>CM062202.1:17770000-18330000 GCA_031216445.1 Lateolabrax maculatus | reverse complement strand
CCCGGATCTTATTGTTACTGATGGTGGCTCAGAGGATGGCAGTGATGGTCTGCCGGTCAGTCCGCTCTCGACTGTTGGATGGATTGCAATTTGTGAGCATGTTAGCATGCTGACGTGAGGTAGACTTCCAATCGTCTCCACACGTAGACGACGAGCTGACCAACAAGCCAGTTTTCAAACACGCTTGGTGTTGTCAATATGGAAGTAATTTGAATGCAAAAAAAGTATAGTTTCTGTGCAGCCTATTGACCTCTATGAAGGGGAACAGAACGTTCTGATAAGCACTACGGGTTGTTGCTAATTAATAAGTAAGACAAAGTGTCAGGAACAGTCACTCCTCAGTTGAGAGGTAGAGGTCATTCACTTGATTGATAGTCTCTCTTTGTCTCTATCTTTCACCCCCACCCCGCCCCCTCCAGTTCCATTGTACTCTCTGGCAGAGCCTGGCAGACCGTTTAGCACTCAGATCTCAACCTTGTTAGAGAACATTCAGTATTTTAAATATGAAGCCACATTGGCTATTAGAACAGAGTCCTCGATTTTAGAGAGCAAAACATGCACAGTAAAAAACACACACACGCACACACATACACAAAATTGGCTTGTCTGTATGTGATACACTGTCTGCCTGTGGCTCTGTATGTTCTTTGAGCGTCCTGAGTCCCTGTTTGGAGACAGGCAGGCACGCAGAGGTCGGTACACAATGCTAATGTCATAGTCGGGGCTGAATACTCCAAAGCTCTGAACAACACATTCACCCTTAATCCATTCCAGTACTGGTGCACATTGGCAGCCTGAGCTGAACTTGAAACCCATATTAATTCTTCAGATTTTTGTCAAATCAAACCGTCACCGAGACACAGGAACTGTCCTGTGCAGAACGAAGCAGGCCTGAACCAGACAGACGGAAAATGGGATAATGAGGCAAATGAGAACAGATGAGGCAGAGGACAAGAGATGCACAGAAAGGGGAGAGAGAACAGATAAAAAATTAGTGAAAGGAGAAACATAAAAAAAAAAGAAATCAGTCCAGTGAGCCCCCAGGATTCAATAAGTATCACCCTGAAGTGATTTTAATTTAATTTTTCCGTGATGTGCCCAGTTTTTTCTGGAGGATATAAACTGATTTCAAGAATTTTCATCCTTCAGTTGCCATTTCCTTTATAGCAGTGAAGTGATCTGTCTAGCTGCACTCGCCTCAGTGATATTCCTAAAACAAGTGATACCAGATTGGAAACAAGTGGAGTCATTTCAAACCATTTTCAGAATTTCTCACTTCCTTTGCCGAGCAGGCTGCTGTCACGGTGTCCCACACAGAGAAGTACGAGTACGAGCTGTTCCTGCAGGGCTTGACGGTCAAGAGAAGACAAAATGGAGAGCAGGAGGTGGAAGAAACAGAGAGAAAATTAGAAGGAAGAAGCAGGAAGCAGGAGACAGAGAAAGAATGAGGGGAGAAAAAGACAGCAACAGTGAGAGGAAGTGAGAGAGGTCTGAATGGTTTCCAGACTGGGTGCACAGCAGAGTATAGCTGGTGAGTGAAGGAGTGTGAAATGTGACCGTGGGGAGCTGGAATTCAGATCGACGGATTTGTTCCTGGGACTTTTTCATCCGTTTGTTGTTTGTGCGCTTCAATCAATCACTTTGTGGGCACAAAAATCTTATGACACAGTCACATTATGGGGATAAAAAGCATAGAAACCATTAAAATCTTAGTGTTTGCACTTGGTTTTTGCTTTAAACATATATTTTTTTCCAGGGGAATGAAAGCAAGTACATGCAGCTTCCTCCCAAGTGACCAAAACAAGAGAGTGTGTGTCTGTGTGAGGAACAATCTGTGCTAGGCTTAGAGGTTGAGGTCATTAGCTTGATTGGCAGTCTCCCTTGCTCCCTCCCCACTTCCCCCCTTCTCCCTCTGTCATCTCTCTCTCCCAATGATGTTATTTTCAGCCATCTCCTCCCTCTCTCCCTCCCTTGTTATCTGTCCCAATCTTTCTCCTTTTCACTCTTTCTCTCCTCAACTCCATCACTCTCTTGTTATCTGCCCCTTTTCATTTCACACTTGTTTTCTGCGGCAGGCTGTCTGTGATCTCTTCAAAGCACACAGGGAATACAGACATCGATTGCACGGGGAGATCGGGACCGGAGAGACGAGATAAGAGAGAGAGAAAAGGAAAAGAGATGAGAAAAACTGTCGCACTGACTCAGAGTCACACTGATCACAGTCTCTTGACAACACACGCGTGCACACTCTCTTATGGCTGATAGGGCTAACAGCATTTACACTTAGAGAGTGATAACTTGACAGCAAAACCACTGTTTTTGACTCAAATGCCAGATACAATAGTTTTTTTGTCACTTTCATGACAGCCTCACAATTGGCATTTTTTCTTCTTCCCGCTCTCTTGTTCTCGTTCCTGTCTCCCTCACTCTGCCTCCCTGTTGTCTTGTTTGGTGTCTGGGTTTCATTTTCACGCGGTCCTGCTGTTTTGTTTGGTCGGTGACGGCTGATGGCTGCTGTGGAGCAGCACCACTCCACCAGCGCAGTGATGGTTGTTGACAGTCGGTGGGATTTGATTTTAGAAGCGCAAACGTGCTGGTTAATCATAGCAGACGGCGGTTTTGTTTTACTTTTAGGATGCAGCTTTGATTGGAAAGGACTAGAGATCGGTAGCATGCTGTGATGTCGCTGCTGTCTTGACCCTCAGCAGGGACAGCCACTGGCACATGAAAAGCATGGTCTGGTCTGGTGAGATCTGGGGTGCAGGTTCATAGTAGGCACTTTTTTAATTAGGTTCAGCAACTAACATTTCAACATAAAGCATGTATCATTGTGAAGACATGCCTCTTGTAGCAATGAACAAGCTTATTAAATAATCCTACTATAAACGCATGCTCCAGACCTCATCATTCCTGATCTTGCTTTTAAGCTCCAAGTTGGCAGATAAGCAGAGATTCGTGCATGTTGTACTATATGTGAAGGCCTAGGCTATAGGAAAAAGTGGCTTACAAAGTACAAAAATGTTTTTTTGTGTGTTTTAATTTATTTATTATACTATGTTTGGTCAAAGCTTGCATTTATTATTTATTTATCTTTTGAGTACTTGTAATTGTACTATTTTTTTTGCTAACCAAACATTTAAAAAAAATTTCTATCTCTCTCTATTTGTCTCTAGGACCTTGGGTGGCCTCTCTTCATCTCCCCTTCCCTGTTCCTCTTCCTCCTCCACCTCCTCCTCATCCATGGATCTCTCCACGTCGCATCCCCTCTCGCCAACGACCACCAACCCACCCAGCCTGTTTCCGGAAACATGGTTACCCATGGCGATGAGCCAGGACTTCCTGCAGGTGCCGGTCGCACGCGAAGACCGCAGCTACCGGACGGTGTACAGCCTTTTCCACAAGACGGTGTCGGAGACCAAGTTCAGGATCATCAAGATACAGCGTGTGCAGAACCCCTTCCTCTGGGAGAAATACAAGAGGTATAGACTTTTACTCAAAGCACTTCTTCATTGCCTGAGATATCATCTGTTAATCTTACCTCAAAATCATGACTCATTTCCAATAATCGTAACCAGTACTGATTACGCTGTGTTTAAAAAAAACTGAGTAAAAATTTCTGTCAGGGTCAGAAAGTTTACTGTCATCAGGTTTGAGTGTCTTCAATTCTTTTGCATGCATTTTTTGCTCCTTAATATGCTGTGTGCAGCAACTGTGGCATATGACTTTGACGCATTTGTGGTTATTTTCTTGAACGAAACTTTGCTGAACTGCCGAAATGAGTACCTGTCATGAGAGTGGTATGATTTTTTTGTGGTGGATTTAGTTTGTTTGATAGTAATTTGTTTTGATCACACTTGGAGACATAAGATAGTATTTAGGTTATAAGCACAGAAATGAGTCTCTCATATCTATGTTTATATGATATTATCAACTCAAAGTGGTGCTAAAGTTATACCAAAAGTGCAATAGTGCAGTGTGGATTCTGGCCTGTTAAATTATTTCGTTCCTCTTTTGTCCTAGTTTCATATATTTTGCTGTTGGGGCACAAAATGTATCCTTAATGTTAACCTTTTTATCCAAATATCTGTTGTTGAACTCAAGAATATTTCAAGCTACATATTTACTTGCAGACAGAAACAAGAACAAAAACATTTCTTAACAACAAACACAGGGTGAACGAGAATGTGAGAGGAGGAAGAAAAAAAAAGAACAAAATAGGGCAAATGAGACCAGCTGTGTGGAACTTCGTGAGAACGAGTCGACAGTGGTGTGTGAACACGGCAGATGGAGAGATGTTTGGTGATGATGATGTTCCTTTCGCAAACACAGTGGGCTAACCACTGTGGTAAGAGCAGGGCAGGTCCTATCAGCTGTGACAGTTAAACTCTCCCACACTGACTGGTACCACACAGTTTCACAATGACTGACAGTGTATGTTTGTGTGAGTGTGTGTGACTGACTCTGAAAGTGATCTCCCCTCTGAATGTCAGTTGATTTCCTCTTCCCACACTCGGGTTAAGACAGGGAAACCTTAACTGCTTGTTTGCGTGTGTGTGTGTGTATTGGCATGTGAATGGCTGGGTGTTGATGCCAAAGGAAGTTGAGCGGCTTCATCCAAAAAATTTGGATAAAAATGGAAAGGAAATTGAAGTGTGTGTTTGTGTGTTTGTGTGTGTGCGTGTGTGCGCATGCTTGGCTGGTGCAGTGTCGGCCTGTGTCAGGCCACAAGCTGCAGGGCCGTGGGAGGTCATGCCTGGGTCACAGCCGCTCTGTCCTGAAATGCTTTTGCCTGTGCATGCCTGATTGATCCGCTCACATCAAACGAGCTGCGTGTCTCGCTCAAGTAACCGGCTTAGGCCCAATGTACTTACCCAGTTTTAGAGCCAACACGGCTGTGATCACAACTTTTGAATAGAAATAGCAGGACTGCTCCCAATTGCTTACTAATTCATCACCTGAGAGATGGTCTGTCTTTGTGCATCAGCCTGTTCCATAAAGAATCACTACAGAGTACAGAGTTGTTTTGTGTTTGTGTGTTTCTAGTTTGTTCATTTTATTAACTAAACTAAAAAAAAAATCAGTTAATTTCATCAACAAGTCCCATCTCACCTTCCGTCTCTCTCTTCTCTAACAGGAAGAAGGAGTACATGTCGCGGCGTATGTCAGAGATGGACCGGCTGCTGAGCGAGCGCCACCTTTTCCACGGCACCTCCGCCGACGTGGTGGAGGGCATCTGCAAGCACAACTTTGACCCGCGGGTCTGCGGCAAACACGCCACCATGTTTGGCCAGGGCTCCTACTTTGCCCGCAAGGCTGTCTACTCCCACAACTTCTCCAAGCGCTCGCCCAAAGGAGTCCACTGCATGTTCCTGGCCAAAGTCCTCACTGGCAGGTGTGTGTGGGCGCTGTACTTAACACGTTGATAGTGAGACCTTTTATCATGTCTTTGATTAAGGAGGTGGTTTTTCATGGTTCTTTCTAGTTGAAACTGCATCACTGCAAACATTTATTATTTTATATTGCAATATTGATATATATCATAATATTTAACATTCAGTTGAGAAACATTTTATGGATTAGAATAATCACATAGGAATGTCCGGTTATGGATAATGAAGTGAATAAAATAGTTGAAAAACGAATCACATAGATGCAAAGTCCTATAAATACAATATTGCCTTAAAGCAGCAATAACCTAATACAATCAGAGATATTAAAGGGATAGTTACCTCGGTGTAAACAAATCTAGATGTTGGACACATTCTTTATTGTCTCAGAGTATTTCTTTCGTCTTTCAATGTATTTCATGTGACATTGAGCTTTAGAATTATATTCCCCGAAGCAGTCAGATGAAGTTGTTTACAAAAGCATCGTTTCCATAATTCTAGTGGCATAACCTACTTAATTCTTCTTTGTTTCAATGGTATTTTTTAACTAGGACCCCATGCTTTGGTTTGAGGTGTTAGCTGGAAGTGACATAGTTTGGTCAATGCTAAACTGAGGCTCTATTTTCCCAGTTTTTATTGGGATCACATGTTTTCGTGTCCCTGAATGAGCTGTTTGGTGCATTTGAAGAGTATATTCCCTCAAGCACAGACCACTGTTAAAACATCTCTCTCTGACCATATCGCAATCTCTCCCGCTCTCTCTCTCTCTCTCTTTCAAATTACCTTTAAAGAACACATCAGCATTAATTTGGATCATGGAAATCTTGAGTTTATTTTCCATAAACCATAATTCAGTCATGCTGTGCATCATGCTACCCCCCATTCCTTAAAATGCGAGTCAAATCTGGAGCAACACATGTAAAACAGCTGATTTGGCTGAACCCATCATACATCACCAGCTTTGTTAAGCTGCTGCAGACAGACTGTGGTTCGCCCAGAGGATGGTGTGGTGGTTTGGAAACACACCACACATAACCCCCCACCCCACCAAAACCAAACCTGGGTTCGATCGGTTCCATGGCACAGACAGACATTCTTTCCAGACCTGAGCAGGGATACAGACCAATAAAGAAGTTATTTGTACAATGTTGTTAACTCTCCTGTCTGAAACCATATCTGGCACACAGACTCCATCTATCTATCTGGCTAGCTATCTATCTAAACGTCTCTACCCACTGCCTTTGTCCTAAGCTGAACATGTTCTTATTTCAATGTTTAATTTATGACCCCAGAGAAAGTAGTACAAAGATTGATAGATTAGGGGTCTTTAGGGCTTGACATGAATATTTAAGAGAGGAAAAACAAACTGTTTACATTTGGCTGGCTCATTTAATATACTTACAGTACATTCATTTCATGCACTGACAGCATATGCTATATTATTTAGGATGCCCTAAAACACACAGAGGAGCAGCATGCTTGTAATCATTAAATTTAGAAGAGTTTTCTTTTAGATGGTGAATTATTCTGTGGCAGAACTGAATGGAAAATCTGTTAGCACAGTTTTTTCCTCATGAAAATTAGGAAATAAAAATACCACTGCTCTCTATTTTACACTCAGTGTGACTATGTATAGTCCCAACCACATAGCTTACCGTGTGTCTTTCCTCTTTGTTGTTGTTTTATACAGGTTTACTGTAGGAAATCCCTCCATGCGACGACCTCCACCCATCAACCCTCGGGACCCCTCCAGTGACCTTTATGACTCCTGTGTGGACAACTGGGTGGACCCCCAGATCTATGTCATCTTCAACGATGACCAGAGCTACCCTTACTTTATCATTCACTACGAGGAGGTACCCAGCACTGTCGCTGTGTAAGCCCTGGATCAGACCTGGGACTGTCTGTATTTGCAAATACTTACTCATAGTTTGTTTTAGTCTGTTGAAGTGCGAAATGGGTGGAGTTTGCCACTTTAGATGAAAAGGAACAGTTTAGACCAATAACAAGGTGAACACAGTGTACTTTGTGATGACTGTTGCTTTAACAGACTCTTTTGGAAACACTTTGTTAGACTAAACTTCACCCATCTGTTGCTCTAAACAGGTTAAAACAGTCTAAGACATGTTTGCAAATACTCAGTTATTTAAGTCTACAGTCAGCTGGATCCAACTGGACTGCAGTAAGGAACAACAGACTGGTCCAGACCGGATTAAAACTGGAGAAAACTGGACTAGCAATGGACGACACCTGTTTCATCCAGTGTTCAGAGGTGGATGACAACTGACAACAGCTGTGACCACAACGGACTTGACGGGACTCATATGTCACACTTTGTTATCTAGTATGAACAGGAGCCTAGTGGTGATCATCGAACACAAGATGCTTTTATCTACCTTATTGATCTGGAGCAGATGCAGGAAAAACCAAACCCAGTCCTCTTATCATTTTGACGTAGTCGTATGGCTGTATAATGAACTCAGTTCCACATCAGGACAGATGCTGTAGTAGACAGTTAGCGTCCTGCCAGTACTGTGAATGACCAACTGGCCGTATTAATCTAAGGAAGCAGCAGCGAACCAATCAAACGCTTCCATAGAGAAACCATTGCAACACTGTCCCCCGTCATTTTCTTACAAAAATCATAGTAGAGTGTTTACCCAGCCTCCGGCCCATACATTTTTTTTTTTCAAGTTTATGTGCTGCGTGTTTGAGTCTTTTCATTTAGTGGACATGAATCTTGTGGCCTCTTCAAACAGACAATGGACATGAGTTTCAGTGGCACGTTTACAAATGGACATCCACATAGGCTACTGAAAACCACCAGGCAGAGGATTTCACATGAAGCCAGTGCTGTACCCGGTTCGCGTTTTTGCCTTCGCGCCCACCGCTTCAGTTCCTTGTTTGGGGACTGGAGAGTGTACAGTTTCACGCTGAGACTCTATGCTGCTGCGACGGCTGCGGCGCTGTAGCGTTTTGTCAACAAAGCCCCTGAAACTCATCTCTCTCGAACCGCTCTCTCTCAGAGACAGTAGACATGTTTTATTGAGACAAACTGTACAGACGTTCTGTTTGTTTATATTTGAACTGTGTGCCTTTTGTTCATAAAAAATTTATTTATGTTAGTTTAATGTAACATTGATTAAATAAAGAATCTAAAAGGAAAAAAAACGACAAATTGGTGAACTTGTGCTTTATTCTAATCAGGTGCATTCAGATGTATTAGTAATGTTGTTGTAATGGTGTTTTGCTGATCTCCCTCCTAGACATTCCTGTAAACATTATGCCAATCAGTACTCATCAAATGCTCTCGAAGTGGGATCTGTGGAGGAGGTTTGATTGGGTCACCAAAATGAGCATAAAATAGACTTTAGAAACTAATACAGACATTAGAAAACTAATTAAGAGAATGCATAGAAGCAGCTTTTGTGTTCCCAGTTTTGTATCTAAACCCAAATTGTTTCTGAAAAGAGTTGAAGTAATTGTTTGACATTTTGGGAAATGCACTTATTTGCTGTCTTCCCTGGAGTTTGATGAGGAGATTGATCCCACTTTAACGTCTGTACCACATCTGTGAAGCTAGAGGCAGGAAATGGTTCGGTTATCTTAGCTTAGCTTAAAGCCTCAAAGTGGGGAAACAGCTACCCGGTCCGTAGGTAACAACATCTGCCTCCCAGCACCTCTTAAACTCACTAATATCTGTGCAAGAACTGCAGTGTGAAAGGGACACGTTATGGTTTTAAGGGGAGTTATGTGCCGGCCTGTTTTCGGTTGGAAGACAGCCAGAGCAGGACCTAGTCCCGTCCGGGAAACAACATAACTCCCTGTAACAGCAAAATTGTTGTTTTTACGCTGGTTCCTGTGCAAATAAATCAAGCAAGATAATAACATGTTAATTAGTGAGCTTCGGAGGTGCTGGGAGGCAGATTGTGTTACCTTTGGACCTACTGTACAGACATGAGAGTGCAATCTTCTGTTGGCAATAAATGTATCACCCGAAATGTCAACTGCTTTAAAGAACTTCTAGCCAGTACAATCTGCAGTTTGAGAGGTAGTTTTACTTGGTATAACTGTCGGCCATATGCTGTTGACTGCACCGCTGGTCTCAATAAGAGCTGCGGGATATTTCACAGTCAGCAGATTCGAGGAGAGTTCTGTGCATCTGATTATTTGTTCTTGTCTTGGTCCAGTGGTATTGAAATCAGAAAATAATTCTCCCATGCTCAGCCCTCCCTCTGTCTGCCCACTCCCCGGGCTCCCCCCCCACCCCACCCCACCCACCCACATCCCCAGCAGTGTCTTGAGCGCCATGTCTAATGTGGTCCAGAGGGAGGCTGGCGGAGGTAACTGTCTATCCCAGCCCAGACACAGCTCACATGGGGGACAGCAGAAGACCGCAACACCCCTCCTCCTCCTCCTCCTCCTCCTCCTCTTCAGCTCATTCACTTATGTCTCAGACGAACGTCTCCCTGCTGTCGTATCGTTCACCTCATCTCTTGTCTTTGTAATCCCTGTATCTAACCTTCCTTTATCTCAATCTGGTTTGTTCTCATTTGCAGCTTTTATTTGTTTCCAGAGCTTAGCACAAAGACTTGAAATGGGAGGGAAAGCGCTCTGGCTCTGTCCAGAGGTAACAAAATCCGCCCGCTAGCACCTAAAGCTCACTAATTTACATATTACATCTTGTTTGTTTAATTTGTGCAAAAACCAAAGTTTAAAAAGCACAAGTTGTGTTTTTTTTTATGTGCAGTACTATTTTTTGTCCAGAGCCAGTGACTCTGGTTTTGTGACTCCTGGAAGAAACAGTTCCAGCTCATAACCCAAACTATTGTTGAACTATTCCCTTAAACATACACATGGTGGTTATTTCACAAGCTATTTCCAGTGTTTTTAGAGCATATGTGTTTAAATTTGACTACTTTTAGACCAACAACATATTTAGCCCCCAGAATTTTACTTTAAAACACTGTTAGATGCTGCTCTATGTTGGGAAATCAATTAAACAAAAGCCATACATTAACAGTTAACAAAACAAATAATGGGTTGTGTGTTCTGGGACCTAATCCTGATCTAAAATTCTGGCCATGGCCCTGTTTCTTTCAAAACCATATACTTGTTCAAACCAGTGATCCCACGCCCTTTTTTGCTTGTGGACCTTGAAAATAAAGTAGTGTCCCCGCATGACAATAGCTGAGCAGTAAAAATGAAAATCGAGTTCCAGAATAGATTTTTAAAGTTAATTTTGCAAGACAAATTATGCCAGAAAGTATAAATTAAACAAAACACATCACCACAATGATTGACAGTCTGCGTAGTAAGTCTAGCATGTAGGTATATAAATAATCCTCAGCAAATTTGTCTGTGCTACCCTTTATTCCATTTCCTTCCTTCCTCTGCGAGTGCACCCCTCTGTCTCTTCTGGTTTGCTCCCTCTCTGGGGTCACTGTGTCGTGTAAGACTGTCGTGCTGAGCTTCGCTTTTTTTTTACCGGAGGAGAGGGGAACGGGAGAGATAGAGACAAGGGAAGGGAGTGGGGGGAGATAGAAAGATGGAGAAGGAGGAGGAGTTTTTTTTTTTTTTTTTTTTTGCTCTCTTCGTGCCTCCTCGCTGAGCTGCGTGCCTGTCTGCTCCTCTCGTGTGCATGCAAGATCGCGCAGGTTGCCCTCTATTTGCCCCCATCGCTCTCTATCTCCCAGTCTCTCTCTCCTAGCTTCCCCCTCTTAATCTCTCTTACAGCCTTTCGTTCTCTTTCCACTCTTTTTTTTTTTTTATTCAATCTCCTTTTCCAACCTGCCCCATCTCATCAGCTTTTAACAGCTTAAAATCCTTTTGCCCTCTTATCTTAATGATTTTACCTCCTTCTCTCTCTCTCTCTCTGTCTCTCTCTCTCTCGGTCTGTCCCTCTGTGAGTCATGCAGCGGGCACTGGCTGGGTTTGTATGCCTGACTGCCCTCCAGGAATTGCTGCTGGCACACAGAAAGCACTACTTTGTAGGCCTGCTGGCTGGCATTAGAAAAAGAGCCGGAGGAGGAGAGCCGGAGAAGAAGTGGAGGGGATGAGAGAGGCATGGGGAAGCAGGGACAGAGGAGGGATGAGGTTGCAGAAAGAGGGACGGTGTGTGTGAGAAAGATAAAGGCACGCAGAGAGTGGAGTGCAGCCTTCATAAGAGCGACGACAGAAGTTTGAATTATTCACAGGAGTCAAGTTTATTGTGTGTGATGTTTGATGCAGTCCCACAGCAACCGTGTTTTTACATTTTACGTCGCTGCTTGCTCACCTACAGTAAGATTCTGAATGCATCCCGGGTTTCTAGAACAGATACAAATCATTTTGGAGGCATTTTATAATTGGTTTGGGTCTCATTGTACATTCGATTCAAGTGTGCACCTACACATACAAACAGACGCACACAGAGAGACACGCATCAATTTGAATCAAGCTTATTAAGCTTGCCAAACTAAATTATTCAGTATGTAAAAAGGGGTTTTTCTTTGTAGAGAAATGAGACGGTAAAATACTCCCACACGGATTTCTAACATGCAGTTTTTTGCAGTGACTGAGTGTGTGCAAAATTGCCTTCGCTAATAGATGACGCTGTTACCAAGAAAAGCAGCAGAACATTACTTCTGGTAATCTGCTGTACTCTGTGGAGCCATCCAGACACATTATTTTCTTCACATGAGATACAGTTACATGGGGACTCATTCAGAAGTAACTTCTGTGTCGGGCTGAATTTCACTTCCAAAATTCTGTATTTTAAACAATTTTACAGGGAATGAATCAATCACTATTTATAAACTGGTGAGGCTTCAATTTTAAATGTCAGTTTGTATGATTGTCTTATTTTTTCACTGAAAATGACGTAAAACACATTAGAGAACTATTGTTTTGTGCATTTCTAATACGACGGGATCTTTTTTGCAGTTTCTTAAATGCTCCTCACCTCCTCCCTGCTGCTCTGCTCTGCTCGGCCAAAACTCTCCACACACACACACAGGTTTCATACTGTAGCCCTGTACTTCCAGCTTAAGCTTTTTCATATTGCTCTAATATCTCTGTCACTCACACACATGCCAGCATTCAAGCAGACACGCACGCAGGAGCTTGCATACATGTGGTTTTTTTTTTTAAACACACACACTCACACAGACACATGTATCTGGAAATGTCTAAGCTTTGGTCCGTATTAACCCAATATCTCGTTCCTCTTCTCTCACACGCATGCACACATAAACACACTGACATGCAACCAGACACACACACGCACACACACACACTTCCTGCATTAAGCCCGGGTCCATATTGCTCCAACGATGCCCAGCTGCAACCAATGAACATTCCAGTTACTGTTTTTTTTCCTTCCTCCCTCTCTATCATTTCAAATTTCTGCTCTAAGCCTTTAAGAGAGCCAGCAGCCAAATATGGTCAGGCTTGTGTCATGAACTTTGCGCGACCTTCTAAAGCGGCATAGAGATCGTGACCTTCGGGACCCTGCCCCGAGGCTAAGCTTTAGGCACCGTTTTGCATGACCATGGAGATAAGTCAGATGTGCATGTGCATGTATCCACGCTGTCGCGGGTAAGTCCGACAGAGAGCAATGACCTGTGCCTTACTTAATATTTCTGACCATTTAGTGGCTCATTTTACTATCTCTGCTTATTGGTTTATGGGTTCCTAATTATCTCCAGCACTTATTTTAATGTTCTACGTTTTTTTTTTTCTCTCTCTGCCATTTTATTTCTTCCTCTTAATGGTGTAAGAGATTTAGGAAGTGGACCTGTATAGTATAGAGTTGTAATCCCCTCCAGCCAGCGAGTTTTATTTCTGAACAGGTGGTGCAACTGGACAACTAACTGAGCAACCAGCCATATACTCGTCCGTCTTCTCTCGTAATGTTTGGTAGCAAAAAGTCACCACAATGGAGCTTATTGTTGTGACGATGGAACTGAAATGAAATTTCCCAAAGGCCTAGGATGAGGCTACATCTTGTTTTTGCCACCTGAAACTACGTCTGTGCCGAGATGTGGAAGTGGATACCACAATGATACCAAAATTCCTCTGGGCCACCTGAGTTTTATTGACATTTCAATAAAATTCTAGTGCATTCCCCTTCGAGACTCTGGCAAGCCATGTCATGATGAGGCATGGAAGGATCAAACACATGCAAGTGTAAAAATACATGTTTTAAATCCACCTGTGAACAAAATAAATACTACAGTCCGTCACTGTGCTTGATCTGAGCAGGTACAAAATGAAGGCCCTCTGTCTCTCTGTTTGTGTGTCCAGCTCGGTCTTCCTTTCTCTCTCTCTCTGTTTTATCATCATATTTCTCTCTGGCTGTGCTCCACCAGTCCTGCTGTCATCTCCTGTTTATTTAATTGGGGTTCAGAGGACTTGAGTCCGGCAGGGAGGGGGACAGGAGATGGAGATGAGGAGGAGGAGGAGGAGGAGGAGGAGGCAGGCAGAGACAGAGAGACAAAGAGACTTTAGGAACAGGCCTATTTGGTGCCCAAACAGGCTGGAAGATTCAAATGAAATTGAAATAATCTGTTTGGAGTGCTGGTCTGCACCGTCAGGAAGAATGGAGGGTGGTGGTGAGTCTGCAGTGTTGAACCTACTGGTGGATTCTTGGTGCCCAGGGTTTACAGTCCACCAGACAATAAGTCAGGGCTTCATAATATTGCTTGCAATATACTACACAGGCAGTCTACACACATTGTAAAGATTAAGTGAAAAAAAAAAACACAGCAGCAGGGTAATCTAATCTAAATTTAATTTCAAAACCCCCTCTTCTTAAAATATGAATGATGCTAACATGTTACCTTTAGTGTCAGCTGTGTGGAAGGTGAACAAAACATGCATTTGCTTGATAGGGAATTATAACTGATGTTGTTGGGCCTCATCAGAAACAACACCATTTGGAGTCGTTTTGGGGCTAACACACGAGGAGCATGCCAAAATGATTGCAGCTTTATTCTGCTTACTCAATGTGCCTCAACCTGTCCTGAACAAACGCTGACCGCAAAAGGTTTCTGTTGCAACTTTAGCTGATGTCTTGATTTGTTCCATTACCAAAGAAGGAGTGTTCAAACAAGCAAATATAAGCAACATGTTAGATTTGGATGGAATATGGTTCTTTCATACAAACCTGGAACATTGCGTCCTGTTTTGATAAATGAATGCTCGGTAGTGTAGTGAATCATCCGCAAAAGACTTCCTGTTTGGCATACCGCTATACTTTGAAGAGGTAATGGAAAGCGTAGAAAATAGGTTTTTGCCACTCCCAAAAACACGCCATTCCTTTTTCTCTCTAGAAAAGTATTTTTATTCAAATGCGTGAGAATCAGGTAGCTTCTGCTCACACCAGTCGAACCATGTATAATGTAGCCTTTCAAGGAAGACAGACAGGATGGCTTCTTATCAAGCACTTATTTAGGAGCCTTCAACGTACTCACGCATGTTGCGTGTAAAAGTCTAAGGGCGTACGTTCATGTATGTGTATCGATGTATGTTTGTGTGCATCTGTCTGACTGTGTGTCTGTTTGAAGTTCAAAAGGTTAATTGTGCCATATGGAGCGTGCGTGCATGCAGGCGCATGTATGCCAGTATGCACGCAAACCAAGCTCGTTTATGCTGAGTTCAAAAGGTTAGCCGTGCCACAGAGCTGTGGATCCTGCCTTAATAATTAAGGCTTAACAAGCACATGTTAAAACATCATGATCCCCTCTCTCAGTCAGTCAGGGCTCAGACATGAGAGCAGCAAAAACAGCTTGTTTGTCCAAACTCAATTATTCACCAGTTCATGTGCCCAATGTGAAGCCCGTCTCTTTCCTCACCTGGAGAGTCCCACTTTAGTGGTTGTCACTGGAAAGTTTTGGTTATTTTTCATTCATTATTTTTTTAATTCTTTATAAAGTTAAAAGGTTGTGACGTGCAGTAAGAGGAACCCCTGCCCACTCACTGGGAAGGAGTGATATTTTTCTCAGCCATGCTCAAAAACCAGGATGCTGGTATCAGTTTCACAGCATGACTAGACCCTTTTTTTATCTGCAAGATCAATCTAACATTCAATCCTGTGTTGTCTATTTAACACTGACACATAAACCAGCTCTCTGTCTGGTTCGTCTTTTAGGGCATGACTATATTAGGCATCAGTATTTTCTTTACATTTTGGATAATACAATGATCAGGTATGTATTGTGTGCTGACTGGATAATATCTAATGAATGATATTACAGAGAACCGTCTACAGTGACTTTAAAAGGCATTTTGTCTCACACCCCATTTTAAAGTCATTAACTATGCTTGTTTAACTGAAATCTGAGAACGTAAACTGAAAGAAGCAGAGAGTAATGAGACTACCCTGGAAATTGGGTTAAGTTATTGATTATAGTTCTGATGATGTAAATGTGGTGGAGAGTATTTTTAAAGCGACCTACCCAATCCTTCTTGTCATTTAAATTAACATTAAGTGGCTGAGTGTGTGTGTGTAGGTGTGTGTGCGTGCGTGCGTGTGGGTGTGTGTGCGTGTGTGTGGGTGTGTGTGTGTGTGTGGGCAGTGCAAACAACCCAAATGTTCAACACAGCTGGCAACACCTCAGCTCTCTGAGGCTCGAGCACTGTGCCAGTGCCCATTCCCATGGCAACATTATCAAACGTTCTACAGCCATGTGGCAGCTGTCTTACGTGTTCCAGCGAAATGGCCATTCAAATGTTGATTTGAATAAATATGCTCATCTTATCCATTCAAATTGTAATATGCGGAGCTGTGGCAGAGGACACAGTGTGCAGTGAAGAACAGCATGTAACAGAAGGGAGCAGCCTGGTCTCTGGGTGTTCAGTAAGCCTACATCTGGGGATTTAGAGTCAGGGAGGAGTGGAAGGAGGGAGGAGGCAGGAAGGGTGAGGGCCAGCAGGGGCTCATTCCCAGTGTATACAGGTGGAATTAATGGGAAGCAACAGGAAAAGACTGAATGTGTGCACACCTCCCTAAGGCCTCAAGGATTATAGCTCGTGCACACACACTCACACTAACACACACACACACGGGCTTTTCGTAAATACTCGCTCAGTCTTGCAAATCTCATCGTTACTCAGTCTATCTCAAATGGGCAGTGTAGTTCACATAGACACTTGGTTTTGCATCTTTCACGCCCAGAACATTATAAATCCTCTCCACTCCTCATTTACTCAGACATGTGTACACCGTTAACAATTAAACTGTACAGTGACTAAATTCCAGCAGTTGCCAAATGACGAATGGTTATGAATCAGCGCACCCATCCTGTTTTCATCCCCTGTACTGCAGTGTCTCTTAATGTAATGGGCTGGGACTCAAAATGTGTCTGGCCGCTCCCGGCATGATAAATGAACTCGCATGTCTTGATCATCCATCCAAGTCCGCAACTGAGGCTAAATGTGTTAGAGACATTTTGTCACCAAATGGAACAGAAGCTCCTCTGCTCCATGTTTGCTCCAATTTTATTTACATATTACATTACAAGTAAACTCTGTGTGGTTTACATAAAAATGCAGCAACAAAAAGGAAGCTTTCCTCAATACCCTAATAGGAAGCCTTCTTTGGTTTGAAACAGGGTCGATGTCGAAATGTATAGTTATATGTGCATGGGCTGAACAGATCTCTGATTAAGTGCTGTGTACGTGTTGAACAAGAACACCATTCTCAATAGAAATCTCCACTGGAACAACCTATTCTGCTGCTAAACCCTGGGGCCAAATTATGCAATGATAGGGTACAAGAAAGGAAGGGAATGAAGGATGGTGACAAGCAGGAGGGAGAGCGTAAAGCTCAGTTTATCAAAACCATTTTGTTCCCCGTCATCCAGGCCAGTACGTAGATAAAATGGAAAACGGCTCACCCTGTCATAGAAAAAATATACTGGTGGTGGCTGTGGTGCAGGAAGCAGTGTGCAGAGGGAAACAATAATGAACAAGCAGAAAGAAAGAAAAAAAGAAGGAAAAAGTCACCACTTCCTGTCGTATAGGGAGTATGCTGGAGGAAGAGTGGGCACCACGGTCGGAGGAGGGGTGGGGGGGTGCGTACGTGCAGCCTCGGTGGAGGTGGGGACGCAAGAACAGGATGCACAGCCCTTTAGGAATGTGTACAGCCTGGTGGCACGTCTGTGAAACTCATCCCTCCCTCCCGTCCACCTCCTCCTTCTTTACTCCTTCTTTCCTTCCCTCAGTCTCCTCTCTGCTGTCCCTTCCCTCCTTGTACGGGACAGCAGTCACACAGGCAGGAAGAGATAACGGGAATGAACAAGTACACGATCCCATTATTACTTTGCGCCCTCAAGGCCCCCCCCCCCCCCCCCCCAAAACACGACTCAAAGCTGGTGATTCCAAAGTTTAATGCTGCACGTCACATCTTGCTGCCGTAGCATGACTCACCCGGGGATCTCAGGGGGAGCCCTGCAAACGACTACAGCTTCCAAATCACGACTTCAAGGGGCTGCCTCGTTGAACTGTGTGTCACACGCTGTAGCCTCTCGTTCTCCTGCGTACGCCAGAGGATCCCTAAAAGTGGAAAAGGCCATAAAAGAAATCTCCCATCTGACTTTTAATTGTATCGTTTACCTTACACCTGCGCTTTTACTTCCTATATCCCTGCAGCTTTTATGTATCAGACCGGATCTTATTTTTTTTGACAAGAAGCCTTGGGCATGTTCCCTTTCCATTCATTTCATCCACATTCTTTTCCTATGTAAAAACTTTGCCTCCTCTCGCTCTCGCACACCCCCCTTCTGTTCCTTATTCCCCCCAACAAAAATAAAAAACCAAAAAAAAAAAAACAGCTGCTCTTCATTCGTCCTGATTATCCTGGAGACCAGAACAGAACAGACCATGTAACAGAGCTGCACGGACTGCACTTCAGTCACTGTGCTGCATGCTGCTTAGCTCTGGCTGGCTAACTACCCACAGCAGGCCTGCATTCCAGCCTTCTGCAGCCATCCTGCATCCTGCAACTCTGTGCCCTACTATGAAATTTGTATCTAAAAAGACTTACCTTTCATAATAATAATAATAATAATAATAAACTTTATTTATAATTTACATGGTTGAAGTACAATTCAAATATTTCAGGACTGCAACGAGGAAAATAAAATCAGATAATTGAAAATAAAATTGAATAAAATACCCAACAATAATGTATGATCAAAAACAACAATAACAATGGAACAGATAAGATGTTGGAAATCGTGTTCTAGCATGAATGAAAAGCTTCTTTAATGTTTACATCCAAGGATGGTTGCATTTTTTTGCCAAATTACCAACCATTTAAAAAAAAATTGGTACAGGCGATGTGGATGAGGCATTAGTGTAAAAGTGTTGTTCCCTCCGGCTACTTGGTAACACATGCTGTAGGCATGTGTGTAAGGCAGGTGACTTGACAGCATGTGTTGTTTTCTCCATGAATCAAAACATTCCACCATTGACCAGGACATCTGGCATGAAAGCATTTTCCAGTCTTATTCAGAGCACATTTTACAGTGTCTGCCACATAATAATGTGAACCAGTTCAACTTAATTCTGTACAGAAAGATTTCTAGTTTGAAAATTCTGTGCGTCTCTCATTGACTAATTTACAATGTTTTGTGATTTATTCAACTAATTTCATTTACTTCTGCATATAATTTGCTGTGAAATTTGTCCTAAAATATCAAATTGATGGCCTGTGAATGACTTAATTGCATGCTATAATATAGCCCGGAAATTGCTCCTGTACTCATCATCACTCAGCCCCTCAAAGCCTATTTCCAATTATCTGGAATGCAGTATACCCAGCAATGTTAGAAGTAAAGAAAAACACTAGTTATCCTGGTTAGTTTGTGTGAGATTTAGTCATGATACTTATACTGCTATTGTGGTTTTCAATTTAAAAGTGTAGAGAATTAAATTCAAAATATTTCTCCAGAAACAATAGAAGTTGTGGAAATGACGGCCCCTCTATAATGTGACTCACTGGATGACTCATGTGCCCTGTCCAGGTCTTGCATGAATGCCTTGGTCATCAGATTTATTGTAAAAGGGGCTTCATGTTGGGAAACACGGGCTGAACAGAGGTCCCTGGGGTGACAGAGGTATCAGAGGACAGAATGGCATCTGTCCAGGTGGCAGTTGTTTTTTTGATCTATATCATTTATGTCAGCCCTCTGATCCACTCTCAACAGTTACAAAAATGTCAACATGTAGTTCTCAGAGTTGCTCAATGTTCTGCTCTTTCCTATGCTAGAAAAAGGGGATAAAATGTTTATTTCTAAACAAACAAAGCTTTAACTGTGGTAATATCTACCTCTTCTGTAGATATTCCAGATGGTCATCCATCCTGTATTAACAGAGTTTTTAAAGGTTATACACAATAACAAATCACAGCTGAATAATGCTCTCTGACTGCGACAGTTGAACATTCCTCCTCCATTTATGTCTTTGATCACTGATTGCTCAGAGATAGCTCCACAGTAAAACCAACATTTTGGAGTCAGATGTGGTTCCTAAGTGAGATGTTACAGGTTTAATCATTCATGCCGATCGACAAAAAATTATTTTGCCAACTATTTGATTAATTGTTAAGTGTTGTTTTTTACAAAAAAAAAAAAAAAAAAGCCAAAATCTTCAGGTTTCAGCTTCTCAAATGTGTATATTTTCTGCTCTCCTATGACAGTAAACAAAACATCTTTGTATTTTGTTGTTTTGGACTGTTAGTTGGAAGGTCACCTCAAGTTTTGGGAAATTGTGATGACCATTTTTCTAAATAATTAAATAATAATAAAAGATTAATGAAAATAATAAATCATATAAAACAAGACGAAGTTTATAATGAAGATATTTGCAATATTTTTATGGTTGTGTTCAGAAAACATCATGGGTTTGGTTAAATATTGGAAAAGTCAATGATGACTTAATGCATGAGAGGGGACACATAATTTAACCAAGATCTTCATGATCCTCTTTCTAACACTTCCTGTCCAATGGCTGAATGCTTTAAATGTAAAGGTAGTTGTCACAAGAGGCTATTATTGTAACATGCAGGAAAGGAAAACCAGTAATACGCTGATAGCCTGAATCTGTCATCTGTGTTTAGTAAATGTTTGTTGTTATTTCTTTTCTTTCATAACCTTGGCAACAGGCCTTGGGGGCGTCATGGTCTCCAGTCATTTGATACCTTTCTGCAGTCATGATGTCCTGCCTGATTGAACTGCACACATGTGCACATATACACACTGTAGTTTGACAAGGTGCTAAAGGGGGTTACAGGATATTTGTGAGCTCAGGGCTACAGTGTCTGGTACTCTGGTAAATATCCTACACACACCCTAAACAGGGGAGATGGAGAGAGAAAAATACCAGACCTTGACGAACAGATCCATGTATTCACTGGGGTTAGGTTTACCTGCTCTGCTCTGTTTCTATTCCAAAGAGAGCATTTCTGTTGTGGAGGACGGTGGTTGTTTCAGGTTATTTTCACTGACTCAGTCTTGATTTTTTTTTATTTACTAACCAACTGATGTTTACGGCCAAACACAGCTGCTCAGTAAAATTGAGATTGTGGGGTACAGTGGAAAGCAGCGTGAAGGGCAGGACATACATTTTTATCACTGCATAGCCTGTTAGTCTCTAATGGCAGAAGATCTTCGTACCTTTGAAACATATTGCTGGCATTACATGACAATGAACCAGAATAAAACAATGTTACAACAGCCAGGCTACTGATGATACTTTGCTCGGGTTTTGAAGATTGTGTTACAACAGATTGATCATTTGGTCCTTTAAAATGTGATTCCTTTGTTCCCTTGTTTTGAATGTTTACATCTGTTCAGACATTTGAGTAAAAACCTTCTCAACATACATGCCCCACAAAGACAAACAGCCGTTTCTGTCCGTATAGTGACAGATAACACATCTTAGCACTGCTCCGTTGCCTTTTATGTTCCTTTTTTTTTTTTTTTCTTTGACAATGGAAGTTTCCCTTAAACCAGATGTCCCAAGTCAACCCCCTCAAAACAGCAAAGCCATAAAAGCTTTGTGGTAACTGTTGTGTAGCTGACCTCTGACCTCTTGGGGCTGTGGATCTTAAAGCAATGGTTTGACATATTAGGAAATATGCTTATTTGCTTTTTTCTTTACAATAGTTAGATGAGAAGAGTGATACCATTCTTACATCGGTCCCATAAATAAAAGGCCAGCCGCTGTTTAGCTTAGCATAAAAACTGGAAACAGGGGGAAACATATATGGATCTGTCCCAAGGTAATATAATTAGACTACTAGCCCCTCTAAAACCCTGTAAAACTGCAACTTGATGTTTTTACACTTTTTTCGGGAGATTAATCAAACTAGATATCATGTGTTGCTTGGTGAGCTTTAGATTCACAAAATAAATAAATACATTTAGATTTTGTAGCTTTTCAGACACATCCAAGCCAGCTATATTCTTATATTTACCGGGCAGGAAAGCGAATAGGCATATTTTCAAAACTGTTGAATTATTCCATTCAAGTATCACATCACATTAGTACTTTTAGCCCAAGCAAGATGCAAGAGCTGGCCTCAGACCTGGACTCTAATGGTGCATGCAGTTTATCAGTTTAACCACTTCCTGAAAACACGTTGCTCACAGATGAGACACGTTTCCTTCTTCTCTCCCTGTAGACATATCAGCACGATCGGCCTACATTTGCTGCTTGACAGGTGAAAGCAGGTGGGAGAGCCGTGGGTGTCGTTCACTGGAGAGGTGAGATGAAAAGCCCAGGACAATGTCATTCTCCGTTCTCCTTCTGTTCCGATTCCTGCTCCTGCGTTGGTGTGAGTCCGCTCTCGGCTCCAAGGGCAAACAAAAAAAGAAACAGGTTGTCAAGGCAACACGGGAGCCATACACACAGACACACAGGTGATGTGTGTAGTTTGCTGTGCGGTGAATACGTCACTGTTGCTCTGTGTGCAGCATGAGTGAGTGTTTGTAGGCCGGAGCTGAGGAACCTTTCACGACTTGAGCTGATGAGTGGGAATCTAAAGTTGGCAGCGTGTCACAAGTTTTATTTAGAAGACGCTGTATCTTTAGTCTCGCAGCTAGTGTCCTACTTTAACACAGACTTTGGAAAGGATGTATTAGTCGCAGTGTGTCCAACATTACACCAGAAAAACACACCCTCAAATATAATTTATATTGAGATCATATTGATATATCTGTGTATGTTTCCTATTAGTTCTCTGAGAGTTCTGAATGTCTGATTGTGTGAAAACTGCTTTCTGTTCTGAATAACAAGACATTTATCATTATGTTGCTCCTCCTTTTAACCTCTAAAGAAAGTGGCTTTGATAATCTGTCATCTCCCTTTCTCTCTTTCTCATATGTCAGTCATGTGTTGTTCTCCCCAAGAGCCCTGAGATAGTTTTAATGGCTGGGCGTGCCCGCGCTTCACATGCAAATGTCGGAAAAGTAACGACCAGGCAAAATCAAGAGAAAAATTCAAAACAAATGCCTAATTAGTAGCTGGGGATTCAAATGGAGCCAACAACACCACAGCCAATATAGCAAACAATTTTGAGAAGGGGAGTCGAGAGAGGGAGTGATATAAATGTCAGGTTTTAAAGACGTGTTAATGTGCACTTTCTAGTACAGAGAAAGCATTCATGGCTGGCTTAGGGGGTTTTGTGAGTGAGTTGGTGCGTGTGAAAGTCAGTGCTCACATCTGTGTAAGTGTGTGTATGCAATGTCAGCTTTTTCCTTATGTGTGTCTAGTTGTATGTGTTAATTAACTACGATATGCAGCGAACATTACCAAGGGAAAATGGATCTGGGACAGCTCAAATGCAAACACCTTGCTTAGCCATGCAAAAGATCAGACTGACACCGTTAAATTTAGTTTTCACTGGCAGATGTAATGATCAAAGGATTATAATCTGATTTTGGATCACAGTCTGGGATGAACTAAGGATTCATTTGACAGATATTCACTGTGATGAATGGATTAGGCAGGTATAGAAAGACAAACATGGCGAAATTCGAAAGATGTACTTCAACTCAACCCTGAACCTTTTTTGCTTATAAGGAAAGCAATTTCTCTTCCCCCCTTTCTGCATTTTCCTTACTGTGTTAAGCAAGGAAATGCTACGCCTCTACGTTGGCAGCCTCACCAGAGTCAACAACAGACAAAACAATATGAGTAGTGAAATTAAAATGGATAACTTTGTATATAAGGCTATACCCCATACGCCCTCCAAGATCCCAATCCTAATAAACTCTCCCCTGGTCTCTGCCAAGTTTAATTTGTTCACTCTGCTTGTGTTTCTGCACAAAGGGATCTTGATTAAGACACACAACCGTCCAGAGGGCCAGACCAGCTCCTTATCTCACAGCAAGGAAGTGAGGAGGGAACCATCAACACTGACACAAAGGGTGGGCCACTTGTGATGTGAGTCGTCGGTGTTTTGGTTTATACAGTTTTCCATTAGTTGGGCGTGTCTAGAATAAAACTTGTTCTAATGGCTGTGGGGCTGTCCAGGCAGACAGACAGTTTTTTATCCGGACACAGAGCTTACAACATGGAAACAGAGTGGGTTGTGAGAGAAATATCTGCTCAAGATTGATACTAAATGCTAGGAACACACAATGAATGCTATGACCACTACTTCATGATCAGGCTGCAAGACTGTATTGCACACATGAACACTAAATAAAACCAAAAAGTAAAAAAATGCATGCATGTAAAAACTGCATGTGTATCCTGTAGACAAACCTTCTGTATGTGTAGATATATGAGTTCTGCATATGTCAGAATATGATGAAAACACACCTCAGATAAAGTCATTCTACCTACTTTTGTAATTTTCAAAATACAGTTAACTCACATTTTTATCTGACATGACGTGCATCACCTAGTACATAATCTCAAAGTAAAGTAAAGGCACTGTTCTTATTCACTATTCTATTCTATTCACAAGTACATAGAAACCATTTTCATATATCTCTGTTAAATATGAAGCAACAGCCAGGAGATGGTTAGCTTAGCATAGCATAAAGGCTGGAAAGAGGAGGAAACAGCTAGCCTGGCTTTGTCCAAAGGTGAGTGCATTAAATAGTCGGGCACATAACCTCCCGTAAAACCACAACACCGATTACACAAACAAGATCACGTGTTATTTAGTGAACTTCCTCCTGCTCTCAGTATGCTAATCGAAGCTAACAATCTCCTGGTTGCACTGACAGATATGAGAGTGGTATCTTTTTATCTAACTCAAAGCAAAAAAGCAAATATGTGTGTTTCCCACAATGTCCAAATGTTCCTTTCTTAACTGAAGTTTCTGCTTTACACTAACTTACTGTATGTATATACTGTTTGTATGAAAAAAGAAGTGAGGTGTGATGGAGAGACCAAATAAAGAGGTCAAAAAGAAGAAGACAGCGTATAACTTAAATAGGAGTCACAGTGAGAAGATAAATACAGTGTGAATAACTGAGAAGAACAGGCCAGAGCTGAGGAGAATGGGGCAGATGTTAATGAATGACAAGTGAAAGAGAAGAACTAAAGGAGGAAGTGGAGGGAGGATGTAAAAATGTCAGTAGGACAAGTGGTGCTCCTGAGCTGCACTCCTCTTCGCTTCAGCAGGGGTGGTCCTCCGGCTAGATAACCCCAGCCAGACAGCCGTGGGTGATAGAGATCAGATTGAGATGACAGACTGGAGAGCTGCCCAGACGCACACATACACATACAGAGAGAAAGGGAGACAGAGAGAGAGAGAGAGAGTAATAAGGAGGGAATTAAAAAGGCATTCTGTAGAAAGAAAAGAAAAAAAAATCTGCATTCTTTGTTGTTTGCCAGTCTTTCACAGGAGGAAAAAAAGAAGTGAGTAAAAACAGAATGCTGGAAGCTCTTTGTTCAGTCAAACAAATACATCTACTTCCCAGAACTGTCTGTTGAAACTGCAACATGACTGCTTATATACTATTTCACTGCACTCGCAGGTGTCCTTTTGAACTGAATGCACATATAACCCAAGTACTAAATTCTTTCCACTGGTTGCCTAATTCATTTTAAGGTGTTTCTCATGTTTTTATGATCATTTTACAGCCTTGCTCGAGACTACATCAGTGACGTCCTCACAGTTTATATTCCTAGCACATTAACTGTTCATCAGTCGGGGACTAAAGTCTACGGTGATGCTGCATTTAATTCATATGAACCCAGACTCTGATTCGGCCTTCATGTAGATCTGAAAATGTGCACCTTTTTTACAACTTTTTAAGAAAGCTTAAAACACATCTTTTCCAATTTGCTTTTACCTAGAAACTTTTACTATATTTGACAGCACCTGCATGTGCATTCAAGAGTCCTGTTGGACTCACAAATGTATCTGCAATTTGCTCACGACATTATGTAACATGTACTGCCACCATTTGAAATCTGTGTATATCCAGTGCTTTTGTGACACTGGCTCCAGAAGCTCAGATTGGACAACTGCAGCCTTGATGACATATCTCGGATTCAGTTGGTTCATTTGATGTTGCCTCTTCATTAAAGCAACTGTCATACCACATTTACTCAAAACCACATTTAACACCAAAGCAGCCTTCCACCATGTGCGCAGTAGTATGTGCATCTGTGGATGACAGGTGCCCTTTGTCTAATGATTCATCACAATGTCCTTAATGTCATTGCTTCACTGATGTTATTCATGTTGGAACTTTGCGATACCTCAGGGATTCATGAACTGACAATCCTGCTGACAGACTAAAAACATGCAGCACAGATTGGAATTTAAGAGAATGGAATAAGCATGTATTTTTTCCACTTAACTCTGCTTTTCCGTGAGGATCTCTCCAAGCTTGTGTGTGTGTGTGTGTGTGTGTGTGTGAAGTGTGAGAACCTCTATCCCAAAGGTCATTGTCTCTGGGTCCAGACGGCTCCAACTCAGGTTCTCCGTATGGCTTCACTAATCTGTCGTAATTATGTCTCACAGCCAGCTCACTCACAGTCACACACATACATTGACTCCCTGTCTCCTTGACTCTTTTCTCTCCTCTTGCCCTCTCTCTCACTCTCTCTCTTTCTCCTTTTCTCAGGAGACCAGAGTCGCGGTCGCCTCGGGATGTCTGGCAGTACATGTGTGTATGTGTGTGTGTATTACGAGTTGTTACCCATGCAATGGGGCTGCTATCCTGCCAAGACACAGCTCAAAGGACTTACAGCTTCAGGGTGCAAAAAGAGACGCAAATGCCTTCGTGACTTGCCGTATAGTGAAAGGGGTTTCCAATGCGAGACTCATCCGCTGCACGCATCACACTCATCTCCCCATACTGCCACTGTGACACATATCTTCCTTGTGTTTCATCAGCCGTCACGCCTCAGGGTGTGTGGTGACGCAGAAGCTGTGTGGGCATCCTAATTCCAGACTACCTGACCAGATTCATGGGAGTTCAGTTTTAGGGACAGCCCTCGCTATAAAAGAATGCACAGATTTTTATTCCTTTGATGGTGTTAAAATCCCTTCTGGTTGTAGTTGCTAAGATATTGACATTTAATAAAAAATTGCTAACATTGACATATAGTGATCCAATGATCAGTTGAACTTTTAAAGTATATAGGCAATAACACTAGATATAATACTGAGATCTGGAAAAGCAGCAACATCACTAAAAAGGAGGTCAAATGGGGAAAGAAACACAACGGTAAGACAATCATATAGGTTTTTAACAAATTACCTAAACAAAGATGAATTAATACCCAGACTGTAAAAATCCATCACAGTTTACTTCATAACAAACTGCTTTAGATAATCTGGCTAAAGTGTTGGATTGTTTATAGCCTCATCTTCCTCAGCAATTACTTTGGTGAGTACAATGTTATCATTACTAATAGGAAATATGGCCAGACCTATCAGAACTATCCTGTAAAGTCCCACGTGTAATGCCAGATGTTGTTTGAATTATTTTTCCCACCACTTTTTGCCACTGTATAGACAAAGAGACCTTTTACATAATAGAAATAAATAAAATAATGACCATGGATTAATTTGATGCTGAACAGCAGAACGTGCAATTTCCATCCCCCTTGTATTATGAAGAACTCTCTTACTCCCTCTGCCCAAGCATGACTTGTGAACACATAAAATGTTTATCTTTAGTTTTGCGACCAAAACAAATTTTTCATAGTACAATAAATCTAAAACTAGAAAAATGTAGTTACGCTGCCACAAGGACAAAAGCTGCAATCATCTCGAAGTATGTAAGTACATATTTGAATGGTGCTTCTCCCTCAGTTGCAAGGCATGGTAAACAGCCATGCTACAAACACACGCTGATGACACCCTTAAGGGATAACACTGTCTGCACACAGGATAGTTGAGATGTCAGGGTTCATTCCTGCTGAAACAAAACACCACCTTACCTCACCTCACATTTGGTTATACCGGTTTTATTTAGTTGTATCATTAACTGTGCTAGAATAAAGTGTTTTCATATCAAAGTGTGCATTACATTCTCCTCACTGTCAATCACCACACACCCATAAGAAGAAACCAAAGTCACCTCCAGAAATAATCCCTCAAAAATATATCGCCTTTTGAATTTTATTGTCTTATGCAAGTCCTTTCATGGAAGTTTGTAAGATACATTTTCAAATGTGTTCTCAAATACTATGAGCATGTTAAGGTTTTATATTCACAGGAAATTATACAGTTGCCATGTGGCATAAACAAGGAAATGATAGTAATATCATTTCATATGACAGAATGGGAGCATGAAGAGAAAGAAAAAACATAGAATGAACCCTTGTTTAGGTAAACTAATCTAAAAATAATTAACCTAATTTGGTCTAACAATGTGCAGGTCTCTGATGTTCAATTCCATTTAAATTCTCAGACATTATAACTATAATGAAGTGTTATTATTCATAACTGTTGTTGGGACTCATTTATATTGCAGTGATATATGTCAAAGTGAACTCTGTTTAACCCTGTGACAGCGCTCATTTATTCAGAGGGCAGGTTGGCCTTACAGGACAAACCTGTTCCTTTTTAAAGGAACTCTGTGGAGCATTTGGCATGTGTGTCAGTGTGTGTGTGAACCCTGCTGAGGTCATTAAACTGTTAATATCGCTGTCTTCCTTTTCACAAAACCTCAAACCTCACAAGATATTGCATGCTCAGGGGCTGAAACACACAGTCCTGCACACATACACAGACATACTCACACATACACACATACAAAGCCTTGCAAAGCTTTTCTGACTAAATGCGTGCCTGGCTGCTTGCTTAAACACACACACACTCACACACAGACGCACACACCCGGCTGCAGCACAGCACTCTTATTTAAACTGATGTGAGTGCTGTCACGACATCCGACTAGTCCTATTTGTTCCACAGAAGCCTTGGCGTGAGAGAGCAGGGTCACCCCACTGGCTCTCATGCAAATCCATTCAGTACACGCGCACACACACTTAATAGTCCTGCAGATAAGCAAAAAGACAGAGAGACACACAGGCAGGCAAGCAGAGAGCCATGTAAAGATTCAGGCAGAGCGATGGGTGGACTGGAAAACCATTTGGAAGAGAGACAAACAAACTGAAGGACTATAGACAGACAGACAGATGGACAGACAGAGACAGACATGCAAATCAACCTGAAGACACAGGGGGCACACATAATGAAATTGACAGTTATCTAGACAGACAGATCCATGTCCAAAGTCGTCCTGAGCCACTTTACTCACTGGCGGCCCCAAATGGTAACTGTTTGAATTTACAAACCTCGCAATCACGTAACGTTTTGTAAACTGACTTCGTGGCTGGTGCAGGTGGAGGTGGTGTAGAGGATCAGCCAGTGATGGTGGGTAAAAAGGCCACGGTATAGTCGAAATAAAGCAGTTCATATGACGTGCTATACAACTACGTCTGACATCAGAAAGATGTGGGCGGAGGGAGTTTGGGACACTGTTCGACCATCTGGAAAAGCACTTTTGTTGAAGCATATTGATGAATTTTCCTCTTACTAGATGACCACATCGGACAAATGAGTTACATAACATACTAATGTTATAATGTAATTTATTGTGTAATATTTCTATGTAACATTGTGTCTTGCAGTTGTAGAGTACAACAATACGTTTTCTGGGGATTCTTCAGGTGTGAGCTAGCATCAGTCTAGGTTTTGGGATTTCAAAGAAAGAATTGGCGAAGGCGAGGCTAATGCACATCCTATTGTTAGCTGCGCTAAGCTTAGATAAGCTTAGAACACCATAATGTCAGCTGGTGAAGCACTCTCACTGAGTGACTTCTGCTGTGAGGAATTCTTATCGCAAGACCTTTCGGCTCTTGCGATAAGATTTGCTCTTTGTTGGGCCACTGCAAAATGTTTCTAATACGTTTTATTTGATTAGAAAGATAAATGTGTATGGAAGTCGGAGAATTTTGAAAGTGCCCAACAAATCAGTTCTTTCTATGTTACACAAGTCGTGAAGTTTATGCCAAGACAAGACAAGACTCTACCCTCCACAAAGGCAAATTATTGATCTCTTTTAACAAAACTTGGCCAGTCATTTTTAATATAAAATATGACACCTGTTAACTCAAATTGTGCTAGAAAGAGGATCACAGAAGGGTTAGGGATACAAGACATGGATGTGACAATATAGTTTGTAAGGCAACATGTTTTATATGCAGAAATGTATCAGTTATTTGCTCGTATTCTTATTGTAGTTGTTGTTGGGCTATAATTAGGATTTGTAGTGTCATTTGTTCTTATTTTTTAGTTTCCACATGTAGTTCTGAGGACTGCGTCCCTTACGTAGGCAATGAATAATTGCCTGGCATGTTTGCATATGAACAAATCCGTGGTCTGCAAATATTTCATGAATCAGACGTGGGGTTTTCTTATTTTTACTTACAGTGGAAACAAGACAAACAGAGACCGTGTGGGTGGCTGACAAAACAGGATCTGGGGGCTGCAAACAGTGACACAGCATAACAGGTGGACTAGACTTACATTTAGATGGTGTGGACAGGGCTTGTACAGTAGAGCATCGCGTGAACAAGAGGACCATTTGGCCTCACCCAAAGAAATACCAAGGAAAGCAGCTCACATCCGACGAGCAGAGTGAAAGCAGAGGGTGGGATGGGTTATCTGAGTTAACTGAGTGAGTGAGTATAATGGAGCTTATGTTGTAAAAGTTATATCATGGTACAGAAAAAAAAGAAATACTACATTCTCAGTCACAATTTTGTGTGTGGAGTGCTGGTCCTGCAGTATTTTCTGGGGATTTTTGATTTTTTGAGTTCAACCTGCATGGTTGGCCATTGGATTCGTCCCGCATAGCCTAGCCCAGATATGTCAAGCGTGACAATATTAGTCATTTCATGCCAAAAAAAGAATAGTGGGTCATATTCAGCCCAACTCCCCCTCTTAAATCCGTGCATGCACACACAGACGCACACTTTCGCCTGTCGCCCCTCCCCCCTCAGTCTCCTTCCCCTCTCTCTCTGTTACACACATGCACGCAAGCACACACTCAGCATGCTTCATTATACACTTGCCCGGCCACACAGCATAGCGTGCCGGAAACAGACTCAATAGATGCCAAGCTCCCGGTCCCTGCAGGCTGAGTGCCCCTAAAACACTGGATGCACCTTCCCAAATTAGGTTAATTTGCTTTTGCCACAGAGACTGCCCAAAATACAGCCTAGCGGTTTCACAAACAATTACGACAGAAAAATAATTACATTTTTTTTGACCTGACTCGATTCAATAATCAGACCAGCTAAGTGAAGTAAATTTGAGCTATATTAAAATTATGATAATCAAGACAATCAAAATGCTATGTTAACACTGATGTAGACAAATAATGTTTCTGCAGCCAGACTGTTCTGAAAGTAAGCTTGACTTTTTTTCTAAAATTCAAAGCGCTTACTTTCACTATTGAATATACTACAAAGAGCACTCTGATAAACATGATAAACATATACGTGACAAACTGATTGTCAATTGTGGTCCAGTTATACTGCTTATGTATGAGGCTGCATAATATATATGCTATCAAATACCTCTTCTTATGCCCTTGCCATAGGGGTATTTGAGGATATGACCAGTTTCAGAGAGGGTAACAGGGTGTGAGACAAAAAGAGGGGGGGATACAGAGAGGGCTTGTCTTCCCTCTCCCCATTTTGGCACAGTAGGGTGTGAGGGCTGATTATAGCCTCTGCCAGAGTACAACAGTTTTTCCCCTCTTGTCACATTAACCAATGTTTTTCTTCTGTGGAGGCAGATAAACAGTCACTGAAGGTAGGCTAGACTTGAGTGGGCGAGTGCAATTTGCATCAGAGGAACTGAGTCTGCACGATTCATTGACAGGTCTACAAATGGCACGACATGCATTGCAAATGAAATCATAGCAAGATTTCTCTCCCACTCTCTATTAGGGTGGGTGACATTAGCCCAGATGAATACATTGGTTTGCTTTGGTCAGCCACAGAGATCCTTTGTGAACCATGTATTACCATGAAAGGATTGATACTGCAAAAACCCCGGCGGAACTGTCCGGCCGTTATTTCACATTACTTCTCAGGCAATTAATTAAATGCACACAACCCAAACAGAGCTTTGAGTGTGACCTATGCATGCAAGCACGCAGAGCTCAGCTAATGTGACTTCAAGGCGTTGTCTGTCTGTATTTTGTACACAAACAGCTTATTCATTCTTGGTTATTACTTATCACTTATTATTTGAAAGATAAGCTCACTAAACTTATTCTCACCAAATATACTGTATTCTAGCCGGTTGTTTGATTGTAGTAAGGGTTAATTTGCTCAAGAGATTAAAATGAGAAGCTTCCACACCAACTGCTGTTGCACACGGAAATGTTGCTGCACTCTAAAGGGTGTCCAGGGTTAAGATGACCTTGTTAGGGAAAACTGGGGCATTTTTCCTCAGACTTGGAGTCAGTTTATTCCACAAACAAGATACGTTTTTTTATTTTCCATGACAAGGTATCAAGATCATTTATTTGTCATTTTGCAACACAGGGCAACAACAAAAAGCAAGTTGGAGTCCTTTCATGCTACACACCCACAGAATATATATCTTCTTCCTCTTTTGGCTGCTCCCCGTTAGAGGTCGCCACAGTGGATAATCCGCTTATTTGATTTGGCGTCAGTTTTTACGCTGGATGCCCTTCCTGGCACAACCCTCCCCATTTATCCAGACTTGGGACCAGCACTAAGAGCGCACTGGCTTGTGCATCCCCTAGTGGCTGGGTTGTGGCTGGGGATCGAACCACCAACCTACCCACAGAATATATATACAAATCATTAAATTTAGAATGGAATATGATAAACTAAAATAATTCTGTAATGTAATTTTTTAATTTGCATCTGGGCGAATGTAAACAGCAGCAACAAGGAAGTGTTGACAATGTGGTCTTCATCTTCACATTCAAAGTTCGATATTTGGGAAATAACACCTGAACTGAACCATTTTGCAATATACCACATGTGGTTGTTTGTATGATCATTATCAATGTTTACATTAAATCAATATAATTTAAAAAAATTTTTATAATGCTTTTATTTTGATAGGAAACCACATTCCTGTGCTATCACAACTTGCGGACGTTCTACCAAAGATACTCTATATCAAAGACACTCAATTCAGTTCAGTTCAATTCAATTTAAATGGCCTTATTGGCACTGTACATGTTGCCAAAGCAAGCACTGTCACTGAACAGTTAGACATCAATTTGAAAACATATTAAAATATAACTATAACTCCCGGTTGGAGGAGCTGCCGCTGGTCTCCTAAAGGGCAGTGGGGACTGACTGACAGGAGACAGGAAACTGAGTCTGGACGGACCGTCTTGTTTCTGGACCGTCTCCGTCCGGACAGTCTCTCTGGTTCCGCCTTTTATACTCACACGTCTGCGCGCTCCGCCCTGCGTGGCTACGTCACATCGCTACGTCGTAGCCATAGCAACGATCAGAGCACGGCTCACGATAGGGAAAGAGTCTGTCAACATTTGGTGTGTTTTGTGAATATTTTGGCCTTCAGACCGCAAGAGACTGTTGACTATGGGTAGGTAGATGTTTGTTTTGTTTACAAGTCGACACTAGTCAAATCGAAGAGCTTCATTCTTGCATGACTGCAGTGGCAAACGCAAACTACGTGAGGCGAGAGACCGCACTGATTTGTTTGGTATTAACTAACTTGGCTAACTTTTTGATTAGCGTCATTTCACACAATGCTGGCTGCTTATTAAATAAACAATGACTTAACTGTAATCTAGAGATTATAAAATACAATGTTAACTACGCCTGAATCTAAGCAAAACTCCATTTTGGACACAATACACATTGCAAATTGCAAAAACTAATCGTAGGGACTCATTCTCAGTAATATATCTCTGTAATATACATATTTACACTTAAAATTGCTTTTCTAGGATATCTGTATTGGCCTTGAAGCCATCCTCAAAAATTGACATGGAAGACAGTTCTGCATGATTGGACTGTCTGTATTCAACCATGCAAACATGTTCTTTGATTGTGTCAGTGAACTGAATTTTCTGACTATTATCCATTGCCCATACTGCATTTTTGGGCCTGAAGGAGGCCAGGCTGTTAGATGCTACTGTTACAAAACGTAATGCTCCGTAAACATTGAGTTATGTTGTGGATCAATAAAATCTAATTATTTCAACTCTATCTGCGTCCTTCAGGATGACAGGGACACTTCTTCATCTCGGGTCCGCTCTTCACTAGTAGCCAAATGCTTTTTGCCCCTCAGTGCTTGTCTCTGTGCTTGTGCCGAACTGGGGGCCCTCATGAGTTTATATGTTTCGTGTGTGTTTTCCTCTCACGACTCAGGCATGCGTCCATGCAGAATAGATGAGTTTATGAACAGCTTGCCTCTCTCACATTAGACTGATTAATAGTTCAATCAGGGCTAAAACGGACAAAATGTCACGGGGGAACAGTTGTCATGCAAAATCAGTCTTTCTCTATCTGCGTCCATCTAAAAGGATAGGCCTGCTTAATGCTGTCACAGGGCGTTACTAATTTATCTGCGTTCTGTGAGCCAGCGATTAAGGGTTTCTGCTGTGTTTTAAATGCAGAGCCTAGAGACAGTAGGGGGGCAATCAGGCTATTACCGTGCGTGAGCATGAAGCCTGCTCTTTGATTGGGCAGGGTTTGTGTGTCTGCACTGGTGTGTGAGTGTGAAAGAGACACAGGGAGTACACATGCTTGTTTACATGCTACTGCGTGAATGTGTTTTTGCGTATGTATCAAGTGAAACCTGCCTGTCTTTGCTGAGTTCTTAGATTGTAATCAGATGGATCTGTGTCTGTCTGTGTGCATTGTGCTTGTGGCCAAATCCTTGTGTGTTTGTGCTGTACATTTCCCCGTGTGTCCTCTCACTCTATTTCCCTCAGATGGTCTGCGAGGGCATTTAATGTCTCGCATGCAGCCGCGCGCAGGGGACCATCTGATAGGAGTGACCTCTGGCCCTAAATTAGCCAGAGGTATTTAATCTGAGGTCAAGTGTTGAGTTGGCGTGATGCTTTTCCCTCACTAATGGTGAGCTGATAGATAAATGCCCTGAAAGCATGCACACAAAGATAGACAGACAAAGGCTTGCATTACTGTTCTCCTCGCACGACCTCCTGCACCCAACATTACTGATTACTACTCAGTGGCCACTATTACACTACAGACCAAAAGCTGGACTTTTCCTTGATTTGCAGCAACTGAAAAAACCCTTCTGAAACTAGAACACATTATACAATTATCACCTCCGTCATTAATTGACACCAACATGCCCCAAAACAGTTATTAGAGCTTTTTTTCGTGGATAGTTCCCACACTTCCACACCAGGTTGAATCAGTGCTTTTCTAACCTTGTATTGCCCTGGAGTGGAGGAAAGGCTAATATATGGCTGTGGAGCCAAAATACCCTCAGCTGTGAAATGCCATAATCTATAGTCTATAAGCTTAATGCCATAAGCTTGACTGATTAATCTATTGAATAGACTGTACAGCAAATGGGTTTAATATGTTGGACATCACGCTAAGGGATTTACCCTTACATTAACCTCCGAAGCTAAGTGCTAGTCATCAGTTTTAAAGTACCATCCACTTTTCACATTTTCCTGTATAATATTGAGTAGAACACAGTGTCTTAGGATGGTAGAAGAAATACTTTGACATCAGCGTTTTATTGTTAGAGTGATTAGTTTTTATAGATTATTTTATTCAGGAAGCTTCTACTATTGGCCATTATGTTCTAATTTGAAGGGGATGGATTTTTATAGAAGATGATAGAAAACACAGACCCAGTACTAACCTCTCAAGCTCTCAGTTCAAGATCAAAAAATAAAATAAAAATGATTGCAAAACAATAAAATCCATAACAAACACTGTATACTATTTCCAGTATAGCTAACTCAGCTGATCCTCTGCTTGTTTCCAGGAGACAAAGAGAGATCTATGGAGGCGGAGCAGGAAGAGGAGAAGGGAATGAAGTTGGTTCTTCACTGTCCTCCGATCTACCCGTTGCCTGAAGAGATAAAAAAGGTAGGCAGTGATTCAAAAATCACGTTCCTGAAAAACCTCTGGCAGGTACCTTGCTGATTTTTTATTTGAAGTTATATCTGAACACCAAGACTCCCCTCTCAGGAGAACCAGCATGAAATCATTTTCAGCACAGACATGCATTCAGTTTGGGACCATACTGTACATGTCACCTTTTAAAGCAACATGTTCATGAAAGACCATATTGACACAACATATGTTGTTGACAAATGTTTTTTTTACAACCCCAAAAATACAAATGTGTGTTGGAAACATATTTGTCACATCCTGATGAGTGTTTCAACACTGCACTCTCTCCATATGCTGCAGCAATCCATATTATTTGAATAAGAAATGGGACACTGTCTCCTTTTTTAATCTTCCATCTGTTTTAAGATACTGCACACAGGAGGTAACATGGCAATGATGGTGTGTTGCTTTATATCCTTGTCAATGTCAGGTGGCAGTTACATATTCCCATATGATATGCCATATGGTATGAATATGAATTAGCAGGGGATATCTCTTGGTTTTCCCTTTTAAACAGCAATCGGATAGGAGTCTACTACTAGTGTATTCTCTGTCTGTCAAAGGAAATGATTATCTCCAAAGACCATGTTTTTCAGAAATTCTAGAAAAACTTTTCTTTTCAAGTTGACGCTGAAGCATTTTTCAATTTACACCATGCGTTTTGAAAATATGCCCTTAAATCAAAACAAACAGTAATTACACTAAGTAAATGTCTTTGCCAGTGGGTTTACTTCCCACTTTGACTGTCAAAAAACAAGGTGAAAGAAAATTTGCTATCTTGATCCTTAGCAAAGTTAATTAATTTCTCATGCCTGTGGGATACCCAGCCAACTTGGCGTCTTTTCTACATACAATAGAAACATTTGTATAAATCATTCTCACACTGGAACTGCAGAATGTTAGCAGCTGGCTGGTTATGGGAGGGACCGCTGCGACTGCTTTATCTGTAGCGCTCCAAAAGGCTGGGTAACTAGACAATTGTTGCCTGATATCAGACAGAATTAACGCTCCATTACAGAAGCAGTCAATGCGGTGGAGTGGGCGGATTCAAAGGTTAGGCCATATAGCATGATAAAATAATATCATCTTTTTGAAAGGTATTTATGCAATAATGATATTTATCATATGATTAAAAATTGTGACTGACCGTACCATCTGCCTCCACTTTTCCCAACTTGTAAAAACCTTTCTTTTTTGGCCTTTATTGCATGGCGTTGCATTGTAATTTATCAATCATTGTCATTTGAGCCTAAATGCAACAGATCCTGATGCGTCTCGTCCGTTTTTAGAACTAACACTTATACTGTGGAGCCAGCAGCGAAGTTACTTTCAGTTTTAGCAATGTGTTTTGCTGCTGCACAGTCATGACGTAAATAAGTTAGCATTTTGCAAAATCATTGATATCATAATATGACACATTTCACATTAAAATTCATCACAAACGATATGATATGCCACACTCCTACTGTTGGCTTGTGCTGTGCGACTTTGCTGTCGTGATGTCCTGTTCCCAGATCTTAGTGTTATCAGCACAGTGTTAACATAACTAATAGACCAAATGGCAAACGTTACAAAAATAAGACCCCATTTATAATAAATTGGAATAATCCTTTAATGTGCTACTGTACATTATCAGTTACTTTTGTCATTCGTGACCAACTGGACATGCATGGCTTAGAGTAGCAAGTGCATAGCAGTAAGATTACTCAATAGATCTACTGTATGAGACTGCTCTATCTCTCTCTCTGTACTCTGCCCTCTCTTCCTGTCCTTCTCAGTTCCTCCGTCTGTTGCTCTCTAGTAATTTCTGGAATTTCTCATTGAGGCCAGTAGATGGATGTGAACAATACAACCCCTGGTATTATGTGAGGGTGGCCTTTCCATGCCCTAAATGCCCCAGTCTCCCCTGAAAGTCTCCTACAAACACACCCATGCATGCACAGTGCACACACATACACACACACACACACACACACACACACACACACACACACACACACACGGTCCATTCTCCCATCCATCCATTTGTCCATCTATCTTTCTGCCTGCTGCGCCATGGCAGACTCAAATGGGAATCCATTTTATTTATTGATTTCTGTGTTGGGCATCCATCTCTCCTCAGTGTGTGTGTGCATTCGTTTCAGTCCTCCTGTTTATGATTTCTCACATGGGGCATGTGATAACCAGACACAGAGCAAAGGAAAGAATGAAAGAGAGATTGTGACAAAGAACGAGAGAGGAAAGGGAGAGACTGACATTTTGATCATAGCCCATCTATCTGGATCTACCTCCCTCCCTCCTTCTTTTCCTCCCTCTGTCATCCACTCAGATTCCAATAGGTCCGTAAAAGAGAGGATGTTCTGGGCTTAGTCCCCCGCTGAGTACACTTCAGCACCATTTATTGGAGGAGGCTTAGGTGGTTGGGGGCGAGCGGAGAACAAAAAACAACAGAGGCAGTGTGCGTTGCAAGAGCAAAGCTGTGGGCAGCACCATGTGCACTAGTCGCCGTGGGAGGCAAAGAGGAGGTGGTGTACTAACAGGCCCATTTAAGTGCTGTTAATCCTGGTGTGCTGGGAGAGGGCTGGCACCAAGGTTTAATGGTGGGCTGCTGAGAAGGAGAGCGCTGCGGTTACACTCACACACCATGCCTCCCACCCACACACTCGGGCACAGAAACACACATACTTGCACTGAACTTTCATGCCGACAGTGTGTTTATTGGGATGCAGCTTAAGCACAGGTACACACACACACACACACACACATGAAAACACCTACTCATACATTACAAGACAGTAAAGGAAAAAATGTTAGACAGGTTGTGACACTAACAACTACCGACATGGGTTTCCTTTTCATGTGGGTTTTCTCCCACATTTTAAAAACTTGCCAAGTTCAGTGGATTGAAAATGAATGCATTTCTGTTATGTGGGATCTGTGTTGGACGTGCAGCATCTGGTCTAGCAGCCTGTCCATGGCATCTCCCGTCTTCTGTCCGGTGCATGCTGGGACATAAACAATTCCCCACTCTTGGGGTGTTTCACTTAGATTTGTTTGAACAGTGACAGTGATTGTTCCATATTTTTTCTTACTTTGTATTTCTCAAGGGCAAATTACCCCCCCGCCCCCCCTCCCTTTTTCCCTGAGGGTCTTGGAATTGAAAATCAACTCAAACCTGTTTCTGTAAGCAGGTGGTCAGACTAAAAATAGCACTCATTTAAAAAACGTGAGTGGCTGCTTTGGTGTGTTGCTACAGGTACCGGTGAGAAGATGAAATATGATCCAGCAAGTCCAGTTTGATTTAAAAAAATCCACTAATCTGAAGGTTTATCAGATGCCAAAACACCACCCATAAGTTTATGATACTGTGAGACAGACATTTTAGTACTCCTTAAAGTTATCATAGCAGCAATCATATTATGTTCTCTTTTTATGATCACAAGGTGAAGGCAGAATATGCTGTCCATGTTAAAAAGTATTCTACCTGGATTTTGTGCTTGGACTTATTTGATTAACCAACTGCTAGATGATGCTGCATTGCATTGCAGAAAAAGTTTTTTAAAAATGTATGGGAATGCGAGGAACCCTGCTGTGCTAATGCAATGACACAGTGCTGTTGTCGGTCTGAATATGGCATATGCCTTTGTCTATTGCAACTGCCGAAACTATACCGTTTCAATCCTTCCCTACTTGGCAGGATTTTTCTCCAAGTTGTCAAAAAAGATGTGTTCCCTAGTTCCTAACACAGTGATCTAGTCCAAATGTGGCTGACAGATTAGTTGTTTTCGGTGCAGCACAGAGCAGAGTACACCACAACCTTTTTACGCAGCAGCTGAGCACCTCTTGTTCTCCATGAGGTGCTGATACTTCCTATTCACTTCTCAAGTGTCACAGTCTGAGAGGAGCTCAAACACACGGTGTAACAGGTCAAGATGTTCACCAAGAAGAGAAAGACAGAGGCAGGAGGGACAATACTCCCTGTTAACCTCTCAAATGTTGTGGTCTGTGAAGAGCTCCGACACACAATGTAACAGGACAAGATGTTCACTTCAGAGATAATTAGAGAGCGAGTGGAGAGTGAGGAAGGGAGAGAGAGAATAGGTACAATCCCACTGTGTGTGTAAGAGAGATAAAGTGAAAGATTTTCTGTTTTGTTTTGAGAGAAAGAATCAATGAAATCAAAGAGAATACGAATAAGATCAGAAATGGTGGTGATTATGATGTATGGTGATGTGGTGGTGTGGTGATTAGCACTGTCGCCTCACAGCAAGAATGTCCGTAGGTGTGAGTGTGAGCTTGAATGGTTGTCTGTCTGTGTGTCAGCCCTTTGATTGACTGGCTAACTGTCTAGGATGTACCCTATCTCTGGCCCAGTGTCGACCCTCTAAGAATAAGCCGTATAGATAATGGATGGACGGATTATGATGATGAAACAGCTGCTTTCTGCTCGTGCTATTTAACTTGTTCTGTTTCCTAAACTTTAATACACATACATGCACACACACACCCTGCACATCATGGCGAAAGGACATTTTTGTAATGTAATGGGAGAACATTTTAGCCAGTCTTCACTTTAAAGACATCACTAGGGTTAAGGTTACACAGCGTGCGTAGTGAAAGCAGCATGTTAGCAGCGGCAGCAGCTCCAGTCCTTCATCTGTGTCTACACACAGGATGCATTCAGGCCCAGTATTCAGTGCACTAACACTTAAGTTAACACTTAATCACTGTAGTTAGGTGCTAAAACGGCAGAAAATAGACTTTGGGTTGTGGTTAGTGATAGGCTGTTATGCAGCCTTTGTAGACAGACAGCTGCATTGGTGCGTGAGGCGCACTCCTGTGTGGACAAGCCTTTAAATGTCGTTTAAGGTTAGAGTAAGTTAGGTGATGTGGGCACATTGTTTAACAGGATATTGATTCATTAAACATTTTTAATTTAAAACAACAATTTAATTTAATTGCACTTAATAAATATGGTACAGGCAGCGGTATCCCCTTTGGTGTGCACACTTATAAATGGAAAAAGAATGATCTGCTGCATACACATAAACACACCTGTTGTGGAACTTCACTTTTATGACATTTTCTTGCCCTGAAGGCAGACACGCCATCATATCTGACTCGTATAATAACTGTAAGTCACAGCTCCCATGTGGGATAACTGGTGTACAGATAGACACCTGCTGATGTGACCAGCTGTGCTCAGACGCCATGCTGTGGACACACTGCCCTCTGTATGTTGATAGGACAGGTACAAAAGGGACTATGGCCTCTCATTCAAATTAGCTTACATGTTGAAAGTTTGAGTTTTGCCTGCCGTAAAAAGCTTCTGCACCTCTTTATCTAATCACTTTACCTCTATGTGACTGCATCTTTTTTTTTCTTTGCTCACAGAATAAAATAAAACTTCTAAACAGCCCCTGAAGTTTATTTTTTTTAACTTCAGCTTCTAAAGCATAAGGTGATACATCAAGTAGACCTTTTTTCTTGCTGAGCGTCTCTGTGTTATTATTATTTTTACAAGGATATAATCCTCATTATTATAGTACCAACTTAAGCTACATGTGAAACGGTTTCTGTGCCCATCTCAGAAAGTTGTATGTGCCAACCTTATGTGCAGATAACTGTGTGTGTACCTCACTGTCCATTTTGGATTATGGCTGGTCAGTGTATGGGCGGAAAATATTTTCTAAAATCTGTAATGCACTTTTAGCTGCATTTGAATGAAATGGTGCTTGACAAATATACTTCAACTTGATTTAAAGTCATTCTCCACTCAGTGAAACAGTCCCTTTCAATACAAAAACACATTTAGAAACAAAACAATAGTACAGTGGCAGCAGGGCAGCAGTGTGTATAAAGCTGAGATGTCTTCATATAATGTGCCGTCTACTATATACAGTACAGAGTGTTCTCTCGCTCTTTCTTTTTTTTCCTACTAAAATCTGACACTTGGATGATGACTGCTGTGTTGATTCTTAAAACTTCTGTCTGTTATCCTCTCTGTTTCAATGTGAAGGTGTAAATCAAACTCCTGACTATCCTCTGTCGTGTCTTTTGTGCCTCTGACTGTTGACTAACCGAGGGCTCTCCCCTGCTCTTGCTCTCCTTCTCCATCCATCCATTTTTAATGTGAGCATGGCAAAGTCTTCTAGAGGAAAAGAGGAGAGACAAGCCACATGTCCCAGTGAGCTCCACCGTGCTACACCTCTCTCCTTTTCTCTTCTTTCTCTGTCTATCTCGCTTTCTTTCTCTCTCATTCCCTCAGTACTCCTTTCCTTGAATAATGGATAGTTTTAAACACACCTCCCTCTTTTGCCTTGATCTTTCCCCTCCATAAAACCTCATGAAGTGGCCAGATAATGGTAGCGCATGTGTTGTCTGTTCACTCTAATCAGTGTATCTCAGACTTTCTTCTTCCTCTTCCCTCTTCATCATCTTCCTCACCTTTCCTGCCCTTTTTCAGTCTGTTTTCATAAGTCTGGGGGAACAGAGAGAGATTAAGAGAGAGAGATAGAGAGAGTGAGGCAGAGTGAGAGAAGGGGGAGGTTTCGTCAGGTGAACGCTGATCTGCAGTAATGACTGAGAGGCAGCGGGGGGATTATCGTGCAATATTGTCACGGGTGTTGTCTGGAGCCTAGAAATACAATGTGACAATATTGCATGAAAATCCACAGGTCATTACAAGGTCACTGTTGATGTTTATGAAGCAGTTGCCATGCCAGCCACTGTGGCAGTTAGTTTGTAAATATGCACTTTAATCAAGTGTTCAGACAGTCAATCCCTAAATACAAACATACAATTACTGTTTGTTGCATACCAGGCATCCGTACTGTTGTGTAGTGAAGCTGCCCCCATTCTGTTAATGTCATGTCAGGATACTTTAGGTTACAACTGATAGCAGAAAACACATCTACACCATTAAAATAATGACAGCAAGAGCTTTTTAATAGACTCATCATTTTGCACTTATTCTCAGTCAAACAAGAATTTCTTCATTGATGGTTGTCTCAATGGGCCATTATACATGATATTCACAAAGGTGTTTTGTGTTTTCACCAAGTGGTGCGAATATCACCTTTTGAAATCTTGCTCGGTTGCATTCACTACCACTTTCACTTGTCATTTCATATACTGTTATCCTTTCTTATCATCATGGATACTGCCTTCACCACTTACACACATTCAAAGCTGAATACAGCCAGTCCTGGCATGTTTTGTGGGTGCCATTGAAAGTAATTCTGGGAAAACTCAATAGGTGAGGTAGAATTTGAGGCATGTTGATGGAAAGTGAGTACAACAGAAAGGTAAATTACACCACTTACAGACTGATCGCACCTAACAGTACAAGGGGATACGATTTTCTTGTAAACATGAAATTAACTTTAACATTATGCCTTGCTCAAAAGATGGCCTTTGGTGACATAAATCTTTAGTTGTTTACACAGTCAAACTGAAAAAAATCTTCTGTTTTACTCATTCATAACTGTCTGAAGCTTCTTTTGCATAATGTACTTGGATTCAGCACAGAGTTAAACACTGCAGGCGACAGCACTTGTTTTCTCTTGCTCAAGAAGGTTAAATGAGGTTGTCTTTTGCTTCACTCCACTGACTGTCATCTAGTCTTTCTACCTAGTTTGAGCTGCGAATGAAGAACACAAAAGTAGGATAATTGTTCAGAAGGCATGGTGGGTTCATTGACAAACTAGATACAAACAAAAATTAGAACACATCAAGGCAAGCCGACACGCACACACACATTTCAGCCAGTGTTACCTCTTCTGGCCTCTCTTGGCTTACTGTGCCGTGCCATGTCGTGCCGAGCTGTGTGTTGTGATGCGTGGTCTAGTGGGGCTAACGGAAGCACATGTGTTGTCTGCTAACTCTGATTAATGTAACAGACTATACTCCCCCTTCTCTCTCTGGCTTCTTTTTTTCACTGGCTGCCCCGCTGTCCTGCCTTCACCTCTTATGTCTGCGCTCAGTCTGTGCTCAAACCTGAGCCCTGAGAAAGAAAGCATCATTAAATTATAATACAGTGTTTCTCTAGTTTGTTGATATAGTATATGTAAATTGTAGTCTATAAAGTAAACAATATAGCAGTGATGCGTGGTTTACCAAATCGCTTTGCACCATTAAAACTTAATACATGTCGTTGCTAGTTGCTAAATACTTTAGTAAAGTAAAAATCATTTGCCAGGAAACATCAGTCGCACCGTTGAATCAAAAGCATTCAACAATTTAAACAGGAAGTCACTGTAGCATCACACGATTTTAAGATACAGGTCAAATTATATATCAAACCAAACTGATGATCCTTTGTCAATGTATGACTTTGTTTTGTTAAGCGTAGTTAAGTGTTTAAATGGAAAATATGTGTGTTTTAGAGATAGTTGTATTCATGCAGTTTAAAATGAATGAGAAATATCTAAAATTATTGCCATACTGTTTTGTAACTTATGGTATGTTGTGTTATTTTTGTGTAATGTGATTTAAAACCTTCCCAGTTTACTTTGTTATAAGACACCATGTAGATTTCATGTATGATTTCAGGTCATGTATTAGCAGGCGAACGTCAGTTTTGTTACTTGGTTCAGTTATCAATGCAGCTTTGACATATAGGTGCAAATATTCAGGACCACTCACATCTATGTAAGAACAGGTTTGTGTGGTGCAGCCCATTTCAATTTAAATGATGTGTAAATGTCTTTGTAAACACAAAGTTATGATAATGGTAACGCGCGCACACACACACACACACACACACACACACACACACACACACACACACACACACACACACACACAGTACACAGGCAGTTCTGTCCGCTGCCTTCTCCTCAGGCTAGTTGTTTGTTGTGTGTGCCGTGCCGTGCCGTGCCGTGCTGTGCCGTGCCGTGCCGTGCCGTGCCTCGCCCTGTGTTTGGATGTGATGTGATGCGTGGCCAAGTGCTGGTCGAGGCAGCCATAGGTGATTCTTTCCCTGCCACTGCCCTTTCCCTGCTTCCACGCAAAGGAACAAGCGAGGTAGGCGGCCAGGCAGACGGGGAAGGGAAGTCAAGGAAAGAGAGGATATGCAAACGGGAGGACAGCCAGTCAGCCGACAAACATGCGACCCTGGATTAAACCCCCCTCCAAGCCCTCAGTTTGTTATGGTCCCTGATTTCTTTTTTTTTTTTTACTACCCCCATGGCTCAATCAACCCTCCAACACATGGTTTAAACCCCCCTTCCTCCTGACTTTCTTGTAACTGTTGCTGATCATTTCAGCCTCTGCTGTCTGCATGCACACATGTGTATGTGTGGTGTGAGTGATTGACTGTAGGTTCCTCTGTTCTACTCTACCATACAGACACACACAACCCAGACACTGGCCATCTCACGCACTTTGATTCATCCACTCCATAGTACAGTATGCCCCGGATCTGTCTGCCTCCCTCCCTTCTCTCCTCTCTGCTACTAGCACGCCTCTGCCCCCCCTCTTGCACTTCCCTCTATCCCTTGTGACCGCTACCACCCCTCCCTTTCCCCTCCTCCATACACACACCCAGATACACACACATAGACACCCAGATAAACTGACATAGAAACATATTCATTCACACAAACACGCAGAGTGTACCGTGGTCAAGTAACTTACACATAGGCGCAAATATTCACGCACATGTCCGCATCTACTTTCATGCACTTGCTCATAAACACACACACACACACTTGTCATGTGATGTGTGGTGCGCCATGGGGTGCAGATGAGTGGAATCTCAGTGTTGGCTCTCGCTACACTGAGCACCACAGGGGGTCTTTATCGTCGCAAAAATCAACAAAGCCGCAGTCACGAAGCGCTGTCTCGATCACACACACAAACAGGAGCACACACATACATACGCACGTGCGCCCAGGCATATTCACGCACATACCGGCAACACATAAAAAAAGCAAAAAGGGAAAAAAAACCCCCAAGTGCTCGCACACGCACACAAAGTGTCAAAAGCTCACAAAAACATTCTCGTTTTGACACGCAAAGACAATAGCACAGCTGGACAATGTTTCCAGTGACACACACACTCCACAATCTCACAGTCAAAAAAAGAAAATAATTTAGGAAAATTAGGGAGAAAAAACACGGATAAAACCCTTAACTACTTAATCCCTTCTTAAATGCTTGCGTGATCTATCGTGTCTGTGATTTCAGCGTGAAGAGGGATGAAGTGCCACCTAAGCAGATAGAAAGAGACAGCATTTGTTCGATTGAAAGAGAGATAGAGAGAGTTTGAAAGAGGAAGAGTTTAGAAGGATCCAGGTATGATGGGAGGCAGCACTCCTGCGTTTGCTTTTTCCTCTCTAAATCCCCCGCCCATCATCATATCACTTGATTAAACCTAATCCTAATGCCTCTAATCCTCCAGGCACCAAAGAAAAAAACAAAAAAACAAAAACGCCTAAGTGCCTTGTACCCCTCCATAACATCTCTAAACAGATTTCAATGTGTGCTGAATTATGCCTTGTTACAGTATTTCTGTGACTGTGTTTGTGAGTGTGGGTTGTATTTTTTCTAGCCTTCCTACTTTCCAAAATTACACAAGGGTATTCAGGTTTTTCAAGTTCTGAGGATTAGAGAAAATAAATTGTTTAGTCTGTCTGTTTGTGAAGATCTGTTTGGGCCTGCTGTCTAAATGACTCTTTCTTCCTGCTTTATATTGCCTGCATGTTGTATCTTCTTCATTAAAAGCTTTTGCCCTTCACTTATCTAATAAATGCAATTAAAAGAGACAAAATATGATATACTGTTTATAGTGTATACATACAATGGATATAAAAGGTCTATATCTGACAAATATATACAGTACATACTGTATATATTTACACACCCTTATGACATTGCAGGTTTTTGAAATATAAAGACAGAACTAACAATGTAAAAGTAAACTTTACAAATACAACAAACTACAACACCCTGATTGTATAAGTCTGCACACCCTTTCATAATGGGGGCTCTAGCTGCGTTCAAAGTTAATCAATCACATTCAGAATCGTTCCTGTAGGTCAATAGCATACACCTGCCATCAATGAAAGTGATTCTGATTAAAACCAGATTAAACTCATCTTTTGCTGTAGGATTAATTTAAAATTTTTTGGTTGCATCCTACTGGGAGAGCCATGATCCACATAGACTTACCAAAGAAACTGCGAGATCTAATTGTTGAAAAAGTACCAATCAGGAGATAGATATAAAATAATATAGAAGTCACTGGATGTACCATGGAGCACCTTTTAAAACCATCATCAATAGGTGGAGAAAATATGGCGCCAAAGTGAGATTGCAAAGATCAGGATTCCAATGTCTGGTGTGCAAAGTTAATAGGGACTTATTCACAAACTTGCTGCTGTAATAAATGCGAAAGGTGCTTTCACAAAGTATTAGCTGGATGTGATTGCGCAGAATTTAAATCTTTTTCTCTGGATTTTTGTTGGAAGAACAAGTTTGACATTTACAAGTTTGACATTTATGTTGTATTGTATAATTTCATAAGGTTGGTTAAATATATATATTTGTCAGATTTTGTCCAGGCTGATACACTGACCTATATGTTGGCCGTGAAGTACCAAGAAATTACAGTACAGAAAGCCAAAGATGATGATTGAGGTAGTTTAGAAATCCACAAGAAACACTGTAAAAGTAGGCTTGTATACGGGTCAGTAGTAACACAAAGATGAGAAATGAAAATGATAAAAAAAATTAAATAAAAAAGGATCCTAGCCCTTTCTTGTAATTAATTTGGATGTGGAAGCTGAATCAGTAAAGCATGTCTTCATGTATGGCTATTGATATACCTACACAGGACCATACTATAGCGTGAGTGCACAGTGCACGCTTGTGTGTGTAAGTGGCTGCATGCCTGTTTGGTTAGTTTTTTGTCATGGAGTGCATGTTTGGGTGTGCGAAGGCACATGGGGGGTATACCGTGCATGCATGTGTGGATGTGTGTAACATGGAAGGTCCGTGTTCGTGACAGTGACCCTATTCTGGTGTTTTGATGAGCCAGATGGGTCACGGCAGCTGTAGCTGAGGAGGCGGAGGTGGACGAGGGAGAGGAGAAGGAGCACGAGGAAGAGAGGGAGGGAAAGGACGGTTAAGGAAGAGGGGGAGGAATAAGGAGAAAATGGAGGAAAATTGATCCAAGGAGGAGGTGGAAGATTAGGGAAAGATAGCAGAAGAGAAGTTATCAAACTGGGAAAATTTAGATCTTTTTATGTGTCCTGTCTGCGTAACGGTCCATCTCCACCCTCAGTACATGAGACAATGAGTGCAGACATTTGCACACAGACACACACGCAGACAGTCAGGGAATTAAAAAGGCATCACGTAAATTAATTATGTTTCTTATCCTGGCAAGACACCAACCATCCACCGAATGCCCCCACTCTGTCGCCCCCACCTGCAGCCCCTGCACCACTCCACCCCTCCTAAATGTTTCACATCGGGCGAGAGGTAATAGCCCCATGTTTAATTGATAGAGCATGGAGGCATTGTGGTGATAACACGGACTGTGGAGGGAGTCCAGGTCACAAAACACAGACACACACACACACACACACACACACACACACACACACAGAGCAGTCTTGCTACCTGTCAGGTGTAGACACATGCTGGAGGTTCAGTTACAGTAAGAGGTGGATGATTCAGTGTTGGCACTCTGTGGTTATTGACTGAAGATTGAGACAGAGACACACACACACACAAATAGCTACTACATCACCAATGTACCCTGAGACATTATGCATGTTTTGCATGGTTACATAAAGTATGTTGACTTTATAATAAGCAATTCTGTAATAGATATTTATTAGCCCTATATATGATAGAATTATCATTACCAGACGAATTCATTGTTGTGCGCCTCTAACTGTAGCTGTATGTGTCTTGAAGTGTAGTGTTTTAAAGCTTTTGGCAGCAGTCCAGCATGCTAATGGAGTCAATCAAGAGACAGAATGAAAGAGAGATAAGAGAGACACAAGGGTGGAAGTGTTATGTGCACTAGAGGACAAAGAGGTTTGGTGTGTTGAAGAGGAGCATCACTTGGCTGCTGGCATGAAACATTTAAAGGACAACAAGACCTTTTTCCTCCTCTCCCACATTCTTTCTCTCTTTTTCAGTTATTTCCTTGTTTGATTCAAACTGTCTCACTCTTCTCTCTTCCTCCTCTCAGGTATTTTTTGCAACCATGTGTGCCTGTGTGTGGTGGTTGTTGTGTGTGTGATTTCGTGTGGAGGGGTTAGTTTTGTGGTTTGAGTGCTAAGTGAACGTGTCAGTGCCCAGGGCAAGGGGTCTCCCCGCGGGGCCGAACTCAGTCACGTGAGCACACAACCCACTGGTGGCGCAGACATTCTGCCCCCAGGGCGTGTGTGTGTGCGTGTGTGCCAGCGTGTGTGTCGAGAGAGAGCGATTGTGTGACTTTCCTGTCTGTCTGAAGATGCTTATGTGAGTAAATTTGCCTTTGTGTGTCTCTGTCTGCGTCGGTGTCTTTTGTTTGCACCCGCGTACATGTTTGTGCTTGTATCTATGTGGGTTTTAATGTGTGTGTCTGTTTGTCAGTCTGTGTGTCTTTGGGTGTCGTGTTTTTGTCTGTGCCTTTCATCTGCCCCTGTGTGCGCAAAATGTGCTTTTGACTGTTTGGGCTGGATTGTATGAGTGTGTGTGGGTGTGTGTGTGTGTGTGTGTGTGTTTGTGAAGCCATAGCTAAGGCACGATTCAGCCCTGAGGTCACTTTAAAGTTGTGTATTGCCCCCTTGTTGTCTGCCTTCGTGACTACATCACTTGCAAAAAGAACTGCCCCAACACACACACACGCCCTCATGCACACACCCTCACACACAAACAAACTTACATGCATAAGCATTTTTGGACAAAATATAGCCCTCACTCAAAAATACAGTCACATACACACACACATACTTAGTAGTTCTTGCTGCATCTGTGCCTGCAGGAACCATGAGGACATCTGCACAGTAAACACTAAAACCCCCTGAGCCCCAGTCCCAAATATTGCTCTCACTTGCACGCACTTACTCTCAGGCTCTCTCTCTCTCTCTCTCTCTCTCTCTCTCTCTCTCTCTCTCTCTCTCTCTCTCTCTCTCTCTCTCTCTCTCACTCACTCACTCACTCACTCACTCACTCACTCACACACACACACACACACACACACACACACACACACACACACACACACAGTCACATTGACACTGCAAAAAGATAATGGCCCATATTCTCCAGAGTGCATTCTGTGGCAACACGGTGTAATACATTGTTGTGTTGTATTGCTTTTTCTCCACCCACTCTAATACATTTCCTCCTCTTCCTTTCTGTCCTCTCTGTCCAATTTTTTTATCAGGGCGAATGTCTGACACCTTATAGTGAGACCATTAGAAGCACATCTTTACCTTATTAAACAAGCATCCAAATAAGGCACGCAGCATTAAATATTTTACTTTATTTACATCTACAGACGTAGACAAGCTTGTCATTTTTACCCATGCAGTGGCATGGCTCTAGAGATGACAATGTTGGTCATCAGTTGGTCGGTTGGTCGGACTGCCACTTTGGTCCACATTCAACTATTAGATATATTGCAATGAAACTTACAGTACACAAACTTACATACAGTCATTCATGGTTTCCACACAACGAATCCTATAGACTTTGGTGATGCCCTGACTTTTCTCTAGTGTAACCATAAGTTGGCATGAGATTTGGAGTGAATGTTTTGATCACTATTGACTGGATTGCCATGACATTTGGTACACACATCCATGTGCCCCTCAGGATGAGTTTTTGACTTTTCATATATCGCCATCATCAGGTAATATGGTCAGTTTGTCAGTTTATGACCAAATACCTGCAAAACTAATGCAATTCCCATCAGCCTCAGCTGTACCTTGTACTTTGTGCTTGTAGAAAATGTGTGCGTGCTAAATTAAGATGGTGAACATGGTAAACATTACTGCATAACCCTTAGTCTAGTTATTAATTGCTGGCAATGGATCTAAGTGTGCTCAGCCTTCTCCTCTTGTATCTCAGCATTTGCTGTGAATGCAGTTCTCTTTTTTTTCTTCCGTCTGCCTTTCTGTCTGTCATGGCTGCTAGAAGACAGACTCCAGTTGTCCTGAAGACACGAGGCAGACATAATCTGCACTTTGACCTAACACAGAGAAAGAAGGCACTGTGATAGGTGGGAACAGAGAGAGAAATTTAGATGCCTAAGAGAGAGAGAGACCGAGAGAGAGAGAAGCTCTCTCTTCTTAAATGCATCACCTGTCACATCAAAAGCACTTTCAAGTGATGCTGTGTGTTTTGTCTGTCTGTCTCGTCTACCATCCTGTCATTCTTTTTGACTTGGCTCAAGGTAAAGAAGAAGGAAGCAAGACGGTGATCATTCAATGAAACCCATTTCAGTGTCTTTCAGGAAAAGATTTGAAAGGTGTGGCTGCCATTCTTTTAATCCCTGTCCTTCAACTTGGCTGTCTTTTCCTGTTTAGGCTCTTAGCATTTGTTCTAACCTGTTTGTAGTTGAGAGCACCACAAAGAACAAGAAAAATTGAACTTTCAAACTGTATTTGAAAGTCATTTATGAGTATAGATTTCATTATTTAGCTATTATTATTCTCTTAATGGTAATTATGCTCATTTCAATATCACAAAGTAGTTTTATATTTACATTTTCATGTACATTTGTAACATCTGGAGTAGCTCATGGAAATAAACCCAATTTGCATTTAATTTTCAACGACGTTCCGTTTGAATAGAAAGCTCATGAAAATATACAGTATCTAACACATTTGAATCGTCCTGAGGCAGTAAACTCCACAGATTTGAGCTTGCTATAATGTTACCTGTGTCTCTTTTTCTCTACTTTCAAGTCTTCTCTCTTATCCTCGCAAAGCCTGGGGGAACAGGGGAAGGATCATAGGGTCATCAAAACAAATTAATTCATTTTTTAAACATGAAAGTGCACATGTATGTCTTTTTAAGAGATATGGTCATTAGAAAATGCCAAGTCTGGTCTGAAAGTGGCACTGGAGAAAAGGTAATAGGTCACCAAAATCAAAAGGTTTCTTACCCTGGGAAGCAAAAATGCGTACACCAAATTTCATGCCACTCCAGCCATTAGTTTTTGAGATATCTCGGTCACACTCAAATAAATGGATGGCCAAATGGGCAATCATATGACCTTGTGCCTTAGCAGCAGTAATTAGATGATCTGTTCTGTTCCCCGATGTCTTCCCTAGCATGTCAGCTTTGTTTGCAAGTTTCTTTCACCTTGTTTACATCATGTAGAAGTCTATTTGGAGCTTTCTGACATGGGAGCTGTCAGCATGTCATCCAAATTTCAGCTGCCTCTCTGCCACATATCATCATGAAGATGAAAGCTCGGGGGATGTGATCTTATCCCTCATAAGCCTGAAAGAAGTGACAACAGCTTGAAGAGAATACACTGACACACACAGAGAAAGAAAGATAATTTTGGGAGATGTTTTTTTTTTTTCCAACAGACAGCAGTAAAAACAATATCTGATGGAGGGATTAGAGTATCTGTGCTCTGCTTTGAACTGCTGACAGATAAAAAGATGTTTTTGACACTAACGGTTGCAACAGATTTGGATGGATAATGGGGCCTGTAGTTGTCAGTCCAATTGTTTTTATAGACAGCTTTGATACCTCTAGACTCAATTTCCGTTTCCAGATAGAAAACAAGATAAAGCTGTTCTTATACTTATGTATACATTGAGCTATATAATATTCAACACACTTAAATGTACTCATTACACTCACACAGGTATAGCATAATTTGCTTACATAGATGATAGTCAGTCCACGTTCATATACTTAATTCTTGAATAGCCACACTACACCAATGCTGCATCACTGTACTTGCTATGTCAAGTTAAAATGTCTGCTGTTAAAAGGTCTATAGTGTGCTAACTAACAGGCTGTGGTAAATGTTTGAATCAGACTTGAATAGTAGCCTATCATACACAACATATAATAATTCTGTAATTAATATTATCATTATTTCATTTAATTTCCAACTATTTCTGTGTGTTTTCCCCTCAGATGGAGCACAGTGAGACGGTGTGCTCTTACTGCGGTGTAAGCTACCTCATTTTCCACGAGTTCCATCAGCTCCACACCAGAGTGGCTCAGTTGGAAGTTGAGCTCCAGGAGGTGAGGGAGAGCGCTCAGAGAGAGAAGGCTCAGCGAGAGGCACTGGAGCTGGGCAGGCTGGAGTGGGAGAGGACACTTCACCTGGAGGCGCAGAGACAGGTAGAGGAGAAAGAGAAAAGCACACGAGAAGAGCTCGAACAGAGGAACAGCGACATGGAGAGAGCTCTGAGAAAGGAGTTTGAAAAAACAAATGAGAGGAAGAGGAGAGAGATGAAAGAGGAGTTTCAGAAAATCAGTGAAGAAAATGAGAGACAACTTACAAGACAGCTGGGAGACTTACAGGCGGAGAGACTGAAGAAGCAGAGAGAAGAGCTGGAGAGGAGGGCCGAGGAAAGGGAGAAAGTTCTGAGTGACGAACTTCAAACGGCCAATAAAAATTTAGACGAGCTGAGAAAATACTTCCAACAGCTGGAAGAGAGGTGAGGTTTGTATGTGTTTGTCTGTGCTTCCCGTCTCTGGTGTGAAATGATCCCTAATGCCAGGCTTCATGTGGGCAATTATCCTGTGAGTCATGCTGTTAACACAAAAAGACACGAACACACTCTCAAATCAGACGTGTATCCCACTATCTGGTGTGTGCATGTGGATCTCTGACAAAACCTTTGTGTATAATTATATATCCCACTGCCGTCATCCAGTACCTAGAAAGGTGAAAATAGATATACAAGGCTTGGTAAAGTGTTCACGTTTAATTTCTGTGAAACAAGACATGCTGTGCAATATTTATTAAGTTTGTTCACTGGCTGGAATAGTATAGCTCAACAACAAACATACCTACAAACACTGTGATTAGCACTGTCTGACTTAATATGGGAGGAAATAGTGTGTCTGTAAACACAGTGTTTGACAACATCCTTTTCATTTATCAGATAATTGAAAATGTTTTTCTTGCTTATATTTAGTGAGAACGTAACAGAATTCGACATCATTGCTTTATTCCACTTTGGATCAGTGTCCAGAAATGGAATGTGAGGGGGCAGGATTTGTTTTAGTATCAGGATGTGTGGAGGTGTTAGGTGGACAAAAGATAACTTCCTCACTTCCTCACTTTCATAATGTAGCAAGAAATAATATAAGTCTACGCACATTTACAATGCTTATTTTAGTTTGTTTGCAACACTCCACATGCTAGACTTAAAAATGATTAACTGACTCCATCGTGCTATTTTTTCTTGTGATCGTAATATCCTCATTCAATGTGACTGGATATATGATGAGTGTAAAGACTTTGTAAAAACAGTTTCCCACAAAACATACTTGACGAATACAAAATAGTTACATATGACTGTAAGAGGATATAATTAGATATTCAGCATTGATACTGTGTTGTTGTGCTGTTTTGTGTTTGAAAGGAAAGCATAAAGCCATGTAAAGAATAGCACACTAGTTTTATTTACATTTTGTTAACATTTTCTGTGCAAAATCGCGAGAGCATTTGTAAGCAATTGTGATACCTGACTTTATAACATTTTTAATAATTCCTGATTTTTAATAACTTATGACTTGAGGCTTTATATAACATCAAAAGTGCATTATAGAGACTCAGAATATTTCTTAAAACGCACTTGAATCCTAATCAATAAGGAATATTACCCTTATATAATATAGGTTTTAGTTATCTTATACTGCTAAACTGTGTGCACATAGTGTCTCCTTTCTAAGACAACTAATGGGTAGTAGAGAGCTTGTCCTCAATTGCTTTGAATTTCTTTATGATGACAGTGTGTGATAGACCATTTTATAGGCTGATTGGTCTGCTCCATCTCCAATTAATAGTGTGATGTTAGGATATTGGGCCATATCAAATCTATATATGACATGGGGACACTTTTTTGATACAGGCACACAAAAAAGTGATTTCAAATTTCAACCTTTTTTTTCATTGCCAGCAGTCGCAATACACCAGAATTGATATGATTTAAAATAACAGGTGCAGTTCTGTCCTTTTCTGTTCATTAACGTCATCATTTTATTCATATTTATCTCCCCACCTACACATGTTCTGTATCTCAGCTGAATGCAACAGGTTCAGTCATTTTCTGGGGGCTGTACGGAGCTATTCTAGGGGAGTGTGCACCAGAAATGGTTTTATGAGTATGTTAAAATAGGTATCAATTCATCTTAGGATGCTTATTAATGTCAGAGCTTATTTATATAGCAAAAGCACAAAAGCAATACATACCATTTATTTTCAAAATGCAATTGTAATTATGAAAGCATACTGTATACAAAGACTACAAAGCTACACCTTCTGTGTGTGTGTGTGTGTGTGTGTGTGCGTGCGTGCGCTCGCACATGCAGAATATTGCTGTTGTGTCACTTACATCAGCTTAAAAGTGTTGGTAATCAAATAGCAGGTGTCTGTATTCAAACAACCATCTAAGGCTAAGTTAAGTTTCTGGAAAATATTTCTGAAATGCTTGCATGCCATGACTCACGAGAATGCTATGAATAGCCTCAAACATCTAAAGTCTGTCTTGTTGAAATACAAAACAATGACGCCACTCTGAACACCTTGTCACACAAGTGTATGCAACCCTGCACGCACACCTGCACACACACTGCAACTTCACCCGCAAACGTCCAGTGAACACTATAAATACATTGCAACGTTGAGTGTTGCGGACAAACAGAATAAAAGGGTTGCTCATTTTAATCCCTTTCTATTTTATTATACATATTCAATTAAGAAGCTTTCTTGTTAGCACAATTAGAAACCAATTAGAAACCAATCGGTAAAGGCCCTTTACATCCACCTTGAACATGAGCAGGGGTCTAATCAGCTACAATAACTGAAAACATGTGTAGGGTTGGGCAGGGACTTTTAATGTACATTATACTGTATATTGTTTTGTTTTTGTATAACCTTCAGGTAGGACGTGTCTTCAGACGTTAAAAAAATAGACACTGGCCACCTACGTACTTGCGGGATATGGCAAAGTGGTTAGCTATTATCACTATTCATAATGGCTGGTAGAATTACACAGCGTTTGAGACACTATCAACATAAACATTTAATTTGGAGTGGTATTCTTAAGTGTGTACCATGTACCATGTTTTCTCAACTCATTTTTAGTCCTACCTCCTGTGGTGGTTGTTATCTGTGTATATGTTGGGCAATATACAAACAAGAAATTACAGTACAGAAATGTCAAAACCTTGCTTATGGGTTCACAGTGGATATTTTGCTTTAATTTTTAAAGGGTGCTTAGTCCTGGAACACCCACACAGCACACTCTCTTGCTTTCCCAAATGACAGGCACCGACAGGGCCGGACGGCGGGTAAATACTTTATGGATTTTTTGATGGTCCACTGGCCCACCGATGTGGCAGGATTTATCCTGGTATGCCAGATGGCCAGTATATCACTGGTTTCAGGTTGTCCGTACGTTGTGATGTGTATGGTAGGTTGGTGAGCCAATCCACTATCTGGTCTAATGTAAGCTGATTATCTCTCTCAAACAATGTCTCCTCACTGACTCAAAACCACACACAGGGACACACACATAAACACATGCTGTGCACAGTCGTGCTCTGGAGCCTTGGGGCCAAGCGTGGGTCAGGAGGTCAAAGTTCAGGCAGCGATAATGAGGCACAGTGATGTGTGAGAGGCCAGCATGGACTGACAGCAGTGGATTCTCTCTCCTGCTCTTTCTTTCTTTTTTTTAATGAAATATCTCATTTGCTTTTTACTCACTCTCTTTCACGCTCCTCTCTCTGTTGATCCCTTAAATACTTAAACCAGCAATTTGCCAGTACTTTGCTTCAGTTGTACACCATCACTCAGGTGGTGATGAACATATTAAAAAGCACAAGAGAGAGAGAAAAATGTGAAAGATAGCATGCGAGTGGGAGTTAATGAGGATGTTCTGAATGGCTGGCTGCACAGCAGGAGTGTGACTCTGTTGTTATGTTAGATGCGCTTATGATTGACAGGCACCCCCTCCCTTTCTGAGAGACTTAATACAGCTTTTGTTGGGAAATTATGTAATTTACCATCAAAGGACAATAGGTTTTATACATGGACGTAAATGTTTTCTAGCCAGCAGGGTTCTGGCTTTTCCAAATACTGTTTTTGGACTTGAGCCAGTTTTTCTACTGACCTACACGCACACATACAACTATACTATAAGGTGGTTGTGGGTACGTGTGTGCGTGTACAGTAGTGGGAGACCGTGACTGGTACTGTAGCTCAATAACACGCTCTCCATATAAACCAAATCTGATTAATATGTCACCTGTCAGATAGCGTGTGTTTGAGCGTATGTGTGTGTATATATATGACAGGTGTTTGACAGAGGAAAGGAAGGTGAGAAGGGTTGTAATGTGCAGAGTGCAATTAAGCCTGATTTTAAAATGTCACCTGGTAGACAAGTTCAGACACAGATGAGCTGGAGATATTTTGATCTGTCAAAGAGAAAAGGAAGAGGGAGGGAAAGAGAAGGGAGAAGAGAAATAGACATATTCCATGTTCACTTCATATTAGAGTTACCTTATCAACCAGTTTATAATTGGTAAATATCATTCATGTCAACATCTCAGTAGTAATTTGGACTTATACTCTTCTTTTGAAAGGTGCAAAATATTCAACTTGGTGCCAAAGTTTCTCAAAGGCAAATAGACAAGGATGTCTCACATGATCCATCAATCAAGATAAGTACACTTAACTGTCGAGATAGTAATGCAATTTAACTGGTAAATGTACAAAACTGCCTATAGCTTATCTTCAGATTACTATTTATTCAGGGTGTGAATTACAGTCATTAATAGTAAAACTGGAAATTGGTATCTTGAGTTGTCCGATGGCGGTTTCCCTCCCACACACGGTGTGAATCAGGCAAAACCTCTTTCAAACAGACACAGGAGACACAGATCACTTTTAGCTGTGTAGATTTGGTATCAATAAAATGCTTAAGAACATCAAACCCAAACCCCTCTATTTAGATTAGTTGTGTAATCTGTTGAATGTTGTTCCCATGTCAGTTAAAAAAAATGAAAAAAAGTAGTGAAGAGTTGATAATTCTAATGGAGATAAATAAAATAGGCATGAGGGTAATGAAGAGGAACAAAACATAGAGAAACTGATAAACAGGTATGGACAGACAGAGTTCATCTAACTGAAGACAGGTTGAAACACAACTTGTACGCATGCTTATGGAGCTGAGAGAAATGTCTGGGAATTTAATACGCTGTGCTTGCTTCCACTTGGCTGGCTGGTCTCAGTCTTGATCCAAACAGTGTGTCTGGATGTGAGTCTGTTTGCGTCTGTACCGTACTGTAATGTATTCCTATTGGTGTGTGTGTGTGTGTGTGTGTGTGTGTGTGCTCGCGCCTGCACACACTTGTATACACCTGCAATGGATAAGATAATCACTCTTGCGCTCAGTAACAAAAATTAGGTTTGGCAGTAATGAAGAATGAATCATAAAAGTGTGTGTGAGCACATACACACAAACACACATTCATGCACACACACACCCACACACACCTGGGGCTGGATTGTAACAGCGATAAGACGACTTGCAGGTGGGAGAGCGGGAGTGAAGGAGAAACAAATGATGGATGACAAACAGAAAGGCATCCATTTATAACAAGGAAGTACTTTATGGCAAATAAGTCATGTGCTCATGTGGTTTTATTTCAATTTCTGGTTTCCACTAACAACCACCGAAACAATACACAAATCGCTATACCCCCTCTCCCTCTCTGTATGTGTGTGTGTGTGTGTGTGTGTGTGTACAAGTGTTAGATAATATGTCAAGTCTACTATGTAGTGAGTCAAAAGCCTTCAAAGCCAGCATGTGAGGTATTAGCACGGATCCAACTTTAAGTTCACATTACCACATCAAACAGACAGACAGACACACACACACACTGCTGTGTCTGTGTTGTGTTTGTTTTTTAGTTGCATTGCAGGAGAACTCTCCCTGGTAGAAGATGACCTCTATTCAGCCTTAATAGTGGCTCAACTTTACTGTGGGGCTCATGACAACAAGATAAACAAAAACAATATCTGTGTGTGTGTGTGTGTGTGTGTGTGTGTGTGTTTTAAGAACACACACACAATATGACTTTATTTGGTAATCAACAATAACATGTTGGAGCAGTAGCATAGCAACCCACACATACAAATGAAACACATAGAGACACATTGTTTTTCTGAATTTGATTTAAAATTGACAAGCTGGAGGACATTTTCATATCCCTAGAGTTAATTCAGTTACCCATAATATGGTATCATTGTTTGTGCTTGTATTTTGTACTTGTGAGTGAGTGTGTGTGAGTGAGTGTGCGTGTGTATGTGTGCTGTTTTGATGATCACAATCATTGTTATGGCATCCCTTACATGGTTACCAGATAACTTAAAAACAAAATATATATAGACCGGTGTCACACTACACACACACACACACACACACACACACAAAGAACGTTTTCAGTACAGGATTATTTTTAAATTGACGAGGCATTGACTGATCTAATTAAACTGCTTAAAGTTTTCATCAAAACATTTAAGCTGTCTTTGGCAAGCCCAAAAAAGTGTTTTCAGCTTTTTAATTTTAGAAACATTTGAAAGCTGTACATGCACTGTATTAATATGTCTGTCTTTGGGTGTAGGTGTATCACATTCTGTTAGTGCTCCTTTGTAGTCAAAGTAAAGTGTTTTTTATGGAAGTAAATCTGTCTCATCAGATTTTGAAATTCAAATTAAATTTAATGATTTTTTTTCCATTGAAATCATGTATCTGAGTTGTTTTCTCTAAATTCAACTCTTCAAATGTTCAATAACTCATTTTTACTTTCATTTTTCAGTGTTAAAAATTCAAATAATATTTATTTCAAGTTACTTAAATTCGAAAGAATTCAGATTAAACATCCGGGATACCAAGGATGAGCGATTGATTCTGTCTCAAATCAAACCAGCATCCAGCCAATCAAGTTAAGCTTCATTGGTCATGTGACGCCGATGCATGAAATTACTGAAGGCGGTGACCTGCTGTAACAACAAATCCAAACGATGGTACTTCAGTGAGTGTATTCACTCTTTTATTTGCCTTTTGTGTCATTTGTTTTTGTACGATTCAGTAACAGGTAACACCTGACACGTTTTACATTAACATAGTTTGTTGGACAATATCTACACGTAACTTTTAATGAGGTGGCAAAATGTTGTTACTAAGTTATTGTTATGCGATAAAAAAGATCTGATTGACAGTACGTTTAACAGCTGGGCAGTTAGGTAACTAGCTGTTTCACTTGACCGGTGGTCATCGCGAGGAAGTCCACTGTTTCCCCACTCAAATTCAAATTCAAAAATACTTTATTGGCATGACCATATTGAAACATAGTATTGCCAAAGTATATTGTACAATGTGTAAACCAATTAACATTTTAACATTATAGTGTGCAAAAAACAACATGTCAACAATATTTTGCAAAGCAAGAGCAGGAAGCTGAACATAACTGATGATATCAGCAACAATATGAAAACAATAATAATACAATAAATACATAATAATAGTAATAATAAATATTAACATTAGTAATAATAATAAACAGTATTTTTGTGTCTGGTTATGTGATGTGCTTTGGCACTGTTTGCCGGGGAGATGTGTAGGTGTGTGTGTGTGTGTGTGTGTGTGTGTGTGTGCGTGTGTGTGTGTGTGTGTGTGTCACCCACTGTTCCTCAAAGTGTGGCAGGTAAAGACGTAGTCTGCTGCTAGACCGCAGCCCTCTCTGTGCTCTCCCAACAGGATTGGTATTTTGTTTGTGTTGCTTATATGATCCAATTGAGGATGTTTGTATTTGAATTTGGGGAAATATTTTGTTCGGACCAGCTGGAGTTTTGCAAAGCTCTTTCTCGCCTTTGTCTTCCTTGCACAGCTAGCAGACCCGCTCCTCTTTGGTGAGCCATGACTGTTTGTGTCAGCCTGTCTCGATGGCCTGGCTGTACTCACTGAGTCTGCACTTTGTCGAGGTGGTTCTTTGTTTAGTGTCAGTCACTGTGCTCAGGTAATCTGTCACTCTGAACTGTCTCTTGAGGACCAGATAGCACTGCATTTTGCTTTGTGCTCTTGTTTATGTGTTCCAATTTGTGATGTAGTTTTGTTTCTGGTGTGTTATAATTTGTTTGACTCTTAATTGATTTGTTCTCTGACTGGTCCTGAGGCTGAACATTGAGGGAACTGAGCGTCCAGCTAAATGAGGGGACTCTTTTCTTTGTTCAGCTTTTGGCATTGCAGGGCTTTGTAGTGATGAGTGGGGGTCACCGTTTTTTATATTAAGCCAATATTTGATTGCTCTTTTTTAAAATTTTGATGTATAATTGGAGTTGGCCTGAAAAGAGGGCCCCAAACCTCACCTCCATAGAAGACAATTGTCTCTATAACTGATTTGAATAATTTGAGCCAGATTTGAAAAGGAATTTGAATGTAGATTTTACTTTTTATTGCATAGAAAGCCCTTTGTGCTTTGTCTCTCAGTGCATTTATTGCATAAAACTTCCAGTGGAATTTATTTTCAGTCCTAAATAATTATAATCTGTACAGTCCTAATGTGACACTGTATGTGTTTCCCTGAGATCTGGATCTTTTTTGAAAAATCATTGTCTTTTCCATGTTTACTGCCAGGTCCCAGGTCTGGGTTCTGCCGTAGCGCCTGTTTTGTAGGATACAACAGAACCAGGTTGTCTGCGTATAGCAGGAATTTGATCTCTGAGTTGTGTAGCCTGAGACCAGGTGCTGTTGATTTCTCTAGGATGGTGGCCAATTGGTTAATATAGATGTTGAATAGGGTCAGACTCATACAGCAGCCCTGTCTCACTCCACACTTCTGAGAGAAGAATGTTGTCCTTTTGGTGGCATTATTATACCACACTTATTGTTTGTGTACATTAATTAATGATGTCATATGTTTTACCTCATATACCAGATTCAATAACTTTGTAAAATAGACCATTGTGCCAAATAGAATCGAACGCCTTTTTGAAATCTATAAAACATGCAAAGATTTTGTTCTTGATCTGGAGAACATGTTTATCGATTAAGTTGTGTAGGGTGTAAATATGATCTGAAGCGCAGTGTTTTGGTACAAATCCAATTTGACTCTTACTCAATACATTGTGTTTGGTAAGGAAGTTTATGTCTCAAATGTATAATGCTACAAAGAACTTTCTCCACATTACTGTTCACATAGATGCCTCGGTAATTATTGGGGTTAAATATATCTCCAGATATGAAACTCAATGTCAGGATTTTCTATACCCTGCAAAAAATATGTATATATAAAGCATTTATTATTTTGATAGATTAACAGTAGGAACATTTTCAAATTCTAATGTAATTGCTTAAACATGTGAACCACACTGTTCTAAATGAGTTACGTTCCAGTAGGTTGCAAAAATAGTCTGGGGATTTGACCATTTGTTGTCGCCCCACTTGGTCCTTGCTCAAACTGCACAACTGCAATGTGTTGCTTCCTTTTGGTTTTTTCCAAGTTGATAAGACTGTGTAGTTGTCTATAAGGGAGACACTTCCCTTCAACTGTCTGCTCACCACTGTAAATTAGTTTTACTACAAAGTAAGAAAAATATATTTATAAAGAACCTTTCAAGAACAAAAGTCACAAAGTGCTTAACAGTGAAACAAACCATCAACCACACAGGTGTGCATATGCAGCTAATATGTGAGCTAAATCAATATAATACAAGCGCAAATAACAAATCGTGCCTAGGTTGGTAGTACGTCCATTTGTGATTTTTTTAAATTGTCGTAGTCAAGTGAAACAGCTTGTTAACTAACTGCCCAGCACTTACTACGTACTGTCAGTCAGATCTTTTTTTATTGCTTTTTTGTCAGTCACATCATTGCCTCAGAACTATAAGTAACGTTAGCGACGATGAACCATGCTCACATAACAATATCTTAGTAACAACATTTTAACAAACGCCACCTGTTACTGAATCGTACAAAAACAAATGACACAAAAGGCAAATAAAAGAGTGAATACACTCACTGAAGTACCATCGTTTGGATTTGTTGTCACAGCAGGTGACCGCCTTTGGTAATTTCAAGCATCGGTGTCACGTGACCAATGACGCATAACTTGATTGGCTGGATGCTGGTTTGATTTGAGACAGAATCGATTGCTCATCCTTGGTATCCCGGATGTTTAATCTGAATTTTTTAACTTTTTGGGAATTTTGGGATCTAAATTTTCAATTTGAGTAATTAAAAAAATTAATATTTGAATTTTTAAATACTTGAAAAATAAAAGTGAACATTTGTCATTAAATATTTGAAAAGTGGAATTCAGAGGTGAAATATTCAGATACATGAAATAATAAATTCAAAGGCTTTTGAATTTCAAAATCTGGTGAGACAGATTTACTTCCATAGGTTTTTAGCTTTGACTGTCCTGCCATGGTGGTGATCAAGACAGTCTTTTAACTAACACACATGGGCACACACAGTGGGTGAACAGATGATGCTTTGATATGGGGAAGCTTTTATGTTACCTCTAATGATGAAAAAAAAAAAGCCAGTAAATACACACACTGACAAACACACATAACTATGCGACCGCATTTATGCTGACATGCACTCATAAGTTATCACTAAATAATTCTGTATCAGATTCACCGTGACCAATGTCAAAAGGCCTGGAACAGTAAATGCTTGCCAATCAATTCAAGGTAAACACCAGTGTTACTGCTCCAATGTTTGATCACTGTTGAGAGTTGGTCTCTTGTGGCTGAACAAAGAATTGCACCAAAATTGTTTTGGCTGTTTGTTTTGAGGGCACCACTGATGATTCCCTTCTGTGTTTGTGCTTCCAGACAAATAATAACAGATAAAACAGTACAATGTTGTAGACATTTAAACTCACATAGTGAAAAAGTAAAACAATTCAAGCTCCACAAATAAAGGCAGTAAATCAAAGAAAGCCCTTAAAGCTTTAATTTGTAGATGTTGGTTGATTTTCATAATCTGATATGAAAGGGAAAGATGTCCTAAAGTTAAGGGCCAAAAATTACAATCACCCTTGAGTTTTATTTTAGTGCAAAAACTAGGATAAACAGACATAATGACACAGAACATTTTGTACACAGTTTGGGGCTTAAAGTAAGCCCACTGGGGTTTGGCTTTGTAATGTTGACCTTCAGTCCAAATCTCTGAAAATATGAAGGAGCACAAATCTGCTAAACTCATTGACACATACACACTCACAAAAGGAAAACATTTTACTTGGTAGGTCACAATAACACTGTGGCTGGCAGGTCACTGTTGTGTATGTGCATGCCTGTTCGTGTGTGTATGGCGTGTCCTGTGTGTATGTATGTGTGTGTGTGTGTGTGTGTGAGTGTGTATGATATGTCCTGATGAGGCAGTTGATTTGGGCTGCTGGTAGGGGGTACTCTAATCTGGCACGCACTCACTGGCACTGCTCTACCTAGTTATTCCACTGACAGCCACTGCCCTGGGAACAGGAGCTCAAGCTCACGCACACAAAGCACACACAGATTTGTGCACAAAATTCACACACACACACACACACACACACACACACACACCCCTCTCGAGGCAGGGTTTTTTCTGATCTCGCTTTGGGACTGGTGGGGACAGATGGGTGAACAGTGGGAGTCTGGGCTGCCATCAATTGAAAAGCAAAGGCATGCACACACAAATACACACATTTCACACACACACACACACACACACACACAGGATCACAGGCTCACCGGCTCACCCATACTTGGTCATAATGTGGCAAATATACAAACAGACAGGCTAAAATTAACACGGAAGAGTCTAACTCACTCTGTGTCACACACTCGCACGCAGACACGCACAGACACAGGGACACATACATCAGCTAAGTTACAGTATCATGCATACTTATTTACTTTTAAACATGCATTCAAACATGGCCTCTCATTCACACACACAGACACACACACACACACAGGATTACTAGAAACATGGAGACTTGCGCAACCCATTCTCACCCCACACTGCTCTCATCCTCCCAACTGTACATGCAATTCATCACAGATAGAAAGAAAACATATATTTTTTGTTGGACCTTTATTTATCCAGGATTGTGTAGAATATAAAATAAATAAAACAAACAAACAAACAAAAAAATCTCAGTTCAGTGCACCCACTGAAGATTCACACCTGATTGTACTTGTCCATTTCAGTCCTTAAAATACTCACAATTGCACACACATGTACATACAAACTGCGATTTTGCACCTCTGTTATATTACACTGCAAATAAGACTGCTGCTCCATGCATGAATGATCATTATTAACCTTTGTGAACAATATATATTGAAGAGAATCTAAGGTGAAAGTCCCACATACTAATGATTCTCAGCTTTTTGCTGTATCTTCATTCAGTGTACTTATTGGTCAGTGAAATGGAGGAGTAAGTGAAATACTTACTGTATCACCATGTTACTATCTGTTGACTCTGTATGTGTCCTCGACATAACATGTCAACACAACTGACATTGTTACTTCAACCTGGCAAGCAGGACAAGGTTATCTATGTAGCAATATAGATTGGCATACAACACCAACCAAATATGACGTGACTGTAACAACAGCATAAATCTGGACTCTTGATTTGAATGATTGCTTGGAATTGTTTTGTATGTCAGGGCTTTTCTTACATTGAAACCTTATCACCCTTATCATAGTTTAATATGATGTTATTTCAGTAAAGTGTAAGTTCACCACAGAGATCCGTCAGTGTACAGACAAAACAAATCACCTGCACATCAAAGGGGAATCACGAGCATCCATATCTAGGAAACGTCCCTTCTACACTTTCAAATTGTCTTGCCACATTTGTTTCTAAAGTTCTGCCAATAAGCAGAAAATCCCCCTGGCAAGATCACTGCATCTCACTCAAATTACACTTCTTGATTAAACTTTGTTGGTCATGATTATTACCTGTCTGGTTTTAGTCCCTATTTGTCTAGTCTGCTCCTTGTAATACTTAATGCTCATTATGTTTAGTCCTCTCTCTGTCTGGCTGTCAGTGCTTATTTGTGGTGTTATGGGAAAAAACAGGATGTGTTGTCTCAGTTGTTAAGTGTCCAGGTCACACAATCTCACTGTTTATGTGTGTTGTTTGATTGCTCTTGGCTGGAATATGTCTGTCAGATTGGTTTGCTCCTGTCTGGAATCAAGCAGGCTGAAAAACGTCTGCTGAAAGGCAGTGTAAAGTAAGGATACGTCCCAATACCCACACTTGCCGCATTTGCGAGTAGTCAAGAGCGTGATATAAACTTTAACTTTCTCATGTCTGTAGATTATTGTTGGTCATAAAACCAAACACCGTTTTAATAAGCTCCATATCTGTGGCACTTTGAGAGTAATTCTTCTTACTTTCTCCTTTCCTATGCAATTTATCTCTGTTTTGCACTTCAATCTTATTAAATTTTTGCCTTTATGCTTTGCTGACTCTGCTCATATTCAAATAATTATTTATTATGTTTTGAATAATCTGAAACAAGATAGAATGAGCTGAGGAGGGAAGCCCGTCTCTTTATATCAATTACCTCTGAGGAACATTTAAATTTTTCATCTCATCACGATCATCCTTTCCTCTCTATCATTAAAGTTGCATCATCTATAAGCTCATTTTACCCCATGGGAGTAGAGTAGTATTATGTTAGGCTTAGGTTCTTTAATGACTGAATATTGCTCACAACCCTCATTCTTCCACTCTCCTTCTTTCTCAACAGGCTGGCGATAGCAGCTTCCACAACGGAGAAGACAGAGCATTTACTTGAAAAACAGAAACAGGAAGGTGAAATTCTCAGGTAAGGAAATAACCAGAGAAAGAAGAGACAAAGAAGGATAAAATGATACAAGAGAGTGGGGGTAGGGTAACGTGATACAGGTTCAGTAAAGCCAAAGCAGGATGGAGATGAAACACAAAAACAAAAGATAAAAAAAAAAAAAGGAGCGCATGGGTTTGCATCACTCTGATTGGCTGTCAGCCCCTTGACCAGATGCACGACAGGAAGTCCAGTGCAGATGGGAAACAACTGTGTGAGATGATAGAGGGAAAACAATAAAAGAGAGAATGGAAAAACAGAGGAGAGAAAGTTAATTCAGCTGACCCACTGGCTATTTCCTGGAAATAAAGAGGGAGATTGAAAAAGACGTGGGCAGCCAGTGACAGGAGAGGAGCAGAGGAGAGAGGTGGAGGTGAAGAGAGTGGGTGGGAGGAGATGAGGCGTCAGGGAAAAAAGTGCTTTTCAATCAGACCCCTGACACTGAAAGCTGATAAATGAGTAAACCATTGGCTAAGCAAATGCATGCAGTCTCTACCGCTCTTTCTGTTTTTCACTATCTTAGCCTTATCACCGATGACAGATCTGGCTCATATCTGTTCCTCCATTTGGTGCTGTCAGCCTTATGATTTATGTCATCTGACATTATAAAACTGGCTCTCGTGACAAGCAGTGCCCATGCTCTCCTCCACTCCGCACGCACCCACACACTCACACACACACACACTCTCGGAGCAGTTTAAAGTCTCCCCTCTCATCCCGCCTCGTCTCGCCTGAGACTCCGTTCATTTTTGATCACCTTAAGCCACAAACCCTGAATAAGAAAAACAACAACCACTCAAACCCCGCTGAGCTCTTAAAAACTGTCACATCGTTTTGCACGCAAGACCCAGCCATGTTCATCAAGTTTGTGAGTATACTGGCTTTTGTGTCTGTGTGTGTGTGTCTGTGTGTGTGTGTGCGTGTGTGTGTGTGCGTGGGTGTGTGTGTGTGTGTGTGTGTGTGTGTGTGTGTGTGTTTGCCTCCATGTGTGCCCCACATGCCTGCAAGGTATCCATGTGTCTGTGTGCACCCACATAGGTGTGTGTAAGAAAATAGGAAACTGCTCAGTGTGCTCGCACCCACATGTTCCTTCAAAAGTGTTCTTGGAATAACAGAATGTTCTATTCCAGCTCTCTAGTTTTCCACGTCCACGCTTTGCACGGGTTTGTGACTTGATTGGGCGTGTATGTGTGTGTGTGACTTTGTGAGCTGAGCTAGTGATCTTTCATGTTGCTCAAAGTGCTTTTCGTCTGAACATTTTTCTTTGAGAGTTAGAGAGATGGCGGGGGGAGAGAAGGAAAGGGAGAAAGTGCTGTAGAACATGGCTGTGCCCTTTTTTAAGGTCATAGTGGTTACATCCGTCCTCAATTCCTCTCTTATAGTCACCTTTTTTTATGTCCTTGTTTTCTTTTTCTCTCCATTAGTTATCAACAGCTCGTTCATTTCCTTCATCTGTGGAAGCCAATAAATGGCAAAAATAACAATTCAAGCGCTGTTTAGCCTGCAAGTCATTTGAGAGCGTTCAGGCACATATTTGTAAGAGGAGAATTCAATTTTTACACGAGGAAGGACCGAGTTGTAAGCGTAACAAGGGAAATTGTGTAACTACATTTGAGCAAGCAATAAGGCGGACCCTAGATTGTCTATCAGCATTATTTAGCTAACACTAACTTAGCAAGCATTCATAACTCATCACTTACCCGTGGAGAGCATCTATCAGACTCCATGTTGAGGAGTACATGTAGATGTACTCGGGTAGATGTAACACTGTGTGATCACATTAAATGATACCCTCGAATCTGCACTTATGTCATAGCTGAAACAGAAGCAGTTTGTAAATACAGGTTTAAAAGTTTGTTGTAACATGTAACAACATCCAAATATGTTTTTGATAAAAATTGTAAATACTTTTAAATACATATACATTTTTAATACGTATATGTATATATTTTTACATTCATATACAACAATAACTATTTTTGTGTGCATTGAAAAATGTGGAGAGAGTCATTTATATATAAATCCCTAAATACATTTGTGAATCCTTCTGTGTGCAGTTGGCAAATCAATTAGTTTTAGGCCAGCAATAGCACAGTAGTCATTTTCCTTTTTGTACTAATGCACACACAAATTATACACTTTGAAAAGTATTTTTTCAAATTAAAAACGATATATTTACAAATAGACATCTATTTGTACAAGTCATAGCACATTTATATAAAGGCCAACTTACAAGTAAGAGTAAGGAATTTTGTGTTTGTGGATAGCGAGACACATTTGTAAATTGTGGAATATTTGTGGATCATGGTGCATTTACCAAAGACGGACGGCATGATGTCTCCCCAAAAGTGAAGCCAAAACATCTCGATCATCCCCTGGTGGCTGGTTCCAGTTTAGGTCATAAACCCCGCCCCCCTCCATTTTAACGGATGGGACATGGGCCAAACTAAAAAAATCAAAGATCATGATATGTTTTCCCAAAGATGGTTTCTGTCATTTTAGGTCATGCTGATGTGTGTTCAGGTGTTAATGTTCCTGATAAGTTAGTTATTTGATGCTACAGGGGGGTGACGTCATGGTTGACAGCTGCTCTGAGTGAAGTAGTCGCGGAGGCACCAAGGAATGTCGAGACAAGAGTAACTTTAGCTAACTAACTTTCAATAAGTGTGATTGTAAACTGTACTAATCGGCAGGTATATGGACAGGACCTCGCTGGCCACGTGGCTCCACTTCCCCCTATCACTAGAGCGCAGACTCTGGTTCCTTATATTATATATGGGATATTTTGGCTTCATTTTTGTATAGCAGGGTGAAGGTGAGACGCATCGTCCATCTTTATATACAGTCTATGGCATTTACAAATAAATTTGAGACCTTTTTTTCTCCATACCAGAACTGCTAGAAACGAGCACACACAGGATCAGGGTTGCACGCTCAAATCTGATCCTTCTCTGAGGAATCTGGGTCTGCATGCTCTCAAATGTTGACTTTCTTTTTTTTTTTTTTTTTGCATTTTTATTTGTGTTTGTTTATGGTCGTGTTACAAAAGAACCTTGATCTATCCAGTGTATGTTGTCACAGAACGTGCAGTATGCTCTTTTTCAGAAATGCTCTGCTTCAAAAGCCCACAGTTACACACATTCACACCAGGGAGTAGTAACCACAGTCTTCTGCTTTTACACACTGATAAACAACACTGGAGCAAATGGGGATTGAGAGTCATAGTAAAGTATGTATTAAAGAGGGAGAGAGAGTGTTTCCCCACCAGTTTGGGATTCCAAGTACAGTCTTTTCGAGCCACACCTTTAATCTCTGAGTTGTCTTATTCACACACTCGTCACTTTAACAGCGCTTGTTAACAGCTACCTAGGTAGTTGTTAACAGTACTGTCTCAATCTTTATGTGACAGCTCCCATAAGATATTCAGATATTTTACCCATCTGTGACAATGCAATGAAATATTAAATGCTCTCCTGGAAACTGCCAGCTTTTTATACAAACTGAAATTTCAGTTATTTAGTGTTTGTGTGTGTGTGTGTGTGTGTGTGTGTGTCAGAGGTGTGTGTGTGCGGCAGCAGCAGGCCCTGCGAGCGACTCTCTCCATGCTCCGCTACTCTGGCAGCGAACTCACAGATGTACGGGGTTTCCTCAGCCAGCTGATGGGGGCCTGGCAAGCCTTCAGTCCTCAGATACTGCAGCACAGCACACAGGTGTTCTCAGGTAACACACACACACCTACACACCCATACACACACACACCAACTTAAGCATCACGTTTTAAGGAAGTATAAACAGATACAGTGAGACAGAAAGAGAGATTCTGAGCAGAGGAAACATGAAAGAGACAGTTTGGTAAAAGGCAAAGAGGGTTGAGCAAATAATCTCTCAGCAGGAATAAATATTAGTTTAACTGTGTCGTGGATTCTTTTAGTTCTGAGGGCAGCACCCACAATGGATGACTATAATGTGTGTGTGTATATGTGTGTTTACAGTTGCTACACAACCTCTTGTAACATTTAAAGAGAATTTAGACAGGAAAGATTGTGTGTGTGTTCATGGGTCTATGTGTGTAAATGCTGTAAACTGATGAAACTCTTACTATAAACTTTAAAGAGAACAGTACTGCAGGCTGTGTGTGAGTGTGTTCGTCGTTGACAGTAAATGCCCGAAGGAGAGCTAACCTCCGGCTCACCTCATGGGTGGGTCTGTTTCTCTCTGCTGCACGTTCCAAACAGCTGCCAAGTGTGTGTGTGTGTGTGTGTGTGTGTGTGTGTGTGTGTGTGTGTGTGTGTGTGTGGCTAAGAGGGAGGGGACGAGGGAGAATTTGATAGAGGAAGAGGAAGAAAAAGAAAGTAGTCTGCTGTTTGTATTGATGGCGTGTGAGTATGTGTTTGTTCAGTGACGTGAGCATGAGAGGCAGCTGCTGCACGAACTAACAGATGCACTAAAATACACACCCAGGAATGCGCACACACACACACACACACACGGATATAAACACACAGTACATATGGTCACAGAAACCTATATTTTCTCCCAAACAAATAGACATTCACATTCTGAAACTTATCTTAGGGTTAATATCGCACTTTATCTCGTTTTATGCTGTGTTTTGTTGTATCTTGACTCCCAAAAAGCAACTATAGCACAGGGCAGATTGGGTAGTAGTCCAGATGATGTAAATAATCTACTATTTAATTGCCTAGGTAAAGAAAATGTATGGTTTTGTAAAAACTAGAATATTGTAATATAGCATTAACCCTATAATTTTGTCTAATTTAATCACGAAAACAAAACCATCTCAGCATCATGTGTTTTTGCATATGTTTATCAGATAATTTCAGTTTCAAAGTCCAACAGCTGCCATATGTCTTGTTGTGATAAGTAATTTCTTAAAAATGAGCAATTCAATTTTTAATTTACTTCTTTAGCTGCACTTTTGTCCCATGTGTTTACATGTTAAGGTAGCACAAAGCCAGTTTCAGTAATAAATGGGACTGACCAGACACAGGGTAGGACAAACGGGATACACAACAGGACTCCAGGGGGGCAAGATAAGCTACACATGACACAGCACCAAGCATAACACAGGACCCATGGGACCTTGAACCGAACACAGAAATAGAGAGAACTTACAGGGCTCAGGGCAGGACACACAGACAACCCCTTGCAGATTATTTTCTCAATAGATCAGTTGTTTGGGCCATAAAATGTCAGAATATGTCCATCATAACTTAAAAAAGCCCAAGGTGATGTCATCAAAATGTTGACTACTGTCTGACTACCCAATCCCCAAAGATATTCAATTTACGATCAGATTAGACAAAGAAAAACCGGCGCATTCTTTCAAATGACAAGCTGAAACCAGGGACTGTTGCTTAAACAATCAGTCAATTATCCAAATAGTTGCTGATTGACTAATCGATTATTCAACTCCTTGTATTAGCCCTACATCAATCTATTGTAATAAATATGTCATTGTAATTTCCAAACTAAATCTTAAAAAACATTTAATGTTTAATTGTTATGTTTATTTAAGACCAGAACCTGCCAAAGTCCCTGAAAATGGGCCCGACCCGGCCTGAATGTGTGAAAACCCCCAGGCCTCGTTGGACTGACTTGCAGACCTCTACAAAACTCACACCTCAGCCAGTCACCTGCATATGACTCCAAACTGATATGGGCGTTAGCTGGCAATTAAACTGTGCTACCTGTCTATCAGCGATCTGTGGTTAGCGTCAAACAGCAGAATAAAAGGAGAAGGAGAGGGAAAAAAAGAAAGAGAGAAACATAAGGAGGTTGCCTAATGTGAACAGATGAATGTGGTTTATGGTTAGGTGGAGATGAAGAGGGAGGAGACGAGAGAACAACCTCAAGGGGTGTGGAATTTTACAGAGAGCAGACAAAGACGAGCACTGAGAGCAGAAGAAAACATAATTAATCTCTGTTCATTTTGTGCAGATGTCAGCGGCTAACTCTTACAACTTGAATTCGAAGGTGACGGACAGAGAGTTTTGAGGGTGTGGGAGTTTTCATTCAACATTTTGGAAAAGACGAGAGAGAGTTGATAGTGAAATTGAGGTAAAAAAGGCCTTGAATAAGCGTGACTAAGGGTGTATGAATCTGTATCTGTGTGTGTGTGTGTGTGTGTGTGTGTGTGTGTGTGTGTATGACCGATCCCTGAACCGCAGCCATCTGCCAACACCCATGGCCATTCTCAGACTATATGGTATCTATTTCCCTGGAAGCCAACTGTATATGTGTGTGTTGATAGTGACAAAAGAAATACAGAAACATCCTTAAATATGTTCTCACACAACGTAGGAAAGAGTTTTCCCTCCCTCCATCAGTCTGTTCAGCACTCTCACATCTCCACAACTGTCTGTCTGTCTGTCTGTCTGTCGTATGACTAGTGCCGGTTGGAAATGCATGTGTTGCATAAACCATTTGAAGATGACATACAAACATCTCGAGTGTATAGTTGGAGTCTTAAGTAAAGCTAAAATAAGTCACTATAGCTGAGCCATCTCATAATAAAGCATGGCATTAAAGACGTTTCTTTGTACACGTGGCACTACATTGTTCATTTATGGGAGAACAAATTCCATAGAATTGTAGATAAGTGAAACTAATCTTAAGGCTGGAACAGCTCCTCTCTTCCAGGTCTCTGCAATCCAGTATTTCCATGACTTTTTTTCCATGCAGCTGTGGTTCAGAGGTATTGGTTTTATTACACATAATAAACTAGGCACACACCCAAAAATGTTTGTGGTACCCAACCACTTAAGAATGTGATATTATAGTTATGTAGACTCTCGTAAGAAAGGGTGCAGCAATGTGTTAATAGGTAACTGTAAAGGTAGCTGTAAATTACGGGACGCTGTAGCGTCACAGCGTCCTGTAGATTAATAACTTACTTACTTAGCTCCTCATACATTGCCTCGTACTATGTAAATTCCATCATAACTTGACGCGTCGGGTGTGTCTGTTGGTGTTCATGTTTGTGTGAGAGAGAGTGTGTGAATTGCAAAATATTTAATGTTGAAATGAGTTGATTTATAGTCTATGTTACTGTGGAACATAGTAAATTGTGAGGGAAAATTCTCATCTGTTGTGTGTGGTACTTTACCCTATTTTTCCCCTTCTTTGAATCTGTTTCAAGTAAAATAGTTTCAATGACACAGAGTTTATTTTAAATTTTATGAAGCTGTAAAGCTTGGACTTTTATCATTCATTATGTTGATTTTGTTGGTGATTTGCCATAAATATTTGACGTTATCAGATATTCTCTGCACTTAAACATTCCCCAGTCTTCACAGTATTGAAGTTACTAAAAAAGGATTGTTAAGAGGACAGGCGAATATGTCAAGGGGAGGAACTTACAAGCATATTTGCAACAACAAACAAGTATGTGCACTGCAAACAACCAGCCCAGTAACGGTACTGTAAATATGTTAACGGTACCTTGGTGGCCAACTGCCAGTAAGTTGCTGTAATATTTACGGCCATCTTGTTACACTGTCTGTAAGCACTGAGACACATAATAGAAGCACTGTAGAGAAAGTCAAACAGACTGGTTTGCTTTCATTGCAAAGCCTTTCTGCTCCATCAAGTATTTATAGAATTATTTCAGTTTGGACGTGTCTTTACGTGTCTGTTATTGTGTGTACGTGTGTGTTTCTGTATGTTTTTTGTGCTACTTGTTGGTCTTTATGTAACTGGTTCTTTGTGCATTTTAACGTGTGTCTTTCTGAGTGTGTGTGAGTTTTTGAGTGTGCGTGTTTGTGTGTGTTGATTTACCCTGGCGGACCTCGTCATGTCACAGTGACCAGAAAGCAATTATCGGTGTATTGCCGCTTTGAGGAGCACCTCCTACACTCCCCTCTTCCTGCAGAGAGAGAGAAAGCAGCAAGATGAGAAGGCTAAGAGGGAGGGTAACATAACATAGAAATAGGAAGACAGAGCCACAGAAAGAGAGCAAGACGAAGAAATATATGAAGAAAGACTCAGAAGAGAGAGACAGTCAAGAGAAAAATAAAAGAGAGAAAAACAATGAGCCAGAGTGAGGAAAACAAAGACTCGGAGGAACAGAATGTCAGGCTGACATTGCTGGATCAGCTTGAGAGCTCTCCAGAGTCACAGCCACTGTGCCCTGCTGCACCGCTCTGAGGGACCCTCGAAGACAACTCCCTCTCTCAATATATAGTAGACACATACATGCACACACACACACACATACAAACATAAGCACATAACACTTCTTTGACACACTCCACTACCCACACTGCTAGCCTGCAAACAACTAGTCAGACACCCACACAGAGCCTTTGTCTGTTGGTTTTATTTTTTTTTTGCCAGCTTTTTCGCTTTGCAAAACAGCAAGTGCAGGCTTCATGGAAAGTACTTATAATAATGCTAATGCTAATACTAATATGACCAATTTAGCACTTGTCTTCATACAAAATCTGTTGCAAATACCACAAAAATAAAAATACATAGACCAGGCGTCCTCTTCCTTACCAATAGCTGTGTCAAATATGGAAGAGAAGCAATCCACAAGTGTGTTTGGAGCAGTTCTTGTGATAATTGCTTTTAAATTAATCTGACTACTGATTAAGAAGACAAAGACAATAGGGACATTAATAATGAATGTTAATGATGATTATGCCATGACTGTAAACCTTTCTCATTTTATGTATTTCACTTCTACTTATGCAAATATTTCTACTAAAGACAGTTATGTGCACAAAGTGGTGTTTCCAGAAAATAGTGGCGTGTTTGGAGTCATTCACTATTCAGGCTTAAGTGCTTTTCTTTTGCGTGATATCCACTCCTGCCTGGAGCTGCGGTTAGTCCAGGGTACAGTCTGACAAGTTGTTGGCCTGACATAAGGCCTAAGTATTGCAGTAAAGCATTTCCTCCAGGTCTGTTTTTTAATAAATGTATTCACCGACCTGGGAACCTGCAACGAAATAACACTGTCTATCTTTGCAAGATCACAGCAGGTTCAGATTCAGGCAAGTAGAAATTAGCACATCATGCGCACTCAAAAGTATTCTTATTTAAAATACTAGAATTCATGTTCTCATCTGCTACTATATTTATTAAATGCTTATTTGCATCTTGCTTACTAGTTATTTTGTGGCCTTTTTGTATCTCGTTGCTGTGTACACATTGTATCGTAACTGTCAAGGTGAAAATGGACAGACAGTGAGGGGGGAAAACAGTAGCGATACAGCAGCTACACAACAACAAAGCCTGCCAGACTGTGGTGTACTGTTTCATGGCTTCCCCTGAGCACAAATTCCCTTGTACTCCCTTCTTCACAACACACTCCCCTCCTTCTGATCTTCCTCTCTTTCTCATTTTCAACTGCCTCCATGTGTCTCAATTTTCCACCTTGGTTTTTCTTTTCAACCTCACTGTTTTTGTCACTCTTCCTACTCACCTCTTGTTTGAGGTACTCTCATGTTCCTGTCTGGAACTTCTGTCTTTCTTTTGTGTTCCTCCTCCTCAGCCTCTTGTTTTGTTTCTCCTTCCAGTCTTGTCACTCTTGTAGATAGTTTCATTTGGTGTAGGGTTCCCTCCTTTGCTCAAGTGTGAAGTAACAATGTGATAGAAAACTCTGCCTCCTGTACCTGTCTGTCTCTTTTTCTCTCCCCTGTCTTTCTCTGTAAATCAACAGTGTAACAGCCTCTGGTGACAAGCCTGGCTTTGAGCCGGTGTTAAATGCAGGCGAGCTTTTGTAAGCTTTTACAGCACCTTCATCGTGTCAAGTAAACCCAAATCTGTGTGTGTCAACAGCGCTGAGAGATGAGCTGAAGCATTCTAGTGAGGAGTTGCAGAAAAAGAGAGAAGAGAAAGACCACCTAACTCAGCAGCTAATGTAAGTGTCTACAGTATGTGGTACACACACTCTCACACACACACACACACACACACACACACACACACACATATATATGAAAAACATGCACAGATGGGGACGCAGGTGGATCGTGGTATGTGGAATATGCCGGGTGAAGAACAGGTCACAGCAGGGCTTGGCTCGATGTAGAAATTTTCTTAACCAATCAAAACCTTCTAAACAGCCCCCCCGGCGCCGCCCAAACCAGGAAATGCACACGTTCCACATACCGGGCCTGCTAAGCTGCAAAAACAGGATGGATTTGACTTGTATACACTCACACAAAGGTCTAGTCAGGGGTTTAGGACTTCAGAAAAAATATGCCCCTGTGGTTTTAAAAAATATGTTGATGATGAAGCTCTATCAGTTCAAACATTTTGCAGATACTTTGACAATTTTTCCCTTTTCCTTCCTCCTTAATACTTAGACCCGCAGACACAAATATACACACACAGACTAACACTGACCCACACCCTCAACACATACATAATACACAAATGCACCTAAATATTCAGTAAATCACACAAATGAACATCATGTTCCCAAACAGTAGCAGCAGTTATGAAGTTGCCACGTAAATCTGAGTAAAGCATATTTTATAGCCTCTGTAATGGCATGGCCAGAGGGATGATAAAGTTTGTCAGTATGTCGGGCAGTCCACCACTTTGGTCCAGACTGAACTATCTCCACAGTTATTGGATGGATTGCTATTGAATTCTGTACATACATTCGTGGTCCCCAGAGGATGAATCCTACTGACTTTCGTGATCCCCTGACTTTTCTTGTAGCACCACAATGAGGTTAACATTTGTGTTTTTTGTGGAATGTCTCAACAACTATTGGATGGATTTCCATACATTTAGGTTCACCCACTCATGTCCCCCAGAGTATAAACTTTTATCTTGTTAAGTACATTACTGCACAACACAGGGTAATCTAAATATTTTAAGTCTAGAAAAACAGACTCAAAGCCAGTGTTTTCTTTGTAAGGACTTGCTATCTCCTGTTATCACTAGCCCAAGAATTCAGCTTGTCACTGTTTAGGTCAAGTTATTCCATCCTTTAAAAAAGTTTTATTTTTTACTCTCAAACAATTCTAATTGATAAATTAGTTCATATTTGGTCCTATTCTAACACTGGTTTGCGCTGTACAGTGGCAACATTTTCAGATGTGGGCAGCCGTCCCACATTCTGAGTTATAGTGTTAATTTTAAGCTACAGAAAATGCTTTTTAATCTTTTATTAGCGATGTCATTCATCATTTTTGAAAAATTCAACCACTACAAAAGTACACACATAGACACAAATGCAAAAACACCCACAGAAGCACACAAAGATAGACAAAAACCACAAACATCCCCCTACATACTCAGGGAGTAAATGTTCAATGTTGCTTTTATCTGATAATCACAAAGTTAAAGGACTACTTGACCTGACAGACTGCAGATGAAGCACTCATTTGTTCACTAATGTTTCCTCCTTCTCCATCTATAATTTCCTCATCCCTCTCATCCAAATGTTTCTGTCATAAACTTTCTTGTTTTTTGACCTTTAGAAATGACTTATTTTCCTCAGATTTTTTTCTCTCTCTTTCTTACCAGTTTCAAAATGTTGTTGCCTTCAGTTATGGGAAAGACTATCTGATGCAATATGTGTGGTGGAGTTGAATTTGTGGGTGTACATACATTGCTTTTTGCAACATGTGTATGTGTCTGTGTAAGGTATTGTGAGTGTGTCTCGTCACTGGTTAGCTACACATACGCCTGTTTTCGAAAGAGAACTAGAAAGATACATCAGGGTAAATTTCAGAAAGATTTGGTAGAATTTATATTTATTTAAAATAAGACAGTATGTGGTTTTACTGTAATAAACTTTGCTTCTTTGACTACTTTACCCAGCAGACATCCTATGAAACATTAATTTATTCATGAATATTCAATACTCATCTTTCCTTCCTTCCACAGTGAGTTTCTCATGCCCATATCCCCTCACATTTCCCCTTTGTTGCTAATTCCTTTACTTCATTAACCACATTTTGACCACTTTTTATATCAGACAAATCTGTTTCATTCTTTCCTTTTTTCCCCTTTATACATACTTTTTTATTTCAAGTGTTGGGCTTTATATTAAACTAATCGACCCATCTGGCTTTGGTGCAAGATAATTCAAGTTATAGTTAATGCACCATCATCTGTTAACAATTAAATATGGAATATGTTACTGTTACTGTCAGAAAAAAAACAAGTTTGACACCCCGCCCTCTGCCCTGCCACACAAGCTGTGTGTGTGTGTGTGTGGAATGTGTACGTCCATCCAATACAGGGATCAGGGCTGAGACAGGGAGGATGGAGGGGATGTTTGCAGTCGCACGCAACCCACTCAGACATATGGACATATGCTATAGGGCGAATCAGCCTTAAGGCCATGTTGCATGTATGTGGAGGAGGAAGAGGCGGGTGTGTGCTCAAGTCTGAGACTTTATTGCCTGATAAGGGGTGTGTGTGTGTGTGTGTGTGTGTGTGTGTGTGTGTGTGTGTGAAAAGATTGTGGGGAGGGAAAAGAGGGGTTATTATCTATCTGAGCAGCTCAACTCTGCTGTTTAATGTACAATGTACAATATTTGTATGTACAGTATTTAATGTAAACTGTAGTACAGTACACTGTAGTCAAATTATGATACAAATCCTAGTATTAATCTTAGTCTGTGTTGCAAAAACTCTTACGTTAGAAATATTTATTCACAAAATGCAGTGGTGGACAAAGTGTTATTATATATTATTATATCATTAATGCAAGACTCATAAATGTGTAATTAACACTTTACTGTTGTCGAGGTGAAGCTAATCCTTACTATTTATATACTGTTGCGTAAATGAATCTATTACAATATATCATATTTTATAAGCCCATCATATGTTTTGTTTCTAAAATGTAAATTTTTAACGTAAGTAGTAACTTAAGCTGTCAAATAAATATAGTGGAGTAAATAATGTGGCATGAAATGAAAATACTCAGTTCAACCCAATGATTTCTCTTTCTGTCCCATGCGTGGCAGAGGTCAGGCGAGGTCTAGACTGAGGTCCAGATGGGATGTCTGTGTTGATTGGCTAACCCTCCTTTCACTGTCCAGTTGATGCTGATTGGACGCCTGTTCAAACACCCTCTTACACAGCCGCTCTGTGTGTGAGTGTGTTCTCTATCCTTTCCGTCTCACTGTTCCTCATACCAGCTCCAAAGTTTCCCAAACCTCTGATGCTCGCTCAAGATCCAAGAACAAAAAGCACCGGCTTGTTTGTTTACAGGCGTTGTTGCCATGACAATTGCAAAACCTTTGACCCTCACCTCCATCAAACATCTGTGTTCCGCACCTGTTGCGTTTCTGTGGCGCCAGCCTATTGCCTTGGAAACGCACATACACACATATTTCAGGGGCGGTCTGAGGACAGTGAGCGGGGCTGTGGAATCCTTCTGATCCTAGCATGCAATCTGATCAGCAAGCCAAAGAGACACTCAAGGGCAGCTTGTTTTGTCATGACTGTTTACACACGCACACACACGCACACACACACAGAGGCTTACAGTACACACTCTACAGGATCTTTTAGCTTGTGCCCCTGAATGTTCCTATATTCACAATATTTATATACATGGACGTCTGTGGCATGTGAATAGTGCGGTCAATGATGCTTGTATGATGCGATGATTCTGTCGAAGGATCACGGAGAGCGTCACAGACCCCTTCCTGTAACGTCTGAATGACATGGATGTAAAATGGGGCTTCCTGCTCCATTATGATTGGCAGGAGATGTTGAGCGCATCCTTTCATCAGAGGATGAACACATGGATCATCCAACACAGACGCAGGCCAGGTTGAAAGGATGGATTAGAGGGAAGAGAGGGACAGATGAAAGACAGGATGGATGCGTTGAGCAAGGGAGGAGAGATGAAAGAGTGCATGATGGAATGAGTGAAGGTCAAGAGAGAGAGAGCAAAGGGTTGATGTGATTGATGTGATACAGCTTGTTTTCATAAGGCTGATGCACGCTGACTGCTCTGCGTGTCCAGCGTGCATGTGCATGTATGAATTAAAGTGTGTGTGCATGCACCGTGTTTCTCTCCCTGTGTGACTGTTGGCAGTAAAATAACTATTGATCTCAGGGTGTATCCAAGGACCTCATTTCCCACTTCTCCCTCCCTAACCTCAGTGCTCTGTTTATCTCATATTAGATAAAAGCAGTCACAGACCCTCTGATTTAAAAATAATCCCTTGTTTCTCTCTCTGTGGGTTCTGTTATCATATGAACACATGCCGCACAACAAACTGTATTTTCCTGAAATGCAGAGAGGTTTTTCCCTCATATGTGGCTGTTTGGTATTTTGGTGACTTGCGATACACCACACTGGGAAGAGATGCACAGCAGGGTGTCACTGGTACATTACAATTTCTGTCAAGATTTACCATGTTTTGCGGCATCTGCCATCCGCCTGCTCGGAATGGATCAACAGCAACTTATACACAGTTTTTTTCACTTAAATTTGTGTAGGCACGCCCACGTCTGTTTCACTTTTATATAACATTCTTTGACCGGTTGACACATCTAATTACATAGGAAAAAAATAATATTTTTCTTCTAATTATGGCCAAGAAAGCAGAGTGAATATTAATGTTTGATTTCTATCAGTGTCTGCCATCCACAACAGCTGATTAAATCTCTTTACAGCCAGCTGAAGGCGACAGGTACGTGTTCCATCTGCAGTCTGTAATTTGAAAGACGAGCGTTGTCAGGCTGTGCTTACGCATGCCAGATCCACTGTGGTTATTTTGATTAAGTCTTGCGCAACCAGCAAACTTCTCCGCTCCTGAACACATTACGCTTATAGGTCATGACTCATTATTTTACATGGTTTCTTAGTTTATACAGTGCAAGTTAGTACGCATGGAGACAGTAATGTCATTAAGGTCACGCTGGGCACACATTTCAATGGAAATTCATTAGAAAATGTTAACACATCTGTCCTCTTTACATTGAAACCCCTCAAGGGGCCCTCATGACCTGCCCCTGACACGCCCACTGATAATGCATTATAATAGATTCTTCCTAATTTCATCTTGTTTCCACACCGGGAACACCACATGCCTGCAGCCACAAAAATACCCACCACCACTCCTTCAGTGCGCTGTGCACCCGACTGCACTTTGAACCCTGCGCCTCACAGTAATTCACCCTCTGTTGTACGCTGTTACATTTGCTCGTTCTCTCAACTCCATTTTCACCTCAGAAAAAAAAAGGAACAGGGGACCAAGGGATAAAGAATAGTGGAAACAACAGCTGGGAGTCAGATATAATGTCATCTCTGACCTTGAAGACAGAAAGAGTAGCGAGACAGAGAAAGACGAGGGACAGCCACAGCGGACTGTAAAGTACGAACAGTATGCTGTAGTAAATAGGCCGAATGTAGGAGCACTCAGGGGCCTGCTCTAAATCATCAGTAGCTGTGACAGCACAGGAGGAAAAGAGGGTTAAAAAAAAAGAGAGCCAAAGAGCAAGAGAGAGAGAGAGGAAATGGGATGGAGATGTGTGATGAGAGGTACAAAGAGTGGGAGGCTGATAACTGGTGCCAGACAGCTGTGAGTGTATTACTCTGATTATGTGTGTGCATCTGGGCCTGTGTCTCTATCTGTGCTTCTGCCTGTCTGTGGCTAACTTTCACATGTTTTTACTGTTAAATTATGAAAATATTTCTATTAATATATTTTTTTGTTTTTTTACATGTGGCTTCCAGAATTAAGGATGTTTACTTATACTGTAGAAATGTTGTGCCATTAACTTAGCACTTTAAAAGAACAAAATCCAAAGAGCCTACAATCAGTTACGATGTAGATATGATACATTATTATTAGAGTGATGAGCTGCACTGGCTGTTCCTCTGAATCCACTTGAGTTAAATGTACCAATAATTCCACACAGTTGTAGATGGGCAGTGAAAACAGGCTGTCTGACTGTGAGCTCAGACGTGCGAGCCCTCTCACCCTGTATCCTCATTGCGTGTGGCTACAAGGTCACAGGGCTAGACAGCCAGCTACACACACACACACACACATACACACACACACACACACAAACACACACACACACACACACACACACACACACACACACACACATACACACACACAAACACATTAACTGATCATGCCGCCAGAGAGGGGATTAGGCTGAGAACCCGACAGGGTTAGGAGGGTTAGGCTAAAGTCTGTGTGTATGCGTGTGTGTGTGTGTGTGTGTGTGTGTGTGTGTGTGTGTGTGTGTGATTTTGTGTGGGTGTGCGTGCACAGGAGGCGGGAGTACCACATACTGTCATGGCACGCAGAATTAGAATTAAAACTGATTTCCAATTTACTTTCTCAAGAGCGAGGCAGCAGCTGCACAGGGAAGAAGAGGTGATTACAAAAACATAGCTACACACATGCACATAGCTTATTTACTTTACTGACTTTAAATTTAGCAACTCAAAAAGTCAATCACCTACGGAAAGTTGTTCAGTTGTAAATGATAAACAATAGTATTTTGCAAGCCAAAAGAGTTGTGATATACAGGAAGGTTTCTTAAACTTTTGCTGATCCCAGAGGGATAATTTCTTGTTAAGCTTGGCTTCTTCCACATGGAGATTCAGGCGTAGGAGTACACAGAATAGCAGTTGTATGGATTTGGTATCTTGCTCAAGTACTTTTCAATGACACTTGAAATTGTAAAAACATACACTGGTAGATTATATTTCCTTCTGCTTGAATGTGAAATGTGGGTACAATTTATGTGAATTATATTTTAGGGAAAAAGGAAAGCATGACTCTATCTTCAGCTATGTCAGTCTACCTTGGTCATAAATTTACTGAATGAATGGTGAAAATTGACCATGTCATGCACTTTGTGTCTCCAGGGAGCAGAAGAGACAGAGAGGGGAGCAGCTGTCCCAACAGAAAGACTCTGAGAAAGAGCACAGAGAAAAACTGCTCAGGTATACAGACCTCTCCTCTTTTTTTTTTTTTAATTTTGTTTTATCTCGTGATAAATTCCCATCCCATCCCTTCCTCCAACTTTCCCACAATCCTTGTACTCATCCCACTCATTCTTCTCCAAATCACCCTCTTCCTCTGCTTCATTTCTGTTCTCCATCTCCTTCCTCCCAGAGAGAGCCGGAGATATTAGTGTCAGCTGAGATCTGCTCTTGGATCAGTTGAGGAGATCTTAGGCTCCATAAAGTGCCAGTGACACAGCAGAGAGTCTCGTGTGAGGCTGGTGCAACAGATGGAAGCACTCCTTAGTTGGCGTGGAGTCATATTTCTCACACACACACACACACACACACACACTCATCTGTGCACAGAGGCACGCACATACTGTAGATATGCAGAGGCGCAGTGGTGCTTCTCTTGGAGTGCATCACACTAATACGCAGGCTGACACATGTGCGCACACACCCAACCCACATGTGTACACCCACAGACAGACACATACACACAGAGCCTCTCATCTTTCCATGCAGGCGTGAGATGTATGTGGGGTGTGTATTTTTTTCACATGGTATCTGCTGGTATTCTTTTTCTAAGCCACTGGCAGCCTGGTGTGTTCAATTACACTGTCGATTTATTTCCCTTCCCACACAGCAGTCTCTGATCTCACCCTCTGGCTCCTATACAGCTCAACATATGATAGCACTCTACTGGTGGGGGGTTGGGGTGTGGGGTGGAGGTGGAGGCTATTTCAGAAGGGATGAGAGGTTGGGGGGAGGGAGAAAATGTAATGAGAGACAACAATTCCAGACCATAGGTGCCTAAAGATAATGTTTATCTGGGGAAGAAACTTTGGTTTCTGCAGAGAAATCAATAAATAGATTCGACCAAGTAGTTGCTGCTTTTAAGTTGAATGGGGCTGTGAATCTGTCTAGTTTCACTTTGGTCAAATGGTGTTTTCAAACTGAAATTCTTTTGTGTCCCTGTAGTTTTTCTTCATATGTCGACCTCAAACGGACACCAACTGCCAGGACACTGACCGTCAGCATAGTGGCACGTTACTGTATTTGTTAAAACTGATCATTTCTATTGTCAACCTTTCCTCACTGTGTGTGTGTTTGGGCACATGCTCGTCTTCTGCATCTTTTCAACAGGTTCAAAGGGCAGTTGGAGGAGAAACACGAGAGGTTGTTGTCATGCCAACGAAGGTGCGACACCATACAGGAGCAGCTGTCGTCATGGCAGCAGAGAGAGGAACAAATGAACAGGAAGTGCTGCGCAGCTGAAGAGGAAGTGACACGACTGAGGGAAGCTCTGGAGAAGGTCCAGCAGGAAACGAGAGAGCTGAGGACAGAAAGGTCATAACTGTGATATACTTTCTGCCTCGTCTACATCGACTTTGTTCTCTAATCAGGTCTCCTCACTACCATATTCTATTCTAATCTATTCTGTTTTGTTCTGTTCTTTTCTATTCTATATATATTTTATTCATTCAATTCTGATTCTTATAACCTACAAAATGGAGAAATTAATCTTGAAGCTCAAAGTGTGTATGATGGTCTTAGATTGTGGCACCAGCAACAGGCTGTAACACAAAACGATGTTAACGGCCCAGAAACTTATTCAGCTTCTTACCATGTGTGATAGATTCTCACATGAACACAATATTTTCTGCCAACGTTACAATAGCTTTGGTTATTTCACTTGAGAGATTTCTGTTTTTCTTTTGCCTCTGTGCTCTGTGTTTGAAGTGGACAGGGTTTAGTTTATGAAAAGATGATGTCACATACTTGAGAGCACCAATCAGTGTTTTCAAACATTTGAATCAGAATCTGAAGTCAGGTGGTGGGATGTTTGGTTGCTGTCAGTCAAATCTGATCAAATCACATACACACAGTTCTGATGAAGCAGATTAGCTGAGGTTTTTTAATGTCAAACTCTTAGGGCCCTATCTTACACTGGGAGTGTCATTGTTTCCAACCAAGTTGTAATTTTTCCACCCAGTGCCAACGTTGTTTAAAACGCAAAAGTCTTAAAATGAGATGTGGTCAGGCGAATTGTTAGCGCATTGCTATCTTGAGGCAGCGGAAAGCGACTGCGCCATTGACCAAAAAAATCTTGTCTAAAGTCAATGGCTCATTATTTTCTGCTATTTAAAGGGCACATTTTTCAGATAGGAAGATGTGGCTACATAGGTGGGTGCACAAGATATTTGGATAGGTCAGGGGGAACATTACAATACAGCCCTCAGAAGGTCGCAGGATTCTTTGTGGCATGTTGTATGTTGCATAACGTTGCCATGCGTCAAGGATCTCTCTTGGACATAAATGAGGACACATTACAGGACTTAGGAAGGCGTGATGCTGAACGACATGTGCCGATGCCAATGAAACCCAAATACGCAGCAGCACAGGTGCTGAGGGGTCAGCTGGCAGAAGCTGGGATTATTGTATTTAATTTAATTGAATTATTGTATTTTAATTCACTTTGCATTTTACTAGTGTAAACCCTTGGGATTCACTGTGTATGATTATTTCGCACCTCTCCATGTGATTAAAATTTTTTTAGAACACGCTTTTAAAAGATGTTCATTACTAACGGTTTTGGAGATTACAGTGATCAGAGTTCCATACTCCATACAATTGTAACCGCACTCATTGTGCCTGTTTCTCCATGACTGACTCGTTTCTCCAAGTGGCCGAATTTGTCTTTTAAATAGCAATGCGCCAAGGTGGAAGTGCACCTGACTTTTGAAGGCAGTGGGAGATAACACTGTGATAGGTTTCATTCATGTTACACCAAAAACACACCTATGGTTAAGTAAGAGAACAACCCCTTTGTGCCTGACGCCTTACCTTGCACCCAGATTTTAGGCAGAGCCTAAATACACTTGCGCCATGCGCTATTGATTGCTTAAATAGGGCACCTTCATATAAAATATCTACAGATGTTTGAAACCAAGTTTCCAGTGGCTTTAAAAGGAAAAGTACAACATTAACATTAATTTGTAAAACAAATGAGACAGACACAAAATATGTGGCTGCAGTGATTCAGTCACAAACATGCTTGTGAGAGTTTACTACTGTATTATGAAACATTGTGTTTTTGATCCCTGGTGTACTGGTCCTACTCAAAGCTAGTCAGAAACCCATCTTATTTTGGGAAGATATTGTCAGATATTCAACTGCAATTTCAAAAATGGCTGGTTTGACCAATTGAAGCTTACTGGGAGCCAGCTTCACTGCACGGCTGTGCTTTGCTTTTCTTAACGTGACACCACAACCGCAGACCAGTGGCTGTCTAAATCCCTGGTTGGGAAATAGACTGTTTTGTTCTAATGTTAAATATTTACAACCCTTTTGTGTCTGAGAGGATATGGGGTGAGTGCAGGCAGGAGTCCTGTGTATGTGTTCTTGTCGCTGAAAAACCCAGGGCCCTCTTCTTTCTATGAGAGCAGAGGAGATCTAATAGAGTGTTGGGAGCTGTGCCCAGTCTCTTATGTAAGGTGTTACCTCTCCCTGTGTGGCTGGCTTACACTGCCCAGCACACTGCTCAATAACCTTGTATTTACTAGTGTTTATCCATGTCAATACTCTCTTTTTTTCACTACATGTCCCTGTTTGCAGATACATTTCTCAAATCTCAGTATGATTCTAAATTTAACCCTTATCAGGAGCTTTAAGTTGAACGGAAGTTTAAATGAAAGTTAAGACGGGATCACGTTTTTCCTGTCACATAAAAACAATATTATCTCCATTATCTTTTTGGATTTTTCAAGAGCAGAGGAGAAACAGGTTAGCATGATGAAACATGCTAACAGACACACACACACACACACATATATTTGTATATATAGTATATCTTATAGGTTTATAGGACAGCACTTTGACCTGATCTCCATCATGGAGTTGGCCTCAGGATCTCCAACAAATTCATAACCTTTTCCTGTGTGTGTGCGTGCGTGTGTGTGTGTGTTTGTGTGTGTGTGTGTGTGTGTGTTTTCATCATCATTTGATGAAAACTTTACCATCAGTAGTTCCATTAATGCTTTGTACAATCAAACTCATTCTGTGTCCTTTCCATCCTGTTGGCAAGGAGAACAGCAGTGAGCATTGCATAATGAAATCAAAGTCTTATGATGGGGAGGGATTACAGGTCATTTGTGAAAACGTCCTTTGATTTAATTATTCTATTGAGCAATCTCTTCAAAGAGTGTTAAAACAATAGCATTTTTGCTGTAGATAATTAGGGGTGATAATATCCGTTTTTACTTTTTAGGAGCCGGTTGATTCCCAACAAATTGCAGAAATATAATCACCTACTATCTGAATTATCTCTGGAGTTCAATAAGGCTATGAGGTTTCCTACGAAGAATTAACCCCAGATATTTGAACGCTAAAACTCAATGGGAGACTTCAAAGCATGCCCCTCCAGGCTGAAATAGTCATTATTTAAATTAGATCAATGGATTGGTGGGACACGGAGAGACACCCTAGCTTGTTTCTCTGTGGCGTCCTCAGCTGAACTGAGTTCTGTTGATGGAGTTGTAATGGTCAGTGTGTGTATGTGTGTGTGTGTGTGCGCGTGCGTGTGTGTTTCTAAATGTCCTTTCTTCAGATGTTCAGAGAGGCTCAGAGAGGAAAAGGCTGGATTACTGACTTGACTGTACTCACTTTATCTCCCGACCGCAAGCATTCACACATACATGCATGCAAGCACACACAAACACACACAAACACACACACATTCCAAAACTTTTTTTTTTAGCCCTCGTTGTAAAGTCAAGATTTGACCATTTTAACAGGACACGCTGTTCCCTTCATACGTCAGTCTTTCTTACACACTCACACATAGATTATCCTACATTTACACAGTATATGCGTTATCACAACTTCTCCTGTGCTTCCTCTTACCAAGCCTCCTATATTAATCTCAGCTGATTTAATCTTTGTCCCCTTCTAACTACCGTTATCTCATTCACACACACACCCATACACAAACTCCACCCTCTGTGCCACCCTGTCGCTGCATTTCGCCCTGTGCCAACCCCTCTGTTACATGATCTAATCAGAAACTAGCGTCATCTCTCCACCCTCTGGACCCATATATGCAATACCATTTTAACTGTAACAAGTATTGAGTTTAAATATATTTCATACTGAGGCCATTTGCAGGGTTAATATGGGTTAATATAGCCTTTAAAACTGTTAATCTAGAGTAGGAAGTTGTGGGAAGAGAAAATAAAGCTTTATTACTATGCCCATGTAATGTTTAATACATGCCTTTTGCTGTAGTCAGGTGTCAAATACTTGGACTTGGACCTGCAGTTACGAATGTTGTAATGTGGAACAATGCAGATGTTAATGAAAACCAGTTGTAAAGTGACAATGAAAAGACAAGCTGAGGAACCAACAGACAATGGTTTGCACAGGCCAGGTGGTGGGATTGTGGGATGGAAAAAAGTGGGGGAAAGACCATATGAATGGAGGGGAATGACGGAAGGAATAGAGAGAGGTGGCTAGAGAGGCTTGAAAGGTTACAAGGAGGGAACAAAGGAAGAAAGAGGGAGACCAAGAGAGAGGGTGGGAGGCAGGGGTTGAGGGATTGTTGTAGGGAGGAGGGATGGAGGCCGGTAATGTGGTTGCAGTGGTTACTTCACACACTGTCTGGCTCTCACATGCAGCCTGGGTCAGAGGGGCCGCACACGATCTACACAAACCCACACACACACACACACACACACACACACACACACACACACACACACAGAGACATGACAGCTCACCCTTGATTCGGTGAAACTGACACAAAGTTAAAAACGAAGACATGGGAAGAGAGGGGAAAAGAGGAGGGAGAGGAAAAAAAGAGCGAAAGTGGCAGAAAGTGGAGCGAGTAAAAGATTTAAAAGTCAAGAGAGGTCAGGAGTATCTCTGCTGTTCCTCATCCATCTGTTAAATGTGAGAGGACTTGTTTCAAGTGGTTTCAAGCAGCGTAGGAATGTTTTCGTGACAAAAATTATGATCTCAAAAACCTCCCTTTCCGTCTCCATACCAAGTAGTTGTTAAATGCCCCAGGATTTATACACGTTAGGCTAATAAAAGACTTTAAAAGATCAATGTCAACAACACATCTATAAGATACTTCCTTCAGCTATGTTTACTGCTCTCTTTCAGCTCTTTTTTCTCTCTTCTGTTTCTTTATTTTGCTCAATTTGTCACCCTGTGTCCCAGAGTGGAAAGTATTAAATCATACTTGTCTGGGTTTTTTTTTTTTTATTGTGGCTCTCAGTCCTTTTTATTCACTTGTCATAAATGGTCTTTGCTGTAAATTCATGTCAGATTTTTACAAGGCAGTCCGTTCCTGCTTTGAAAGCGTGGGTGAGTGCGAGAAGATTTTCGACTTTGAAAACGTAATCATCTTTCCAGGTGTAGAGTTATGACCCTGAAAAAAGCATAGAGGATGTATGAGATGATGTCAGCGGAGATTCTTGTTAACTGTTGATCTACATTGTTGATTTATACACAATAAAAACTATTTAAAATTGCCCTTGAGCTCAGCTGTAAAAATCGGATATCATTTGGAGTCGAGTCAGCCTTCTTTGTCTGCGTGTGCACACAAAGATTGTATCAGCATAAAGTGGAAAAATGGAATGTGCCTTTTGATGAGGTAGCAGCCGCTCACACTCACACTCAAACACACACACACACACTGCACTGCACACGCTGCACACGTACACACTCGCCTGTCCTTAAAAGCAGCCTGGCGTGTGAGTGAATGACAGAGTGCTCCCAGATTTTCCCATCATTCCTCCCTGTAATCCCCCCAGACCTCCTTCTGAGGGCTGAATTTGCACGCTCACACTCCCCGGGGGGTCACACACACCCACATGCCAACACACACACGTCCACATCCAGGCTCAGAGTTGATTTTAAAACTTCGGGTATGCTATCTTTGCAGGGGTCTGCTTTTTTGATGATCAGAGAGCCGGAATTATATCTGACAGTGGGACACAAACACGCAAGCACTCAAACACACTCACATACAGTTACACACATACACACAAACACTGTTTGCATCAGCAGTTTGTTACATATTAAAAAGGCTTCAGCCTCATAAAACTGTCAAATCCTCACTTCCAGGGGTTTTTTTCACTTCAAACTAGTGGGTAGTTTCATAATACTTGTTCAACAGCAACAGCCAGCTTATATCTCCTCCCTGAATCCCATCTTTTAACAAGGCTGGGACACATTTAAATGAGCTTAAAGAGTCAGATCTTGGCATCAAACTTGCAACTCTTGGGGAGCTTTCATGCATGGCTGTCTGTCTGCATCTATTTTTGTGCTTCCCCCTGTGTGTGTGTGTGTGTGTGTGTGTGTGTGTGTGCGTGTGTGTGTGTGTGCGTGTGTGTGTGTGTGTGTGTGTGTGTGTGTGTGTGTGTGCGTGTGTGTGTGTGTGTGTGTGTGTGGGGTGAGTAGGCTGATGTGATTAGCCAGAGCCAGTAGAGTGAATAATATTGTGTCTGCCCTGACTAGGAAGAGATGGAATGTAGCTGCTGCTCTTTATTATACTGTAGATCATCTGCTTCACTATCAGATATACACAGAGTCAAGTGTGCACACACAGACATCAGCTCACATGCTTTTCTTATACAGATGGGCCCAGCTGGTCACACACTGTGCTAGAAAGCAGGGGCTGTGTCACGTAGGGATATGATTCTTTTATGTATATGATTTGAAATATTTTCATGCCTTTGTGTGTGCGTGTGTGTACATATGCCAACATGTCTTTGATCCAATATTCAGATGTGTTTACAGCTATATCTGAATCTTATTTAATTTTTCTTTTTTATGTCATTATTCATGGATGATTATTTTTCCATCAGCTGCTTCTTTGAGAGTTCCCTCTTAAGAGCCTTTTCCACCAACTCTTACTGTACACATATTGGTAATAAACTGTCAGCTCCTCAACTTGTCTCTGACTGGATTAAGATTTATGCTGCTTCACATCTTATCAGCCAGACCAGCTGTTGAAATGACATATTATATTTGGACAGAAGATCAACAAATCAATAAAATTCACCCTTTCAACCTATCTCAACCCCATCTCACTCTTTTTTTCTTTCTTTCTTTTTTTCCACTTCCTCATCCCCATCTTTCTTTCCCCAGAGACGTTTGGGAGTGTTCATATTATATATTCTTTATTCAACCCGACATGCTGAGAGGATCATCAAAAAAGAAGCATGTGTAAATATTATCAGAGCTTTTTGGATCGTGACAGATATAGATGTGATGTTGGCTTACTTACTTATCTATTCAAGTGCAGAAAGTGCTGCACTGTAAAAATGGTTAATGCAATCGTGTGTGTGTGTGTGTGTGTGTGTGTGTGTGTGTGTGTGTGTGTGTGTGAGTGAGTGAGTGAGAGAGAGAGAGAGAGAGAGAGAGAGAGAGAGAGAGAGAGCATTTACTTTAGTCGCTGTGTGTTAAAGCTAAACATTTCCTTTAGTTGTCTGTGGTCGGGTCTCTTCGTTCACATAATTTGTAAAACTCCAGAAGCTAAAGAAGCCCGTGACTGTGAACGTGTTATTTGGTCTCGTATGGGACTTTTAAGGAATTTACAGCAGGGCGGTAATGGTTTTAGAAACAGATGGAAGACTTTTGGTTGCTGCTGTATCAAGTAAAGGAATTAGTTATTTGGTCCTCGGGCAGTTGCTATCTGAACATGGTTTCAGATGTTGACCTGATGCTACATTTATCTTCTCATTACACTGTGGATTCTTGAAGTTGTCAGATTTATTCACATAAAAACTTAGTTTTAATGGTACATTACTATCATTATAAATGTGATATCTAAATGACTAAATGTTTCAGTGTGTGCGTGTGTATGTTGCCCTGAGTATTCATATAGTTTCTGTTTTCCCTATGTGTGTGTGTGTGTGTGTGTGTGTGTGTGTGTGTGTGTGTGTGTGTGTGTGTGTGTGTGTGTGTGCGCGCACAGGGAGATATTGATAGAGTCCCATGGCAGAGCCCTGACCAAGATGGAGGAGGACTGCAGACAGCAAATGGCCTTAAAGGTAATTATCTAACAATAACACTATTACAACTGATTAGACACAAACTGCAGTAATAACAACAATAACAAACAAACTCAGTAGCAATGCCCTAAGCCAATTTGTAGGATCGGGATCTGTCCTTGATACAGACATTTTATTTTATGGAGTGGTATTAGCTATATAAAGCCTTATTCATTCAAACCCTGTGTTTGCTTATTGTGCTCCTTTAAAACATTAGTACCACACAGCATTGTGAGCAAGCAAGCAGCTGCCCGAAATATTTCAGTTGCCTGCTCATTTTGATTTAGTCAAAAATAACAGGAGCGGTACACTGCAGCTGAACGATCTTGAAAAAATATGCAAGTATGATAAAATAAACACTGGCTGAGACTCTATCAGCAGATAGTCATTCAGTTTTAAAGGGCACAACGACCAATCAGAGCAATGAAACACCGTCCTGTTGTACGATACGTTCTGTGAGCAGTACAGCAAACACATATTTCTTTTCATCAAAAAGTTTAAGTGCTGTTGTTCGTTCTACTTTTAGAGGAAATTTACCGTCCAGTCCGTCTCATACTGCCGCTGTAGCCGGCCTTTCAACGCTCGGCATCTTTGGCAGCCACCTTGGTTATTTATGAAGATTGCCTCAGTGGTGCTCCTCTCTGTCAGTCATCTTATAAACCCACCTCATACTACATAAAAGGTTGTGATTGTCTCGCTACATACCAGTTCAGAGGAAATCAGCCTGAATGGGAGAGGGGCCAGACGTATCTGCCAGAGCAAATAAAAGCTTGCAGATTTGTCTGGTTCGCAGGCTAAGTTATACATGGTCTATAGATGTAATGTTTTAATTTTGTAACATTACTCATTGGTCTAGTAACGGTGAGTGTATCCGTTTATGACATTTAGTTCAGTGTGTTGGAATAAATAGATGTTAGGACAGCATCCAAGCCATTGTCACAGTTCAGAGGAATTTTACAGGCAAGGTCCTGACACACATAATGTGGATAGGATTATGAGGCTCCAAGACCAGCAGTCTGTTTGATACCAGATAAACTAAATATGCACACACCACACACACACACACCACACACACACACACACACACACACACACACACACAACCAATCTGTTTTTTATTAGTCAAACAGTGTGTTAGTGTCTCTTGTCTGACTGTCTGTCTGTCTGGTGGCAAGAGTCATTGAGGTTTATTTGAATGTCACAACAAAGAGGAACTCTCACCAAAAAAAAAAAATAAATCAAATAAATAAATCTCTGTTATCTCATAGTTTGTTCCTGTCTAGTTTGTAATTTTTTTGCAAGTTAACCTTGCTTAAGACGGTTCAGGTTACTAATGGTTTTAATGATACAAATGTTGTGGTTGAGGTTGATTGCTCCAGTTGTCAGGTTATAAGTAAATGAAGAAGACCAGAATCATTTGAGTGAAATACTTGTGAATAGAATCACAACATAAGTTAAACCAATTTTTTATAACTTTTAGTTTAACAAAATTACCATCATGTGTCTGCATTAAAAGGTAAAGTGCTTTTAATTCTGTTCAGTCATGATTGCACTCATTCTGCACACTTTTACAAGGCTTTGGTTTGCATACAGTCAGCCAGAACAAGAAGTAGTCTTCATTTACTGCACATATTTAAATGCACTGATGGATTTGTTTTATGCATATTGTTCTGTTGAGTTAAAGGAATAATATGGAATTTATGTTTCACTTGACACGTACTTGATCTTATCCACTGACCCCATTCTGCTGCAAATCTCATTTGACACCACAAATTGTATCTTAGAAACCCACTCTGTCATCAAGCATTTTTGGGCACAGTGATCAAAGGGAAACTGTAATAGAACAGATTAGAGATTTATGTTGATTTATTCTATTCTATTCTATTGCAAACCCAAAACAGGCCAAACATACTGTAGATATAAAAATATCACATGCCATATGACAGATGAGCACACACACACTAAATCATATACTGCACATGTAAAGACTGATGTATGCACTAGGACGGCTCCCACACACACGGCCATACAAGTTATTGTTCATTATGGGCTTCCTGGCCCCACATGGGCTTATACCCATGGAAAGGAAGTGGTCATTCTTTGGCACTTTTTAAATACAAACAGCAGCTGTGTACATACACACACTTACACACACAAAGGATACACACACACAAACCATCCACGCTCCTCACACGTACATTCACCCAGCAAAGAGGAAGTGGTGTTTTCTCATTTGATCCAACACACGCAATCTTAGTTTTTCTTACAGTTTGTCAAACCGCAAGCATAATACACACGCACAAACAAGCTCATATTTTCACACGCCAGTCTTTTTTTTTCTCTGACACCCACATCCACTATTTCTCTTTTTTACACACTTGCACGCATAAATGCACACAGGCACACACACACACACACAGATAAACACACACACTCACAGCCACAGTGATCCCAGCCCACGGCACCGACGCTCAGTTTGTCTGATCTTCTAGAAAACAAGGTAGCCTTGGCCAAGCCTGACTAAAAATATGCCACTTGCAACTTCGGCCCCACTCTAACAAGAGCCAAAGCTGCCGTTTTATGTCCCCAACAATTCAATTGTTGAGTGCCAGATCCTGATGGCAAGGCCGGTCACACTGCTGTCATCATCACACTCTTGGACAAAGCATTGCAGAACCACATATGTTACGAAAAGGGTTAAGACATTGTTTCTATTCAGAGTTTGCACCAGTAATAAGATACATACAAGGCAATATGGAACAATAACACGTTTGTCAAAATTGTCTTTGAGAGGTTTGAGACTGTGGGTAGGACAGCATCTTTTTTTGAGATTAAATATGTTTACAGCAGCAGTGATGTGTTTTAAAGGGTAAGAGAGCAATGCCAAACCTTTTTAAAAACCTTCCCTGGCAGCTACAAAAACTTTCAAAGGTTTTCATTAGATGTATTTTCAGGTTGTATGAGTGTTTTGTAACCTGCAATTTGATAAACCGCTGCTGTCTCTGTCTCTGTCTTTGCACTTGTTGTTAAACTCTGTGACAAAGCTTTGTGTGACCTTCCGCCTTCCTGTTTATATCATGAAAAAATCAACACTTCACAGTCTCTTTTAGGACTCTCAATTAGAGGCAGGCCTTAGGATGTGGGCTAGACTGAACTTCTACTTAGAGTTTTCATCACACACTATATATTTACTATAAATACTCTAAATAGACTAATGTTATTGATAATGAAAAGTGTATTTTATACAGTCATAAGTCTCAGAAGTCTTGCAAACTATATTTGCAATAGCGTTGTCATACTTGTGCATGAGAGTGAACACACATACTTAAACTGGTGTGTAAATGTATCCTTTGTCTTCGTCTTTGATTTTATAGCTGGCTGCAGCCCTGGAAGAGCAGAGGACCCAGAATGCATTGCATCTGAGGGAGCAGATGGAGGCGCTTCGCAGGGAGGTGAAGTTAGAGCAGACAATTGACAGGGAGAAGAACCAACTTCTGCTTCTAAAGTACCAACGAGACAGCACACAGCTTCAGGAGAAGGTGTATACCTGTTAACTGAAAATGAAAATAAATAAAAACAACACAATATTTACACTGCAGAAATATATCAGTGAAACGCATTTGTAATAGACAGCGTATAACGAAAAGGGATTCTTTAATAGTCTTTCTTTTTGTCTTTTTTCCATGCCCTCCTCTTCCAGTCATATCCCCCCTCCTCTTTTCACATCTTTCATTTACCATGTTTTGAGAAGAAATCAGAATAGATTGCATGAAGGTGGATCATTCTGTGTATTGCTGAGAATATGAAAGAGCATGTGCTTCACTCAGTATATATTTTTTTCCTTGCCTTCTACTTTTCTTTTTTTTTTGTCTTTTTTTCTCCTTTGGTTGCTTCACTTCCCTCTACGTCAGCTGTTTGTTACTTTCTGCCCTCCAGGACTTTAAGATCAGGAGGTCCCACTTTGTTTCTACATGTAATACTAATTTGATATTTCTGTTCATGCTATATGTGTGTGATTAATTCCCCTTACATGCCTTCCGCATCATTGGAACCACCTTCATGAACAATACACACACACACACACACACACACATAAGGACAGTGTGGATGACATTGTAGTTATTACCTGTGTGTACTGAGGGAATGAAGAAGGAAGAAAGACAGACAGAGAGACAGACAGACAGAGAGCTCTGTCAGACTTTAAATCCACACAGTGGGGGTGAGACAGAAAACAATGACACATTAGATGAACAGGCTTCCTACTTACTCATACCCTGATATATCCACCCACAGAATAGCCTTTCACGGTATGAGTAACAAACAAAATATAAGGAAGTTTCAGTAGACTTAAGACCACTAATGTGTTGTGACAGTTAATGAATTTCTGTAGTGTAGTAAAATTGAAAATTCCAACTCAACCCATCCAGCTCCCACTGTGTCTGGCACTGCAAACTCCCCTCCTACCCACTTCCTGTTTAAGAACTAGACAAGGCCCCAACATATGACGCAGAACCCATTGACGCTCGGTAGCATTTATGTCAGTGTAAAAACATCTAATTGTGAAATTGGAAAAAATTCCTTGTGGTATTTGCGATATCACGTGAGGTGACATGTTGAATGAAATTTATGAATGCGTGAGCAGAGCTGTCCTCCAGTTTCTTTGGTATTCCTTTCCATTTAACTGGCTTTGACAAAACACATGGACAGTTATAATAATAGGAATAGGAATAAGGATTAGGAATAATTAAATAAAAATGTAAATATCCACAAATTAGAAACGATTCTTTATTGTTCTCGAGATGAAGGAGAGAGAGCAGGAGCTACAAGGACTGCAAGGTGAGCTGCAGGAGGAGAGGAGGAGCAGGATGGAGGAGAGGAGGAGGAGGGAGGAGGAGATACACCGGGAGATGCAGGGATCCCAACAGCAGGAGGTGCTACAGCTGAGCCAAGCTAAAGCTGAACGACAGCTGATGACGGAGAGGATTGCTGAACTACAAGAGGAGGTGTGTGTCTGTGCATGTGTGTTGCTAATGTTTCTCCATTGTGTGGTGTTCAGTTGTCCTCAGAATAATAAGAAAGAAAGAGAAAGTTGCCACCGTACATTCAAAAAGAAAGAGATTTGCTTTAAATATTCTACTGGTGTTTTTCCGTGCCAGTGCTATTCAAACAGAGCTGGATTAAATTTAGAAAGTGTGTGTTTGTGTTAGTGTGGTCACAGCAGAAGGAAGTGAGTGAGAGAGTTTAAATGGAGAGAGAGGGAGAGAGACAGAGACAGACAGAGCTCATATTTGCTTTGGCAGCAGAGTGTGCACTGACGGATTTCTGTGCCAGCACCGTCCAAATGGCACTGAATTAAATTGTGAAACAAAAAGTGAAAAGAGGGAGGCAGTGCATAGGGGAAGCAGGATGAGGCGTACATATGAAGAGCCTGGAGGAAGGAAGGAATGAAGGAAGGCAACTGTGTATGTGTGTGTGTGTGTGAGGGGGTGAATGAAAGAGAGCGAATGAGCAAATTTTATGAAGAACAAAGAAAGGACAGGAAGGAGAGCTTACTAAAGTGATGACCAAGAGGGGCTTTGCTAGACATTTTGTGTGTACGTATATATATCTCAGTCTTTGTATGTGTGTGCTGGGCGCCCGTCTCCAGGGGTGCAGTCACGACACATCTCAGCTGTAAGACCACTAACACACACACAGTCACATACAAAAAACACACACAGTCCCACACAAATGAACATCCTTATTGCCTTTTATCTCAACCTTCTGTCGAGTTTCTAGAGAATTCTAACTGGTAAATGGACTACCGACCACTCATACCGCTTTACAACACATGCCAACATTCCCCCATTCCCACACACATTCATACATTGATGGCAGAGGCTGCCATGCAAAGTGCCGACTTGCTCATCAGGGGCGTTAAGGGGTTCAGTGTCTTGCTCAAGGACACTTAGACGCTCTCTCTCTCTCCAGGAACCTTACGATTACTAGACGACTGGTCTACCTCCTGATTACTAGACGACTAGACGTGGGAGTGTTAATGTAATATTTTGTGATCAGATTTGAGAGATACAGAATGGGAATATTGTCCTGGTGTGTATGTGGCAGCTTATCTAATCAGGAGATGATGACTTGTCATTTCATTGCAAGTAAATACATGTGTATGTTTACTTCTTTACTTTTACCTGAGTACCATAACAAATCAAAGACTTAAAAAGAAAGTAGTGTGCTGGTGTTTTTTCTTTTCTTTTTTTTTCCTTTTTCAGTAAATACTTTTGTACTCAAATAGTTATTTTGATGACTACTTCTATGTACTACATGAGTACCTGTTTTTGCAAGGTGACAGTACTTTTACTTGAGTACATGTGTTTGTCTACGCCCACAACATAGGGGCAGCAAAACAAGTTGTAAACACAACTTTCACATAATATCACCGACAGTTAATATGGCAAGTGAATGTGCTGGCAAACTGTTGCCTACTTACACAGCCAGCAAACACAGATAAACATTAGCATTAATTGGGAATTGTGTTTGTGTTCACCTGATGAATGAAAGTTTAATATGGACTCTCCTTTTAGCTCTGTTTCTGGTCTCCACCATCTGAGGTTTATCAGAGTATTTTAAAACAAACTACCTGCTGCTGCTGGAAACAACACTGATGAGAGCGGTGAGCGTGAACCGTAACAGTAAGGTTGTAAAACCAAAACAATGAGCTGAAAGACGCTAAAATGCTCCGTACAATGGAGGGGAACTGCAGATCAGATGATAATTGTCTGTGGGGTTTTACTACAAGCAGCCCCTCTCATATTACACATAGTAATTTAATCCGTTGTTGATAGAAAAATAGCAATTACTGCAGCTTTAAAATGGTAAAATCTTAAATCAGAACATAAGGCTGGTTTGTGTTGTTTACAAACATTACATGCTTGAACAAGTTAATATCCTGAATTCATATAAAACCTTAATTTGTGCAAGGGTGACAGCAAAACCTCTGTAGAAAATCCAAACAATACTAGTGGAATTATAAATGAGGGGGCAAAGATCCCACTGAATAATTGATTTTGCATTTCATCCTTAACAGTTAGCAGTTGTTTGTAAGCTGCACAGATGTGACTACACTGTCCATTGTGTGCTACCACAGAAGATTCATTGAGGGCTGCGAACAGCAGGGTCTTTCTATTAATTTCTGTGAGGGAAATCGTACAATTTTAAAGCTGGACAATGATTCAGCTAAGGTAGATGATTTGTTAATACACCAGTCAATCAATATCACAGATGGTGGGAGATGGGCATCCACTCCTAGTTGAAAGGTCACTAACTCAAGTCAGTGCCTCCTATCCTCTTCTCATCACTCCTTCGTCACCTTCTTTCCTTCTCTTGTTCTTCACTCACTCTCTCATCCAGCTCAGCCTTGTACTGTTGCAGTCCGGCGGGCCTCTAACAACCCTCACTTTTGTTCACCCACTGTGTCTTTAACCGCCTCCCTCTCAGAGTGCCTGTCCAGATAGGTTCAGCCAGTTCAAGGTGCCCTGATGCCAATTTCACAGCTGACATACTCTTTTATGTCATTTGTGGACCTTCGGCACAGCAGCTCCTTACTCCCACCACGCTTTTCTTTCTGTTCTTTCTCATCTAATTTCAAGGGGCCTTTTTTTACTATGCTGTGTCTGTAGTTTTAGAGAAGATCAATCAGTATAATCCTTTTAGATGACCTTGTTTTATCTTTTTCTTTCTTTGTCTCTATCTTTCTGCATTCAGAGCCTTTTGACTCTGTTCTTCCATTCTGTCTCTAATGATCTCTCCCAGTTCTTATCTAATTCAAACCAAGGCTTCTGTCATCTATCTTCCATCTATTCTATCTTTAATCTTTATAAGTTTTATTGATCTATGTGTTTGTGTGTGTTGGTTAGAGATAATTAGGTTTTGATCATGACCTTGTGATATCACTCTGTTGCCAAGGTACCGTTGCAATGTCAAATAGACATTTTCATCATTGAGTGTTGGAGCATATGAGTGACCATTCACATAAAAATAAAAATATAAATCAATCTCTTAGGGTGAAAGAGTCGCACAAATCAGGTCAAAAAATCTGTTTCATATTCACACAAAAAAGGAAAATCACAACTATCCTACTATAAGTGTTTGAATGACACATTTGCAATATTTATCAAACTTGTCCATAAATTTTGTAACTCATAGGACGCCTCTACCAACACATGCTGAACCTGATGACTTTATGTGGAATCAGCACACCATTGTCACCCCTTTACTACTACAGATTCTTTAACATTACAATATCATCAAACACATTTTATTTAATAACAATACATGTGTGTGAATGCTCATTTATTGAAAAAATTAAATAATCCAACAGTTCATATTAGAGTCCGACCAATGTGGGATTTTTGAAAACTCTACCAATTTTAGAGGGGAAACGTTCACTGGTTACCGATATGGTGGCCAATATAGTGACTTTTTGAGCGGGAGTGAAAATAGACTCTTCAATGTGGATTGTGCACCAATTTTGCACTGATATGACTATGTAAAGGTACTCAGAAGGCTGCTTTCTTAAACAAATAACTTTATTAAAGAATATTTAATATTATTATTTAGTTTAATGACTTTCATGTTTGCCGTCACATCGTTGTCATTGTAAAAAAAAACTGAGAAGAAAATAATACGCAATAGGTGCTATAACCAAATACATTTAGATAGAAATAAACAAATCTTCTGATACAGTGAAACATATATGGCAAAATATACAAACAATATACTTGGACCCAGATAGTGCGACTGCAAATCCTATTTGCTGTGTGTTATCTGTGCTACAACACAACTACATGCTAAAACTGAACCTTCTCAAATGCTACGGTGTCAAACATCATCCGTCATAAAATACTCTTCAATCAAGGATTCTCAGCATTAAGTACATAAAATAAACTTAGAGTCATTGCTTTCTTAAGCGTAACGAGCCAGGATTGAACAGTATGGCTTCTGGTGGTGCATGTCTTGCAAACAAAAAGACACGAGACCAACAACTACAAAACTACTTTTTCCTGTGCGTAACACAGCTACATAGAAAAGTCCAACAGATGGCACCATAGCACATGAATCAACGCAGAGAATAGAATAACAGACATTACCCTTAGCATCACTTTCTGCATTATGGTCTATAAAAATAAAGTTATCATATCGGTGCATATCAGATAACATATAAACTGATACTGATACGACCCGATATATATGTGAGCGACCAATATTCTTTCAAAACTTTCACAGTCTCTAGCGCCATCATTGCCTCCAATAGAAGTTACATAATAATTTTGTACAAGCATGCCATTCTATGGCTGATGCAGTATGGAGATTAAGTTGGAAATTAGTATAGCTTAATTGTGTAATTGTGCACATGGATACACACAAGCACACACACCCAAACACACTCTGTTATTGCACCATTCAGTCTGAATCTCTTTCCAGCATCACTGCTTTGCTTTGTATTTTCTCTCTGCCCCACCCAAACCCTTCCTCTCTGTCCCCCCCCGTCTCTTCTTCTCCCTTCCCTCCCTTTCTCTCTTTAAGCCAGAGAGAAAGAGTTAAAGGTCACTGTGTCTGGGGGAAAAGACGTCTGACCTTTAACCTCCCACTAACAGCACTGAGGTCACACAACACACAGAATACACAAGGTCTTAAATTTGTGTTTGTGTGTATCTGTGTGTGTATCTGTGTGTGTGTGTGTGTGTGTGTGTGTATCTATATCTGTATCTAGTCCCTCTTAATGCAAGCCTAAATGCAACTCTGCATACAGTATATGCTGATGAGGGTCTTTGACTGTGTTTTTTGCACATTTGTATATATAGCTTGTGTGTGTGTGTGTGTGTGTGTGTGTGCGCACGCTGCGGTGGAATGTGGTTTACAATGTTAGATTAAAAGCAGGGGCTCTGTGGGTCTGCGTGTGACTTCCATCTACTAGCCCTGTAATCCTGCTCTCACTAGGAGCCCCTAATGATGGCTGTCTCTCTCTACAGCTAGACTGGCATGCACGACATCTCACTCACACACACACACACACACACACACACACACACACACACACAGACACACACACACACACACAGACAGACACACAGGATCGAACACATGCCTGCATTTAAACAGGCAGGAAGGAGACTCACACTCCAGGTCTTGCATAGGCACACAGAAAGAAGGTGGCAAAACATGTGTGTCTTCAATTATTGTGTCTCACAGTAATTGCACACAATGGCATAAGGCGTGACACACTGCACATGGAACATGGATAAAGTGGCATATAGGCACCCACATTAACACGTACACATATGTTGACAATTACGTGCACATATAAAGAAAACCACACACAAAATATGAGTGTAAAAAGAGAGTATACACATTTACTGTGTCTTTCATCATTGAGGATTTCTCTCACTGAACAGATTTGGACATATGCGCACAGAGAACCACACAGTAGAGTCGAGTATTCTTTCAACACGTGCATACAGTGTTTTAGCACCTGACAGTAAATAGATACATACTGTATTTTACCCTCAGGAACTCTCATTGAGACAACATATGTTTTGGATCATCCCTTAACCTATAATCATTCTACATGATGGCAAGAGGGAGCTTTTCACACAGTGTCACATGTCGACGTACCAGCACCAAATTACTGGTGAAACTGATGGACTGTTGAATGTACAGTCTGGCCAGTCAGAATATCAAAAGTTCACAAATGATCATGAGTCTTAAAAACATAATTTGCTGCTTTTCAGTTTAATTTAATTCATCTGGTAATTTAGGTTGACTTAATCAAAGGGTTTCATGTGATATTTGACACAGCTCTGAAAGTGCAGTTCAGGACATGATGAACAAAACAGACCAAAGGCAACACAAGTGGATCACATTAATGTTAGCCTAGAGATGTATTGGATTGGGTGCTTAATGTTTTCTCTTCAAGTTCTAAGCTACTGTAACTGTGTAACTATGTTTTAGTATTTACCATTATTCTGTAATTATTACTTTTGGCCACAGTGGCTGCTGTTCAACAGAAATTAGTGTATAGTGTAAGAACAAATGTGCCAAATGTGAGAGCCAACTCAGCCAATTCAGCTTCGTGTTAAGATATTAGTAGAGGTCCTAAACACCACAGGTGCTAAAACTTTGTTGTTTTTGTTATAAATAACATAAACAGAAATGTAAAAATGTCTGAATTAACAGCTTATCCCTCCACCCGGCACTTCCATGCAACTGCCGACACAGTCAGTGAGCATGGATTTGGTTTTTTGTCTCTGTACAGGCACGATTATACCAAACCTGACTATCTCACCGTGATATCAAGACTTCTTTGTTTTTGTCCCAGCTGTTGTTTTCCAAGAAATAGTTCCAGTACACAGCTCCCCTAAAACCACAAACTGTGTTTTTTACATTTCTGTGAATGTACGATTAAACAAGACACAACTTGTAAATTTGTTCGCTTTAGTTGGTAGGTGTATTTTTGAACTTTGGACAGAGCCAGGCCAGTTGTTTCACCCTGTTCAGAGGCTTAATGCTAAGCTAAGCTAAACACAGCCTGATTCAAGTTCTGTGCTAACCCTAACCCTCACTCACATATATTGATTTTCTTATCTCAATCTCAGAAAGAAAGCAGATAAACTTATTTCCCAAAATGTTGAACTATTGCTTCAAACTGGAAGTAGATGAAGTTATCCATTCTTATGGCTTGAAGGAAAGGGAATAGTGTTTCAGGAAAGACTCAATAAATGACCTGCTGAATCTACCCTCCCTCTCTCTCTGCATCCTCCAGGTGGCGTTACTCCAGGAGACAGTGAAGAGGGAGTGTGAGGAGAGGGAGGAGCTGACGGCTGCTCTGTCTCAAGCTCAAGAGGAGCTCCTTGGGCTGCGATCCCTAGTGTCTCATCAGGGTTCCATGGAAAGAGATACTCCTCCAGAGAACAATCATTTCCAGCTCCACCGCCAGGCCCGGTTACCTCTCACTCGCTCTTCAGCCCCTCCAAACACACTTCGACCCTCCCCTGCTTGCATAGACAAAGACGGAGGCCGGGGCACGAATGTAGGAGGCGCGGGGAGGAGTTTGGAGTCTTGGAATTGTGGTGGGGTGTTAGGTGGAGAAAAAAGGCAAAAGGGGACACTGCCCAGACTGAAGGCAAGCAGCACTGTGAGCGAAGTCAAACGTAAGGTCAGTTTAGTGATGGAGAGAAAGGAGACACTGTAAAAAGCAATCTGAGTGAAGGATCATATGTGTATTAAACATTAATCATTGTACCTGTTCAAAATAAAACATTTTAGTGTTGTTTTGAAATATAATTTTTATAGTAATTCAATAGTATTTTAATATTAATCATATTTTAATAGCATTTTTATTAAAAGTAAAATTTGAAAATACATGCATTTCAGTCAAATATGACTCTAACTGTCTTCTCTAAAAGTCACACACACACACACACGCTCGTACACATAAGCACACACTTTATATCCAACAACTGAGTCCTGTTCGTACACCAGTAAACTCCCAGGACACACTCTGCGACAGACCTGCACTTGTTTTCTCACAATTGAACTCACGCAGTCTCACTGGCACGCACAGGATTTCACAGACAAACACCCACACCCACACACATACTATACACACACACGCATGTGCACACAGACCCATTCAAAGACACACGCACAGCCTGTCACAAGGGCAGGGCTGAAGGAGCATGACAGCATGTCCCTTGCCACCCATGGACACAAACAAAAGGCAGACATCATTCACTCCATGCAAGGTCTTTCCACCCCCCCCACCCCCCCCCCCCCCCACCCCCCCATCTTCCTCTCCCTCTACATTCAGGATGAATTGGCATGATGGGAGAAATGCGTGAAGTGTGAGTGTGTGTGTGTGTGTGTGTGTGTGTGTGTGTGTGTGAGTGTGTGTGTGGCATGGAACTAATTTCCCCGCTTACTGGCACGCATGGAAAGTGTTTAGTTTGACTTCCCCGTGTCCCTCTCTCCCAATCCATCTGCGAGACAATGCACGTGCAAGTCGTTCACACAGAAAGGTTGCATGATAATGATTTTATCCTGCCAACGTTTCACTGTGTGCCAAAACACACACACGTACGGTTTATCTGCTAAGCATCTCGGTTCGTGTGGAGAGGACGTTCTGAAGTACAAAACAATGAACACTCTGTACCATTAAGACCAAATTTTCTACCTCCTCTGTATTTGTTGGAGGGTCAAATGGAACATTTCCTACTACTCATAACAAACTGGTTCATGTTTTTTCCCTGTGGTTGACGAGAGAAATGAATTTCCTAAATTGTAAATAAATAAGATTTCCTAATAAATCTTAATTATGGCACAATTAACAATCCCTAGCTGCTCCTTAATGAGAAACAGCGATACATATTTGCTTTATATGGCAAAAACAGCGCTGTCTTCAGTGCTTTGTAGCTGCCTTCTTGTGGCCTTCTTGTGTTTGAGTGTGTGACTGGGTGTGGCCTTGTGTGTGTTTACCCTTTGCATGAGACATGTGTACGTGTGTGTCACCAAGGAGCGGCATTTTCTGTCCTGCGATGGTGACCACCACCATCGCTCACTTTTTTTAATCGCGTTATGTCATTGAAGGACATCGATTGTATGGTTATCATCACAGTGTCCTGTGTTAACCAGCAGATGTCAAAACCTTGAGTCTGAACTCAAGGTCCACTTACTTGCTTGTTCCGAAGCTTCTGACAATACCACAACAGCAGATGGAGTTCTTTGTTGTGGCTGTTTAAACTTTCCATTATTCTGAGCGCTTCTCGTTTTTGTTGGCTTAAAAGCTGAGCTTGACATTTCATTCTTAACAGCAGATGAAGAAGAAGAAGAAGAAGAATGAACTTTTATTCATCCCTTTGGGGAATTTTTTTGTTCACTGTAAGCAAACCTTAAGTGAAGATTCACACAGTATACAGTATCTGCCAGTTTTAGATACTCAGTGCAACAGACACCTTATGGTCAATTCCAAAAAGGTGTTGAGGTTTCATACCGAGTGCTAAAGACCCTTTTCACAGCACATATTTTGACTTGTCAAAGCAGGAAAAGCACCGGTGGAATTAATAACCTGAATGATGGCTGCATTTCATCATTGTGAGCCAGTTCTAGGGCTCTGGTGTTGTGCATGCCGGGTCACTGACACGGCTTACCGGACACTGACTGAATGGGACCGTCATTGATGTTATTATTTACACCTGTGCTGTTCCTGCTTTGACAGGTCAAAATGTCTGCCGTGAGGGGGCTGTTCCAGACGTGCTGACCTTTTGACAACTGCTGACATTCTCCTTGCACATGCACCTCCGACCCTTGACCTTTCCTTTTATCCCTTTTAAACGTCCTCCCACCATGACCTGCTGCATGTCTGCTGTGCATTTGATTTCTATGCCAGTCAGAGGCGTCCACACACACTCTCCCTGTTCCTCCTCTATCCAACGACACACACCCTCCCTGTCTCCGATACACTCACTGTGTCTGCTCTGACCGCACACACTTTCTGTCTCGTTCTGTCTCCCTCAAAACACAAACACCCGTCTCTCTCTCTCTCTCTCTCTGTATCTTTGGCACACACTCACACACACACACATAAATCTGTCTCTGTGTTAATATTCTTTTAATCTCTTTGGCCTTCTTTTCAACCCCTCTGACACTTTTCCTAAAAAGCAATTCCCTCTCAGCCTCTCCTCCTCAGCTATCTGTGACTTCACTGTATTTTTGATCCAGTCTGCTCTTTTACTGGGGCTTTTTCCTTTGCTCATGCCTTCGCTTTGTAGCCCTTGACCTGGTGTCCTTCCTGGTTTGTGTGCATGTGTTTGAGAAAGAGCCACGGGGCATGGGCGTGAGAGAGATCTGGGCCTGAACGGATACATCTCCTCGAAACACTTTCAACATCTTGATATGTGCATAACAGCCACACAGCCCCATTACGTTGACACGAATGACGTCTTGATCGCTGTTAAACATTCAAATTTAATCACCCTTAACAAATGCCCACACACACAAACATTCATATGTACACACACACACACGCATGCCATGCAAACACACTTGGAGTGTGATCTCCTTGCTGTAATTATCATAGCAGGGCAGGCATGCACACGTGTCCCTGGGGAATCGCTGCAAGTTGCTCGTAAACACACACACACACACACACACTCCAGGGAGTGGCGTGTGTGTGTGTGTGTGTATAACTAAGCCCTTGTTCGTCACTGGGCGTCCCTGAACGCCTCTCTCCTGCGTCGTTATGGTCGTTCCGGAATTCTGCCGTCCCGTGAGCCCTCCCACACCCTATAATTAGTGTCACCCAGGCAACCGGAGAAAGAATGCTCAGTATTCTTGTCGTCGTGGTAACTGCGTAAGTGCGAGGGCCGGAGGTGCTGGTTGTAGGTGTTGGTTAATGACAGGGACAAGGAGACCTCAGTCTGCCACCCTTGTGTGGTGTATTAGTTAAATTGAGGAGGTAAACGTGTGTGTGGATATCTGTCTGCCCCTTGCGTGCCACATCGAGCCTCAGACAGGTTATGAAAGTAGACCCTTATGCTATGTTTGTGTGATTACAGCTATTGCTTACAATAGCCTCAGACGCACGCAGACACTCGCGTGCAAATACATACAACCTCTGGAAATAATCAACCATGGTGGGATGAAGTTGTTGGCGGGACCGGGGGCAATCATTTGCTCTTGGGCTCCTACTGAACCCCCCATTACCTCCCTCTTTGAGACCCGGAAAATAACCAGAGCTCTTGTGACTGGAAAACTACCTGGCCCCGTGATTGCTGTGTGTCAGTTGGGTTATATTTTATGTAGTAATTTGATTAAAAACAACTTTATTCAGGAATATGCACCATGTGAGCATAATATAAACCAGTTCAATGGGTCACAAGATAAATAGTACGGGTCACAAGATGATAAATGAGATAGAAAAGAAGTAAGAACATTGTTTTGTTACACAAATTTGAATATATGTTCATTTTTCAGGCTTTAATCATTGCTTTACATGAAATATAGTTTATAGTCTACATTCTAACAGATATATTCATGTTTCTGAGACGTTTAGAGGGAAAAATCACTATTTGGTGGTTCACCAAATGCAGCTTATGCAAGCTGTGACAAGGGGGTTGCAAGTAGAAACTGCTTAATTTTCAAGGGGTCTCAAGCCAAAATGTTGGAAACCACTGATATAAACTAAATTAGTTTTGGTCTTAAAACTAGATTCTGACACCACAGTTGATATTTTACTTCAGCCGTGTGAAATCCCTAACAAATTTGCAATTAATCACATTTTCGGGGGGCCCCGTGAGGGCAGTGGCTCTCTTTGACAAACAAACCGGCGGAGACAATCAACTGGCAAATAAAATGTTTGTGATTGTGCATACAACATTCACAGAAACACATATAACAGTACAACACACTCTTACTCTGTCTATCTCTCTCTCTCTCACACACACACACACACACACACTAGTGGCAGCCCATAAGTCAACTGCACTGCAGCATCAGGTTGTTAGTGGTGATTTGGTACCAGGCCAGCGCACAAGTCCTCACAGAGGACACTGTGTGAAACCCAGGAATGGGACTCCCGGTCTTTCAGAAACCTCAACTGGTGTGTCTCTGGTTCTCTCTGCTGTCCGTTTTTAGTTACTGCAAGGCTTCCGGCTGCAGCAATCCTGCGGGCCGACCAGTGAATAAACAGACACAGTACACAGTATTCTCTGCGCTGGCTGTTCACAGGCGGCGGCGCAGTCTTTAACAGTCGCTGTCTGGAATGAAGTTCCCACTTCGTCTTCAACTATCTCGCCGCGCTCGCCCTTAATTGGCGGATGGATATGTTCCCGATGTAGAGGCGAGAAGTCCGGACTTTCCCGTAACATACGTCACAGAAACCGTTTGTGGCTGAGTCGCTTCCTGCGGCCTTCGGGTGAAGTCGGAAACCCAACGATGACTTGCGACAGCGACCATGTCCGATGAAAGAGGCCTACTTGTATCGCCCGCATGCGATGTAACTGTACGCAGCTACATGTGTGGGGAGTGTTGTTATAATTTATGGTAAAACAGAGCCTCCGTTTTAATAACAGCGTCCATTAGGTGACTAAACCGATTGAGACGTGTTAATCATGAACATTTTCAAGTTGGAAATGTGAGCGTACGTGGAGCTCCTGAAGGAAGCATTAAATGATTTACCATTTGTAATAAGGAAATCAATGGAAAGATTATTTTATATCAGGTCAATCGATCTATTTAACTATTTATTTGTATAGTACGTAGTTAACTTTGTTTACACTGTGTCTGAGTCTACGGTTGCAATCTGTAAACAGGTGACATTTAAAAGGAGAAAAAAAAATAAAGAAAGGGTCAGTGACTAAAAGATAAATAGTTAGTTTTAATAGCTAGAGTACCATTCCAGTACATTTTGTTTAAAACTTTTTATGAAATGAATGTCGTTTTTGTTCAAATATTCAACACTGCGAACTATTTCGCCGCCGCGGATGTGCACAAACGGGTGTCAACAGGGGGGTGACGTCACGGGCTTTGTCAGTCGCCCTGCTCCGCCGTTGTTCGAGCCTGGCTGAGTAGCTGTCGCTGGTAACTACGGTTTTTTCGTTTTTGAAGATGGCCGCAGGTCCTCTCTCTGTATCTTCTAACGCGTCCACGAACAACGATGGCATCCTCATCGGCGACAAAGTTTACTCGGAAGTGTACCTTACGATCGACAACTCGCTCATACCGGAGGAAAGGCTTTCTCCGACGCCGTCGATGCTCGACGGCCTCGACCTGAGCACGGAGACCGACCTTCGTATCCTTGGATGTGAGCTGATTCAGTCGGCGGGCATTCTTCTCCGGTTACCTCAGGTAATCCTCCTTCAATTGTCACAGTGTCTCGTACTGTCCACGTGAAGTTGATGTGTTTTTTTTTTTAGTCCACAACACGTCACGGTCCGGCCGTTAGCCGCCTGCTACTGTTAGCTCTTTGACGTTGGCGTGGTGGAGTTAAAATGGCGGCGGTCCATTGTGCGAGGTTAGGCCACTTACACAAGACAAAAGTCCACGCGTCATCCTCTGTATGTTTTCCTCGACAGGTGGCAATGGCAACGGGGCAGGTGCTCTTTCACCGATTTTTCTACTCCAAGTCCTTCGTCAAGCACAGTTTTGAGGTGAGTCCGTTCACGTTTAGCGTTGCGGATCCTCTGTCAGACCGGTGTTTACCCGGTAATGTTAGCATAGCATAACGTTGGGCTTACGTTCGTGGCAGCCATGTTGTCGATACGTTATGGCGAGGTGTTGAACCGCCTCAAGACAAAGAGGGGGACATGTTGAAGATCAACACCAAACCAGTCGCATAGTCAGAACAGAATTACTTTTCTCTAGCGGGATACCTTAAATTGTACATAAGTTTATCTACTTTGTAGTCAGTCTTTTTTTCAGATAGGAATGGGGGTTATTTGGCCGCTCAGTGTGATGTTTTATAAACACATCTGACAGATGTATTAATAATATGCAGTTTACAAACTAAGTTAATCTTAGTGACAGTCAGTATTAATATATAGTCTTGTCTGGAAAATAGCACATTATGTACATTTTCATTGTAATATACCAACACAACAGGGTCAAAATCATGCTTAAGTGTTTTAACTTTAAAGCTGCTCTGGTCAAAGAGTTGCAGCTTGTTCCCCCATGACCCAATCCTCCCAGAGGTATTGAGATTACTGACATAGTATAACAAGGCGTAATATGGCAAGATCTCTTGACTGTTAACAAATGGACGTCCTTCTATATCTTATCACCTTACTGGTCACACATGGGCACTCTATCTCTGGTTGTATGTCTAAAGTTATTTAACTCTTCCTACCAACTTTTTTGCTTCAATTATCTTCTCTCCAGATTGTTGCTATGGCTTGTATTAACTTGGCCTCCAAGATTGAGGAAGCACCACGACGAATACGAGACGTCATCAATGTTTTCCACCATCTGAGACAGATCAGAGGCAAAAAGTAAGCATTGGCATTGAATCATGACTCCTCTTTTTGGAAATAATAAATAATGTTTTTGTCACACGAAACATGTTGTATGGCATTTGTTTTTGGTTTTATCAAATATGATGTTGATCTGTTTTTTCTATGAAAGTGCTCTTCTGTTTATCCATGTACTCTAAACCATTTTAAAACTTTTCAGTTTCCGCTTCACTGGTAGTTTCAGATGTGTAATTGTCTACATATAACGTCGAGTTTGACGTTACACTGAAATTGATACCTCAACAAACTCACTATAAAAATTGGAGGGCATTTTAAACATTGTAAGACAAGGCACAACTACTTTATCGGTGTGTGCCTTTGTCTTCATAGAAATCTGTACATGTCAATACTATTGGCCTTGGCATTAACTTGGCTTCTTTTTTCCCTTGCAACCAACTAACAGCGACCAGCTACATTTACCAAAGCCTGGGTGATGTGGAATGGTACGTAAGATGAAGCAGTCGGCATGACAACCATGATGCAAGGGGGTCTCTCCTCCCCCAGGGCCACCCCACCCCCTCCTGTGGGAGACGCCCGTGGTCTGAGCCACCGTGGGGCACTGGGATCGGGGATGACAGGTTGGCCGAAGGTCCTTGGCCCCCGGGGCGCCTTGAGGACTCCTGTGGTTCAATCTTAAGCTTTTGGTATCAGTCCGTCAATCTGCGGACCATTGGGTAATGTAGTTTTCTTCTCTGACTGCTCCTCACCATGCATTTTGTTTGTGCTTCAAGAGCAAAACCCCATTCACCAACTGTTACCCATGGCTTTTATAGAAATACCACCGCGTTCGTTGAATTTAGAATAACAAATTGGATACAGGTAGTTCATGCAGGTTAGCTTTTTGTTCAGGGTCAGTGCATGCACTGTGGCTTTATTAATTGGGCATTATATGTAGGTAATTTGGATCAACATTAAAGTAATTGCATCTGGTATCGTGATGCACTTGTTGCTTTGTCAGATGTGGATTTGGGCTGTAAAGTGTCACGTTTAATGGACATTACACTGATCCTGAAAAGGTTTTTCCAAGCATGTGGTTTGTAGCATGAAGGCATTCACATTTGAAATTCTGTTTTTTAAGACATAAAAATAATATATTTGGATTTTTATATATGATCATTGTAGGTTCTGAAAAAGTCAAACGCTAAATTGTTACTCACCAGTGTTGGTAGTTCTTGGTATGTAGATTGTTTCATTAATAGTACACAATGTAGGAGGGTGATAGTTCCTGATAGAGAGGCGGACACACTGAACAGAATTATAGACAATAATGCATGTTATTCCAAGTTTTTGATTTTACAAAGATGGTGTTTTTTAAATGAATGCTATAAAATGCCATTTATAAATCTGTTTGTCTGCATCCGTAGCATTTTAAGTAATCTGCTTTTATTTAACCAAAAGATGTTTTTTTGGGTTGGTATAATACTTTGTTTGCAGTGTAGGTAAAATGTCATTGGACAAAGAAAATTATTTTTGTTATTTTCTTCTTTGAGTCTGGATATCCTACTGTACTATTAACAACAGAGAAGTAGTCAGTGGTTTTGGTTACTTAACAGTACTAGTAATAGTACTATATTACATTGATGTATACAGTACATTAGAATAGGTGAATGATTTGTGACAAGTCATTATGGTAGTTGTACATTTTTATTTCAGTTTACAATTCAAGTTTAAAGACAGGAATGTTTCTGCGCGTTTAACTAGTGATCTAGGCAATGATGTGAGTTGATATTTCTGTAAAAGCTATGGCACGGGGTGATTGAGGTCGAGGGCTGTCTGCATATCCCATAAGCTTTCACTGGAACCACAGGAGTCCACAAACCCCAGCAAACTGTCAGGCATTCAAACAGTTAAACTAGTTGCTTTTAGTTGGTTGGAACGGAAAAAAAAAAAGAGTGCAAGAAATCACAAGGGCACTTTCTTTTTAACTTTTATTTTCAGAAAGGGGAAACATTATTTTATTTTGATTCCTTTTATAAACTAGGAGTCCAAGTTCATTGATTCTTGATCAGAACTACATAAATACCAAAAACCAAGTCATCAAAGCGGAACGGCGGATCCTGAAGGAGCTGGGCTTCTGTGTGCATGTCAAGCATCCACACAAGGTGAGTTAAAGCCACACTCAAAACTATTTAGATTTTGTAGCGCAGGGTAGTTAAGCTATTACAGCTTTAAGTTGGTTCCTCCACGCAGATGCAACCACACAGGAAGCAGCTTTGACTATTCTCACTTCTCAGAACAGACTTGAGTTTGAACAGTGAGACACCTGGTGCTGTTTCTGTGTTTTTTAACATCCAATCATTTTATGATTCCAGATTATCGTCATGTACCTTCAAGTCCTGGAATGTGAAAAGAACCAAACACTCGTCCAGACGGCCTGGTAAGTTCCTTCCTAGTTCTCCAGTGACCATCCCCCACAGCAGCAACCTGTGTCATGTCTGCAAGAAGTGCCACCAGGCCTGGGCTAAAAATGTGGAAGTTGAACGAATTTCAAATGGTTAAATTACTTGAAGAGCACTTGATTTATCTGCCAGGATCTTGGGACACTGTCAGATAAGTGATATTCAAGTGCCTCTCATGTTTTTAATCACACGTTTGAAAAGCATTCAACAACCATTTTGCCCAGGTCTGACTGCGACATCCCCTCACTCCATTTTAACCCTTCCACCTCTTTTTGTTCTTTTGTTCTTTTTTTTTTCTGATGGAACAAATTGTTTTACTGCGTAAACCTGTTACGTGTCTCACTCTCTTGTCTGCCCTTACATGGCTTTGCTGTAAAGTCTGTTTAATTTGCAGTACCCAGGGAACTTGGTTTAACTTTGTCCTTTCTCTCTACTCTTTGATTAAAGGGTAGTCCATGCTGGTAAGTCACATAAAGAACCTCTGAACTCTGCCTCCTCCAACCACATGACCTCAGGAAGCTCCCCCCATTGGCTGGCTGCCCCTCTCCAGACAGCCAATCCCAATGCCGAGATTCACTGAAGGGGGCGGGCGGGCCTTTCCCAACAGCCAACATCGTCTTGTTTTCTCTTGGGTGTCCAAAAGGATTTGTATTTTTTGGTCTTGCTACAAAGGTTTCAACTGTAATGCCAAGTAGCTACAGATGCATTTATAGTCTGACTTTTTTTCTAGTTTACTTGCATCTAGCAATGAAGTAAACCAGAACAGAATAACTTTTTTTGACGAGTTTACCTGCCTATTTTTTTAAATATTTACAGTAGTATACTGTGTCCTGTCCCAAACTGACATGGTGTCCAGACATGTGTCTGTCTTACAGGCTGATCCAGTTCTCAGGTTTTGCCTCCAAGGACCTGTCTCGTCCACGCAGCAGTCAGAATCCAACGGCCATGTGTTAACTATAGTAGCGTTGGCATAGCAGTTTCACACTGACCTGCTGAAGTGCAGGTCATGTTATTTGTTGAAGGCAGGTTAAACTGGAAGTAATCCCTGTGTGGCAGGTTTTCAACAATTATTTGCGGCAACCTCCAGTGGAGCAGTACATATAATTATGATGGGTGGGAAGTGTCACACACAGTGAATGCATATGGAGAAGTGTCACCACTACAGAAATGAAGTTTCACTGCTTTGTGATGAATTTTATATTTTTGCCTGGTTGTTCCTCCTTTTTTATTAATAACCTTGAGTGGGATTAGTGTTGAGTTAGTTTACCAGCCTTTTACCATCATGTTTCTGTTATCACACATTTTTTGTCTCTGACTTCTATGTTTCTTGAGGACATAGATGCTGACACACCACCCTGTTACTCGCCTGATTCACATCCTGGCCATATTGTCTTTCCTAATACTCTCCCTATGGCTAATCTAATTTACCCACTGTCCTTGACAACCCATTGACATATAATCTGTTTTGTAGCACAGAGATTTCACTCAGCCTAAGTAGTGAGGCATAGATTGCCACCTAATGTCCTTAGTGTCTTACAGTGCCACATAGTGGAATGGGGTTCCACACAAATGGAATCAGTGGTCTAATGGGGGGTTGGTTTCAACTCATGGTTGAAAAGCATTTACTCTAAGTAGAAAGTGGTTGCTGTTTGCAGTTGAACCTTCCAACCATTATGAAGGTCACTATCCTTCTGGTCTGAACATTGAAAGCAGAAACTTTGAAGTTGCATCATTTGATTACATCAACCTGCTACTGACTTCCAAAATCTAGCTGTCGTGCATGCCACCATACATGCTGTGCCTCCCTGTTCCCTCAGATCTAACCATCTGAAAGTGGCAACTGCATTCTCAGTGAATGTGTTACATCCGTATGCCTGCATGTTCCTCCCCCTTACAAGGCATGTGTCATTGTCTCGATCATTTTCCTTAATCTAGTTGCTCTCAGGTCATAGTGTGGTAAGATGGTCTTGGCAGAGCTTCAGTAGATTATTTTCCATTTGTGTCTTCATGCTTTACCTGTGACATACAGCACCCCCATGGATGCCCCAGAGAGAAGTGGACAAAGTTAAACTTCACAGATGAAAATGCACATAACACTTCCGCACTGTAACAAAAAAAATGCGTAACTGTTTTTTTTTTTATAGCTATCGAGGCTTATAATTTGAAATTCTGTCACTGCCTCTAATGGTCAAATCCAGAAATTGTAACACATTTTCAGCATATCGGTGACATTTCACAGTTAAATGTTTGTTCAGAAGTCAGCAATCACAAAGTTCTTGTGGTGAAGACTTCTCAGTTGTAAAAAGTAGTTAATACATTTTTTAATAAAGCCCTGATATAGAAATAGTTCTATAGACCAGAATTGTTGCTGATAATTGACCTACAGTAATAACTTGTGGTTAAATCTATGACATGACCTAAAAGATGTGGGCGTGGTTGAGAGGTGGCTTTGTGTGGAGAAGGTGCTATCTTTTTGTTTCTATGTGTTCTTTTTGCCTTCATAGGAACTATATGAATGATAGCCTGCGGACAAATGTGTTTGTGAGGTTCCAAGCCGAGACTATCGCCTGTGCCTGCATATACCTCGCTGCCCGAGCCCTGCAGGTAAGCAGAAATGTTTACCTGAAACGGTTTTCTACCCTGCCACAAATGTTTATTTTGTTTGTTTTGGTCTCTGTTGGGTCACATAAAATCATCTTTATTTATGTAGTATAGCACCTTCAAATGTTATAACCTTTTGTGCATGGTTTTCCCAGATACCCCTGCCATCCAGACCTCATTGGTACCTGTTGTTTGGAGCCAGTGAGGAGGAGATTAAAGAGATCTGCGTCACCACCCTGAGACTCTACACCAGGAAGAAGGTACTGTTTTCTTTTTTCTTTTCTTTTTTGTTGAGTAGCACATTATTGGTATGGTCTTGGCTCATCATGTGATTTAACATAATTTTAGACATTGTCTGTTCCTAACCCAGTTGAAATGTGCCACATTACTGTACATCGGTCTACGCCGCTCTAGTTTAGTGGCACTCGTACACCGAATACCATACGGGAAACTGCCTGTCACAACAAACCTATTAGCAGCAGTATAACGGCCCTGCCTGTGCACGGTAGCCAGTGCTTGGTGTCTATGTGTAAACTCACAGAGATTTCTTCTCCAGCCGAACTATGATCAGTTGGAGAAGGAAGTGGACCGGAGGAAGGTGTTCTTGGCGGAGGCTAAGCTGAAGGCCAAAGGCCTGAACCCCGATGGTACCCCGGCACTGTCCACACTAGGGGGCTTCTCTCCTGCTTCCAAGCCCTGCTCCCCAAATGTGGTCAAGCTGGAAGAGAAGTCCCCAAACCCCCAGACCCTCAAACCAGTTAAGAAGGAACCAGACAACCGGACTCAGGTCAACAAGAGTCCACACAATGGGTAAGGAACAAACACAGTATTTAACTGGCAGGATATTTCAGTGATTGCAATCCTTATTTTCCTTAATACTTTTCTTTGGCCTCATTAAGTTTTTAATCTAAAAAACATTTTGTTTCAGAGTAAGAGCTGACTCTTAACTGCTAGTTATCAAACTGTCTTTGTGTGTGTCTTTTTAATTCATGAGTCTAATCCTTCTCTTCCCTCCTCGCCAGGTTGAGGAAAGAGGTTAAGATAGGGAGGAACAGCCGGAGCGGTAGTCGATCTCATTCAAGAACACGTTCCCGGTCTAGATCCCGCTCCCCTCGCAGGCAGTAAGAGCACTTACAATATTTAAAGACATTCTTAATTTACTGGTGTAAGTATTAACTTGTATGATAGTGTAACTCAACTTTTATTAGCAATGTGTAAACAGATAATTTTGATTTATTAGTAATTATGTTTTCCTCACCTCTTTTCTCTTCTGTTTCCACAGTTACAACAGCAGACGCAGTCTCTCAGGGACCTACAGTTCTCGCTCACGTTCTCGGTCTCACAGTCGCAGTCCATCGCCTCGCCGACATCAGGCCTCACCTCTCCTCCCCCACCTCAAGTCCAAGACAAGCCACCATGGCAACAGCGACTCCAAGCCCAGCGGCCGCCACAGCAACAGCGGTGGTGGAGGATCTGGCCACAAGAGGAAGCGCTCACGTTCTCGGTCACGCTCCCGCACTCCGGTCAAAGTAGAAAGGGAGCGGGACAGAGAGAGGGAGCGGGAGAGAGACAGAGACCGCAGCTCCTTTGACCTCTCCTCAAAGAAACACAAACACGAGCGAGGAGCTGGTCATCGTGGAGACAGGAGGGAGAGATCTCGGTCGTACGACAGGGACAGAGAGAGGGAGCGTAGCCACAAGAGCAAACATCACAGCAGTAGCGGGCACTCAGGACATAGCCGTCACAGGCGCTGAGACACGCATACACACACCAACAGACTAGCTCTAGGACTGATAGTCACTGAAGTATTTTCATTATACTCAAAAAAAAAATCAAATCTGGCGTGTTCTCTAAATGCTGTTGAGTGCAGTTCACTGTCAGCGAACATCAGTGACTCCTGATGTGTTCATTTAATTAAGTCATGTTAGCAGACACATCTTGCAGGTTGTTCAAAAGGTGAAGTAAATAGCTGCACTACCACTAACATGGAAGTAAACCAAATATCTGCTGCCTGCAACTTGTCAGATGACATTGCTGACATGTCTTGGAGGTTGGTGACCAAGAACTTGAAAAAGTTAACAAATTATCACACACTGCAGCTGTCAAAGCCAAATGCTGCATGTGTGCCATGTTTGAGAGAACACGCCAAGATTGATTGAACTTTGGTTATATTACCAGCCTACTACCAACATAGTTGGGTTTCTGGGTTTCTCATATGCATCCTGAAACTGACCACTTAAACCATCATTTACAGGATTGTTGATTATCTTCAACCCTTAATTTTGTTGGCCCAAGCCAAATAAAAAAACAGTTTTGTTATTATGTAAATTTGTGACCCTATGAAAAACTTTTAAAGCCTCGCCATTGGAGGCGTTTTATGGAAACACTGTTCAGATTGCCTAAGTCCTACACAACTTCTGCATGTACTTTCGTCTTGGTGATAGAGTATTCATTGCTTTGACTCATGAACACAACAACACCTGTAGCTGATATTTGGCAGAGGTGGTTGTGTTATTGTAGATTCCACGTGTGCATCTGAGGAACCCAGGATGCTGCAGTAACTACCAGCATGAAGTGGACTGTCTGTAGGTTTCCCAGCCTTTTTTCTTTCACCCACCTGGTGGTTGAGGAAAGCGTCAATGCAGAGTGACATCAGTCCCAGATCTGTTAACGTCTTCTCCACCTATATGTTTTTCTTTCTTTTCCCATGATACCCCCACCCCACACACCACTACCATCCCTCTAGCCTACCCTTGTGTTCTTGGTTTTACATGTAAAGTTATGGACTTTGGGGAAAAAGAAACTTATTTACAGTGTAAAGATGGATTGATATCCGCTGACAAAATGTGAACGCTTTGATTTATAAAAGCGAACTGCTCAGCGGGAGGATTGAATGAATAATGTAAAATAAAAACGATCATTCAGGAAAGATCAATATGTTTGCACATTGAGGGACTGGCAGGTGAGTGTTTTTTTTTTTTTGGACAGATGTATGTTGCTAAAGCTGTGTTTTGTACAGTTTCAAAAGAGCAAACTGGTATAGATGTATGTTTTTTTTTTTTTCCTTTTTTTACAGCAGGGGATGCAGACTTTATTTCAAATATTTTAGGGTTGTCAATTTGTTACACTGGTTTTTAGTCTGCACGTGTTCATGTCCAATTTTTATTCAATAATAAATGAGTTATGCCATTGAATTGTATTGTCTTTATTAAAATGGTGAAACTGAATTCTATTGAACAACACAACATACTGAGAGGTTTGTATTTCCATGTTGCATTTGACTTATGAGAACTTAAAATCTCATCTCGAGATCCCGGTTCCTGTTGAGTCAAGATGATTCACACGGTTTGAGTCATATCTACCCTGGATAGAGATGAAGATTGCAGCCAGTATAATCCTTTCATTGTATGTTACAGCAGCCAGAGGGTGCTGTTGGCCTAGATGATCAAAGTCCTTGTCTTGCAGCAGATGTACCATATTTGGAGTTAACTGTTTACACAACTCCATATGGTAATATTTTCTCTAGGCTGTAATGAGTAAATCAACTTTAATATTGTGCAACAGAACTGAACAGGATCAATGACATGACTGAAAGTTAAAGAAAGACTCATTCAGTCCATAAAGAGGATCTATAAACTCATTTGAACTGATAATCAATACATTCTGTTGATATGTGATGATAGTTTACTTGGTGCCTCCAAAAATGATGTTTAACAAATGATTGCATGGAAAAAGCCTTGGTCAAATCATAATTAATGAGAACTTTATAAATGAGATTAGAGGTGATCCTCCAGTGAACCGGCCCATGTGGTGTCATTTATTAAACAACATGTTCAAATTAGAGACGAGTTTTGGAAGTCTTGAATGAATCACTGAACTGTGTAAGTTACTGTCGAAATACATTTCTACAAAGGCTACTATTTTTAAAGAGGCAGTGAACATATTGGGGAGATTTTGGGCAGTGAAATAGGAATCCAGTGCACAATCTGCCAAAGCATTAGGTAACTCTCTTTTCTAAGATGTGTATTAAACACCTTCACGTACAAGTCACACACACACACACACGTTTATATCCACAGTGTGACCTGGCTGCTGGCCTCACAGATCTGTAAATCTTTCCTGAGCTGGTGAAGGGTCAAATACACCGCTGAGACAAACAATAGTTGGCTTACAATCATTCAGTGAACTCTGTGTGGGTCTGTGTGTGATCCCGCATGACAAACGCAGTGCAGTGATAAACTGACTCTGAACATTACTCCCATCTTACCAGAAATGTATATGGTTTTGAGTTTATTTGATGAGACTTTGAGATATCCCCCACTTAGACTACTGCCTCCACTCCGATACGATGGTCTCTTATGGGGAGACTATGATAGTATTACATCAGAGGAGTGGAGATATACTGGCAATGAAACATTAGTCACTGCGCCAAAAAAAAAAATAAATAAATAAATAAAAATCTGTCCCTGTTGTAAATAATGTGCCAGAAAAGTTAAAAGATGACGAGTATGTATGTAGCTGTAAGGCATTGTATTTAACTGTATTTCACAGTTTTCTTTTATGGTTGATTGTGTGAAATTAATGTGAGTTAATGGCTTTCACTCTGGTCAGTGTGTAGCCCCATGGAGAACACAGTGGACTTTAAATGGTTTAATGACTTTGGTAACATACGCTCACAAACATGCTCACAAGACTGGTCCGATTAATTAGATTGTATTTCATTTTTGAAAAGTGCCAAATTAATTTGATAACATTTTATACTCAGGTGCCCTATGAGTCAGAATCCGTCCCTGTGTTGAATATCTTATAACTGATTCTTCCTTTCTGTTGGTCACTAATTAAACAGTTCACGACCTGGAAGCTTCTTAACACCGACGGTCAACGTTACAGCGTTATGTAGTTTTCCGACCCACAACTTTGTCGTGACATTTTTGGCCGCGCGGCAGCCCACTGAGTGCCACATACCCGGCCCCCGAATGGCAGGCAGGCGACTTTGACAGGCAAAGTTGGCCACCAGCCAGTGAACACAGCGGAGCATTTAGCAACTAAAGAGCCAGATATTTCCCTCAGGAGTCGGTGGAGACCAAAAACAGAGCTAAAAGGGCCGTTAAAGAGACTTATGTTCGCCATTTGAACAGAAACACGACTCCAAATGAATGTTGCCCCGTATGCACTGGTTGCGTAAATTGGCATCTGTTTGTTAACAAGTTTGCGATATTATCTCAAAGTGTCGACAGCTTGCACCCATGTGACTTACAAATATCACAGAGACAATGCAATGACCCCACTGCTCATGTGATGAATCCTTGCGGTCCTTTGGCAGAAGCCAGCGTGGACTCGTGTTGTGAAAGTGTTTTGTGTGTTGAACCGACAGCTGATGGAGATCATCGTGTGTATCTGTCAGGTATGATCCTTGTCGTTGGTGAGGTGTGAGGGTGGTTGTTGCTCTGCTTCTGCAATTCTGTGTGGAGACGGGCGAGGAGGGAAAGGCACAGGCAGACGATTTATATTTTCCTCGTCCTTGGACAAAGATCTCTGTAGTGCCAAATTACTTTGTGTTTGGGTTCACTTGTGACTGACACTGTGAACGGATAATCTCCATGTGATTCAGAGGTATTCCAGTAACTAGATAAATTCTGGCTTTGTGTTTTATGTCAAACAAAGAGGTTGCAATTCCAAACAAGGCTACGCTTGCACGTTTACATCAGATAGTTTTGGTGGACAAAGAAATGATTGTGGTACATATTTGTTTATAGTATGAACATTGAGGCATCAATAGGTATAAAGCAATCGGAAGTAGTTGAAAGTGGTCTGAAATTACACGAGAAGCAGAAATTACATCTCCAAATCTTCAAAATGACTCCATGCCCATAACTGTGTCAAATATCATTTAGTCATCAGTCATACAACCCCTACTTATTGCCAAAGGGTCCATAATACTTCACACTGAGTCATCCTCTATAGCTCGCAGCTGAGCTGGTCCATCTTTGTTTTCCGTTCATGCACGACCAATCTGTCTCTTGAAGTGCTTTTGGATGCTTGAAATGGGAACATAATGGCAGTTTGGAAACGTCAAGTAATCAGCTCTGCCAGCCTCAGTTCAGCTGATGTGTGAAACTGGTTTCTCGATCACGACATACTGACTGCAAGAGAGAGATCCAATCTTCGGGGGTTTGGAGTATGAGAAAGCTCTTTGGATTGCACAAACGGTACCAAGAGACACGCATGAAGGAAGGAATGTTTTGGTTTACTCGCTGGGCATATGGAATAATTTCAGTAATTCTCTCTTTGTGTCTGTTCAGTGTTAGTATGGCATCTTCTTGTTCTAATTTACATTGTGATTTAATGCACTGATCTACTGGAGTTTAGAGCTATTGTACAATGCTGCCAGTTTGTGTGTGCGTGTGTGTGTGTGTGTGTGTGTGTGTGTGTGTGCGCGCGCATGCATCCTCTCAGATAAGAGCTTTTGGCCGGAGGATCACTATCACTGTGGGAAAGGCTCAGGGAGTCCACCCAGTAAGTGAATTGACAAATTAGCTAAAGCTGGACTTACACAGAAACAATCCCAACCTTGTTCAAATCAGTTTCTCTTTTTCTTTTCATGATGATCCAGGAAACCAATATTTAATTACAGCAAGTATCTCATCTGTGAACCAAACCCAGGCGTGGAAAGATGGAAAGAGGTTCACTGATTTCACTGGCAAAGATTTATTGTACAATTCTGTCAAGAAAAAAAAGACAAGAAGGCAGTGTCAGACATGCAAAAGGTGCATCAGGCAAATATACAATCCATCACAACACCCGTTTAAATGTCAATAAAATACAGCATTCATTCGTTTGTAATTAAGTCACAGTTATATAAAAACAATGGAAGAAGAAAGGGAAGACACAGAGGCAACAAGCTAAAACCTGTCATTCATTGTTTCAGTAGTCTTTCCAGACATGATTGAAATGTTAAAATAGCGCTTGTAAAAAATAAATATTGACCATATATCAAAAATCAAATCAAATGCAATTAAACAGCACTAAAGTAAAAAGTAAAAAAAAAAGCCTTTCCTATGATTCTTTACACAAGGCTGATATCTATGCTCAAAATTGTGTTTATACATTCAGAAACTTTAATACTTTAATACTTGTGTCAATCGTCTTCACATATACAGTGTGTGGGATTGTTGAAGTCTACAGCAATACTTCCATCCTCATATCTGCTTTCTAAACAGTAAATGTAATCTCATTGTGCTTTAAAGTAGTCAAACAGTCAATATTCTCCAGTGTGAGACAATAGATAGATAGATAGATAGATAGATAGATAGATAGATAGATAGATAGATGGATAGATGGATAGATAGATGGATAGACAGATAGATAAACAGATAGATAGATGGATAGATGGATAAATGCTACAGTATCTACCCTCCAGTCTATTTACACAGCTGCCTACAATGTATTTCATTACAGGAAAGTACCCTAAAACAATTGTTCATTTTGGCTAAAGATACTGGCCCCACAGGCTTGGAAACTAGGCCAACAGGCAGCGTGACGGGAGAGTGTGTTCACTTCAAGACAACCTTGACATTCCTATGATCAAACATTTACTTCAAACCCCAAGAAATCAATACTGTGCAACTTAAAGGGTAAAGTCAGCTGCATGGTACATGTAGAGCGGAGAGTAGAGGACTTTACGTTTGCTTCGCAGCTTCTACGGTCAAGTAATATGTGTGCGTGTGTGTGTGTGTGTGTGTGTGTGTGTGTGTAGTATTGCTCAGCACAAACACTTTTGTTTGTTCCGGCCAGTTTAAGATTTTGGAGGAGTTTGCACACAAGACAAATACCACCAAGTGTCAATAATCAAGTGTCTGAAAGTCCATGTGTATGTAAATCTGTATTTGACAATATCTGACAGCAAGAAACTTTCCTAAGGAGCTAAACATGACACATAACTAATTAAAAAAGCTTAATTCTGTTGCGTTCCATAGATCAAACTGGATGAGTCCACAGCCATACACCAGCAGCATGCTCACATGTTGATGTTTAGCAGGTTTAATGTTTACCATGATCACCATTTTAATTTAGCGCGCTGGCATGCAAACAACATGATGCTGATGGGAACAACACTAGTTTTGGAGGTATTTAATCATGCTACATGAAAAGTTAAGGGATCCCCAAAAATATTACAATGTATCCCGAGGGGACACAAGTGCCTGTAAATGTTATGATAATAGTTGTTACATTTCACTTAAAACGATAAATATCAAGCTGATGGTGGCGCTAGATGAAAAGTCAGAGGTATTCATCCTCTGGAGACCATGAATGTCTGTACAAATTTAATCTTAACCCATCCAATAGTCGCTGAGCTATTTCAGTCTGGATCAAAGTGGTGGACCAACCGACAGACGGACGGACGGACACTGCCATCCCTTGAAAGATGTTAAAATTGTGTTACATTTAAAAAAAAGCATTTACTACAGTTATTGTGGGAAATCCCCCTGATGCTGGGGTGCATGGCCAGCTGTGGGTCATAAACCCCCCCCCCCCCCCCCAAAAAAAAAAAGGAGGGAGGAGGGAATCAAACTGTGAAAGAGAGGCATGATGTAAATAATATTATGTCTGGGGGGGGGGGGCACAGGGACAGCACAAAGTACAAACAGTGGCAACCTGACCCGGTGGGAAAGGCAGTGTTATGACTGCGTGTAGGACAAACTAAGACCAAAGAAAAGGTGTTTGTCTGTCACACGAGTTAAGATTAAGACATTAAGACCACCGCAACTATTTTTAAAATATTCAGAACACTGCATTTTATAAACCAAACCAAAAGCATTTGGTACCAAAGAGGACAGCTATGCATTCACCTGTGGGCAGACACACACTTTAGACGTGGATCCAGATAAGGATCAAAATCAGATATCATACGAAATAATTGATTTGCCGCGGCCGAATGTGTGTCTGGTTCAGGCAGTTTAGAGCTTAACTGGATCAAGACATGTCTGTCATTTGCATCCTGGTTAGTGAGTATCATAAGGGAGTCCACATATGTATTGCCACAGGCTGTGATTTTTCTGGTGGAGAGACAGAGACTGTCTCAGTCCCCTGAAATCAGAGGAAAAAGTGGAGCTCAAATCTTAACAGTCAAATTCTCACTTCCACTTCATCCACTCTCACAGTCTAAACAAAAGGCCACAAAACACACAAGCTTTTAAACCCTAACCTTTGGAAGGGTCTGTTTTAAAATGATGGAAACGGAGATTGCTGCATATCACCTTCAGTCTCTCACTGTTTAAACAAAACCTTTCACTGAATCATCGTAAATCAATATTACTGAACTGGCACCGTTTCTAACTCCGCAAGGAAACCACTAATTTGCCTCATTGTTTTCTTAGAAACCTGTGGTCTAAAGTCCACTATTAAGCAACAGTTGAGCTGACACTGCTCCTCATAAAACATGGAGTGAATTGCTGCAGACGTTTTTTTGTAGCGGGTAAGCCAAAAATAGCTCGGTCCATACAGTATCGAGATTGCAAAACAACAGAAATCTGACCACTCTTAGGGGGCTTGCTTCATAAGTCACTTTAGTACAAGAGCGGAAATAGGCTTCAAAATGTTTTTCTTCAAACAAGGTGCTATTACATGTTGGATGAAACATGATTCTTAAATAAGTCAACTTTAACTTTTGCATACTGACTTGTTGGGGAAAAAGTTTTGTTAGTGATGAAACATACAGTGTGAATCAGAAATAGAGAATATACATGATACAAAATTGTTTTAAAACACTGGATTGAATATGTACATCCATCTTCCACATGACAACAATATGTATATTAAAGCAATAGTTTGAATGGTTAGATGAGAAGATCAATATCCCTCTCATGTCTGTACGGTAAATATGAAGCTACAGCCAGCAGCGGGGTAACTTAGCTTAGCATTAAGAATGGAAACAAGGGCAAGTAGCCAGTCTGGCTCTGTCCAGGGAGCCAGAGGTTGTGCGGGTTAGGATTTCTTGATTCGGAGCGGCGACTCCCCGAAGTCTTGAAGTCACCACGTGGTTGCCAGGGCACCAGGAAGACACTGGACCTGGCCGAGGAAATAGTCCCGCACTTAACCACCCTATAGAACCACAACATGTCATTTTTTTAACTTTGGTTTATGTACAGGTCAAACAAACGAAACATAAATAGTTGATTAGGGAGCTTTAGAGGTGCTGGTCTGCCTGTTTCCAGCAAGCGGGCTGAAAAATGAATGAAAAACTGAAGATCCTTGAAGCTGGCTCCAAAAGCGAGTCTATCCCCACAGACCCCCTATGGTAAAATGCTTTAACTTTACAGCAGAAATTAACATGGCATTAATTTTGGTCTCTTTAGCTAATTTCCCCAGTCATGACAACTATATGGGGAGTGAATTTTTATATAACTCACACGCTTAAATGATATTAAGGCTCAAAGTTATGCATATTAAGTCCATGCCTTAACCCTGCGTTCTTTCTAATGGCCTCCACAGGCTCCAAAAAACCAAGCTGGCGACAAAATGCTAAACTCGAGGTTTCAAAACGGTAGTCCACAAACCAGTGGGGTGACTACATGGTGGCTACATCCACTTCTTTTAGACAGTCTGTGGTTCCCAGTCTTTATGCTCAGCTAAGATAACCTTCTTCTGGATGTGCCGTACAAACATGTGAGTGGTATCCCTTTTTCTCATCTGACTCTTGCCAAGAAAGCAAAAAAAATCATGAATCCCAAAATGTTGAACTATTCCTTTAAGACAACATCTACATCTCTCTCTCTCTCTCTCTCTCTCACACACACACACACACACACACACTATATGAGTATTGAATGCCCTCCCCATCTGCTGTCCATTAGGCTCCTCTTCTTCATCCTTCCTGCTTTCGAGAGGAACTGTTCAGTCTCATTATTGCTACAAGTCTTTATGAGGTCTGTGCTTCTATTTAGTCTTTATTGCTAAATACTCAAATACATCTCAATCATCGCACATCATCACACTCCACGGATGCTGGTTTTGTGTGGTAGTTGAAGCTCACGGCAGTGTCTGGGCTCAAGCAGAGGAGGTGGACGTTTCCATCCTGTGTGGTCCAGTCAGGTGAGGATCTTCTCAACACGTCATGTTCTTTGATCTCAAACACTTACGATCTGTAACATTCATTTCAGGTGGTCCACAGTAGATGCACCAGTGAGTCCATGGTGTAACAGTAAGTACAGGTAGTCAGTATTTCAAAAAAGTATCCTTCATTCTGGTTGGATACACACCATACCGTCTTAAAAATTCCTGCATAAGATGTTTTTTTGTTTGTTTGTATTTGATAGGTGCTCCATCCTCAACGGGATCAAAGATGTTTACCACTGATTACAGATACAAAGTTACGGTACTGGCAGTGGATGTTGCGTTTTTTTTCGTACGTACGTGTCCATGTTAGTTAACGGCGTCGCGGTTGCTCTCACAGGTAGGTGGTCGCCTCTCTGTTCTCCCTCTCTCTGGCCTGAGCCACGGCCACGTTGATGCACTGCAGCCACTCCTCAGCATGTTTCTCATCCTGAGCTTTCAGCACGTACGTCTTGCTGTCTGTGAAGATCTCGAAGGCCCGCGGCAGGCCCCGATCACGACGCTTCTTGGCTACCACCTATGGGGGAAAAAAACAAGAAAGATGAGCGAGAGGAGGAGAAGAAGGTTAAAAAACTCAAATTTAAACATCGGTCTTCTGTGCAGAGATGCTGCTGTTGTTTTTGAGATGGATGTAAATTGGCTTTACAGTATGTATCCACCTCTTTCTTATTTTACAGTAAGTTGTGTATTCATTGTCTAGCAGTAATGTAAGCATGCTCATAGTATTTGAGGATGCCTTCTTCAAATCTGATTGGGTGAGGATTTAAATATTCCACATAGTACACTCTAACACGATCAAATGAAATTTAAATTGACAACAATGTAACCTATAAAAAGTTTTTTAAAAAGCAGGCAAACAGCTAATGATGCAAAAACATGAAAATTAAAAGATTTTGGGAGCAGGTTTGGAGGGATGACGACAATGTAACGCCCCACCTTGACACTCTGCACCTTGCTCAGCTCAATAGGGATGTCATCCAGCTCGTCTTTCTGTGGGGAGGACAGACAATGAGAGAGGTAAAGGACACGTGAATAAATAAAAAACATCAGATGGAAAATCATCTAAGTCTTCTTTTTCCAGCAGCTACTGTACCATAAGACATGGAGCTGTACATGCTGTGCTCACTGAGTTAATGCCAATCTCAATAATAAAGAAAACAGTTACACAAGCAAAATTCCTGATTTTTAAATATTACTTAAGTAAAAATATGTCAATGTATGTTGATGGTAGAGCAAATATTAACTAATTTTATATCATTGGGTAGTTTATCCTATGAAAATGTATCATATTAACCTACTAAATAACAACTATAGCTTTAAAATAAATACAGTGCAGTAAAAAGCACAATATTTCCCTCTGACATGTTGTGAAGTCAAAGTATAAGGTAGCATTAAAAGGGAATACTCAAGTAAATTACAAGTATGGTTCATTTTTGCAGTGTGATGTGATTTTAGTTTAGAGCCAGTCAAACAAGTGCAGTAAAAAACTACTACATGACCGTCATCTACAGACATGTTAGAAACCTCTTTGTACATTTAAAGCAAATCAATACCTCTTGCTGCTGCGAGCTGTAGCCTTCTAACTACCACATCACAATACTGTGTCATAGTGTTGTTTCCAGTATGTACTACCTCAGAACAACGCGATTACAGGATGAACAATCACTCTTTATTGTTCTGCTGCTTCTCCAGGGCAGGACATGAAATCCTCCAGCACTGCTGAACATCACGTCTGTTCATTCTGAATGCACGTGTGGGGAGCATGGGCTGGTGGGGAGGTGCGGGGGTGTATTGCGCCACAGCCATGTCTTCTTTCCCCATAGTATGTGGTTCTAACCACATAACCAGAGCTAGCTGCAAGAGTCATGGCAACGGCCCACATCCTTTCTGTGGTGTGTGTGTGTGGGTATGTTTGTGGAACAGCATTGAATTGGAGTAGACATGTTCACAGTTGTACCTCCTGGCTGGCTGTGCCGAGGGTCTGGTTGAGATTTCCCACAGTGGATTCATGTCAGCGGATTCATGTGCTGATTCAAATGGACATGTGATTGATTTTAGCCATATGTTGAAAAATTGTATTAATATTTTTATTATAATGTTTTTTTTGTTGCTTATTGCCATTGACACTCGCAAACAGTACAACTACAGGCTGAACAGAACCATTTTGTGTGCCATAACAATCAAATTATCCCTTTCATAATGTGCATATTTGCCTCTTTTTGTCTCTTCTGTTCTTATTTTCAGACAAATCAATTCACCTTGTAAATAAATGATATGCTGGATTTTGGAGCTTTTCCGAGGAAGTAAATGCACCATAACTAAGTGGAAAGCGATAATGGATTACGTAACACAAGAAAGTTTTAGGCGGGGAAATGAAAGTCAGTTGATTCAAAGCAAAGACAATAATCAAATCATACTTTCTTTAAACTGGCTTAATATAAAACAGGATGTGCCTAATTTCAGTCACAGAAAGAACAGCAAAGGACAGCAAAAAGTAAATTGTATAAGGTGTGTACATGCTAGATAATATCCATATATTCCAGTTACTGTATCATAAGTGCAGCGATAACACATAGATAACATACAGACACATAATTCATTCTCATTTTCTCTCTCTGTCTCTATTTCTTTCTTTATTCCTGCATGAGGACTTGACAAATCGAGGTCCAAGCCTGCCTGTAGTTTGGCATCACTCTCTGTCTGGTCCCAATTAAGGAGAAAATACAGTATTCAGTAAAGGACACACCTACAATACAGAGAAAATACAAATTTCTCTTTTTAGAATATTTGATCCACTTGGTATCCGCGCATGGAAATAAATACGACAACTTGAATACCAGAGTGAGAGACAAGACTTAACTCTTTGTGGTTTTGGGGAACATTTCAAACCTCTTAGTGTGTCATATCTGCTCGATCATTCTGTGTGGAGGAAACAACACATTTTTTCTTACTCTCACTCCCCATTTGGGAAAAGGTCTTTCACAACATACCAACCACCTCCAGAACATGCTGGCAAAGACGGACTGCACTCCGAGAACAAAGCCACAGAACCTTTCCAATTTGTGGCTGCTGCAAAAGAGAGGAATCTATTACCATCTGGATAGGAGCACAAAGACTATTGTATCGAGTGAAAAAAAAAAAGAGGGAGAGCTCAACTCTACTTCTGCATTTCAACCACCGGAGAATATTCTGCCTGTTTCCAGATATTCCTCTGTGATGTCATGCCTTGCTCTAGTTTTTGGGCACTGATTGTATAAACATGGCACTGTCTGGAGAAGCAGAGGACACCTGATCTCCTGTTGGCTGTGAAAATTATTTCAATCATGATTAATTGCTTGTAGATCACTGCCATAAACCAGGATGTAGTAAAATTAGAAGATAAAATCAAAACCTGACCTAATTTCTATCAAACTTCTTCAACACATTTTTGGTCACGCTGTTTCCTCTCCATGTTTGTGATTAAGCAGACTTTTCCTTGGTGCACAATCCTTTTCTGTTAAGTGACCTCAGCCTTTGTTCAACCTTACAGTAAGTCACCAGCAAACATGGCGAAGTTGGAGGAAAAATTGTGTTGGTGCAACCCAAAAAGAAATCTCCTCACCTTTGCTCAGATGAATGACCGGTCTTTCTTTCACTCACATTCACGAGGCACTACCTCCTCTTATGTGTTTGCTACTTGTGCGTAATGATATCTGCTTTGAGTTATAGTGGATGAGAGTGACTCATGTTGTTGCAGCATCATGCTTTGGCCTTGGGAGTCCCCCACGGGTCCTACACGGGGCCAAGGTTTGTTACAGTCAGATTCACCGGATGCTCCGGAGGGACAGTTGAGCTTATCACGGGATGCGATTTCCACTGTTTCATACAGAGTTTCATCACGATTCAAATGACACGGAACATGGAAACATTAATGAGGATTTTCTGAGTGAGAGGCCAGGGACAATGTGCATGTGTATCCACGCGTGAGTGTGTTTGTGTGTGAGGAGGCTTTGTTTTCATTGGCTACGTACTGATTTGCCTCTCCGGAAGAGTAGCTGGTTTCCTGCCAAGGTGAAGTAGCGGGTTTTCCAGCGCTTGATGAACTTCCAGCGTACCTGCTTCTCCTTGAGCTTCCCCTCGATCAGAGGCTGCCCCTCCTGGTTCACAACTAGATGGCCACACAAACACACAACAACAGGCCAAAAGGGAGAAAGAGACAAAGGAAGAAATAGATAGAAAGACAAACAGAAAACAAGAAATATATTAGTGCTTTTTTATGTTTTGCCCATTTACTTTACATTACTGCTGACCATCAGTGGATTGAGCTGAAAGGTCTATCACTATTATGCATTCATGAGCTGGTGGGAGGGTCTGACATCTGAGCGTCGAATCAGCCATTGAAAGACAGTGTGTTCATGAGCTGTGTTGCCTGAAAGGTAAACAACAAGCAAAAATGGTGGTTGTGAAATAAATAATGTGGTGTGTTTGGCAACCAACCAATTATATTTGTCACTGTGATGAATTATCCATCTCCAGCAAGTTTCAAGACTCTGCAGGTTTATTGTGAAACCATAGGGGAGGCCAACCCCCTACATAGACCACCTAATAGAATTTATTATTACATCTGGATTGCAAATGTCTATTTTTCAATTTGTTCTGGTTTTGATTTCTCCCCAGTCTTTTATTTTACAGTAATTATTTAATCTTCTAGCAAGGCTGTAACATCTGAGAATAAAAGGCCTTTTCTTTCATATATAAGCTGAGTGTATAGAGCTTAAGTGTAGTGTTTATTTATTAAAAAGCACTACCAAGTGTTAAAGCGCACCCCTCTAGGAATGAGCAACCTGGCTAACGGCCCCTGGGTAATTTGAGTTTGAGACCCCTGCTAATGGGAAACGAATGAAAACCAATGGCTGCCTGCAAGATATGAAGAATGCATTTGTAAACTGAAGAGACTCTGGTATGCTTCAGACATGGGCTGGAAGCAACTTAAAGTGTATGTAATTGGTGGTTAATATATACGGTGCAGTGGCACAGGTATGGTGCATTTGAGCCAGAGGCACCCTGAACACATCAATTATAAATGTTACTGAATGCACCAAATGTGGTGAACCCTGCAGATGTCATAGATCACAAAGCACCTGCCTTCATGTCCCCGTAGGTTTCTCCAAATAAAGTGAGCGTCTGAAGCACAGCGCAGCTACCAACAGACATACATCAGTAATTTACTGTAAAACCAACCAGCTAAGCTTTCTCATAATTATGTTTCTTAAAGTTCTGTTCTGTTCCCAATGTCTTTTACTTTTATTTATTTCTGTCTCTTTAGTTCTTGGTTGTAATATAATTTTGCGTTACAAACAAACTTGAACTTTTCAACTTCCACCCAACATTTATGAGTTGTCCAGTTTAAATCAACAAAAGCATTTTGTCTCACTCGTATGTGTGTGTGTGTCTCTCTCTCTCTCTTTCTCTCTCTCTCTCTGTGTGTATGTGGAGAACTCCCACAAAGTCGAGTGTGGACTGGTCTGATTAGAAACACTCACCCACATCAACCACCTGGACTGAGTTGGATCAAGTACAGATTTGAGTGTGTGTGTATGTGTGAGTCTATCTATAATTGCATGCGTCAATTTGTTTTTCTTGTGTTCATGTATATGAACGGTTTCAGCACTAATGTGTATAGGCTGTATGTATGCATGTGTGTGACTGTGTTCTTAGACAGACTGTGACTGGATCTAGTTTGGTGCCAGTAAACCAGTACTTCAGATGCTGACCACCAAACAGAGCCGCTCTTTGTATCCACGATGATGAGTAAAGCAGTCAAGAGATTGCTGCGATCTGATCAGAGTGTGTGTGTGTGAATGTGTGGGCACGCTGGAAAGATGATTCACTGGGGTGTCCGATGCCAAACAGGACAAACCTTTAAAGGCCATCTGAACCTCAAACAAGAGGTTGTTGTTCCACATCATTTGCATTAAATCCCTTTCAGTTTTTTTGACAGATGGTCAAACAAAGTTTTATAGCATTATAAAGAAATTATTTCAGGGTCTGGGAACTTTTTATAGGTATTTAATACTATGTTTCTACATTTTATAGACTGAATGATGAACTGACTAATCAAAAAATAGTATACTAGTCAATAATGATAATAAACTGCAGCCTTAAACATTAACCAACACAACATAATAGAGAACACCTTTCTATGCAGGGCTGTAACAGGAACATTTATTCCTTCAAAAATCTTTCTTTAAAGGGTCAGTTCAACCAAATTTAATTTTCAAAATTATCTCCACTACAGGTAAGAATGAAAAATGTAATTGAATGACAAATGAATTGACCTTTTAATGTCAGAGACAACAGATGTTTACAGTTAGAGATGTAGGTATGACTGGATGATGTATTTGAATGTTTTCTATGTTTTACTGATGATTCACTGGGATGCCAAATATCTGAGTAAAACATTTGCATTCTTTCCAAATTATCAGTCTGTATGTATGTGTGTGTTTGTGTGTGTGTGTGTGTGTGTGACCTGTACACACCACATCGACTTCCTGTCAGCCTGTTTAGACAGAAACACTGCTTATATACAACTGGACGCACTCCCACCACCGTGGGGTGCCGGCTTGTCTGCATCACCTCAGAAATATTTCAGTATTTTGGTTGCAGAAATAAACTTGTCTGATGCATAAATCATTGTGCCTCGTGCCATCTCTTTGCTTTGATGCAGACACCTGGAAAGTGATCCCTGGATTTGTTGTCAGCCTCAGGCAAGCGCTGTAGTTCACAACCCCTCGTCTGAGAGACGCTGACGTCAGACAATGAGACAAGTACACAGATACACACATGCACACACTGAGTCACAAACGCATATTGAGGCTGTCCGCTCAGATAGTCAGAATGAGCATTGCTTTCGCATATTAAGATCTGTCCACGTGTGTCAGAATCACCCAAAAAACATTTTATTTCTAAACTTGACTCTAAATTAGACTCCTAAGCTACATTTTGAGTTTCATGGGAGTGACAGGAGTCCAGTGTTCAACCCCAATCGTTACCAAAAACAGCTGTGCCTCCAAACAAGCCTAATTACACCCTCAGGTCCAAATATGAAAAGACCTTCATGTTTGTATTTCTCCATTTGTTTAGCTTTTATGATGTATGAGTGCGTTCGTGTCTCAATGTGTGTGGTTTGGGGTTTGTAGTTTTTGGCTTGAGGACATCAAGATGAAGTGTTAGAACAGTGAGAAGTGTCCTAAAAGAAAATGATGGGCTTAAACCACAGCTGACAGTACACTTTCTCACCCTAGTTAACTATCACTGTTAGGAAAAAATGTGGTTGTAAACAAGTTCCCCGCTCCCTCTGCAAGTGTTAAATGTCAACTTTCCTTTTTGAGTGACAGGATTTCATAAGTGGAAGAAAATTACGGAGTGAAAAACTTCGTCTTGTTACATGTCTAGCTTTGCAAACACATGTTTCAGAATATAAAGAAATATAAACATTTGGCTTACTCAGCTAGCCATTCAATCACTATGATTGAATTTGCTTTCCAATACTGTTTTCACAGTTTCACAATTGCTTCCGGTAAAACCCCCAAAGGCTAACTGCTATCTTTCACCTTTACTGGAAGTGTGTTTATCTTGCTGCAAAGCTCTGCACCTGCATGCAAAGTCCTGGACCTGCTTAGATACTCAATAGTTATGTTACCATTAAAACTTTGTTTACTCAAATGGTCTCATTTATATCCAGATCTCTTTTTCAGGAGAAACTTGAGCTACACAACAAACTTACCAGGAACAACAAAAGATGCACAAACGACAGTCGAAGTAAAAATAAATTAATGATAGAATCATAAAAAAATAAAACATATGGTAAAGCTACAAAACCTCAATCGGGAATTATTTTAAGTAGGTAGGTAATTATTATTAGATTTAAATGAGAGAAGTAAGATGGAAGGTTTGACAGCAGAGCTTCACACGTGAATATCATAAAATCTCTTCTTGTTTATAACGAGGTATTAGCTAACATGTTTCATTATGACCACTACCCTGCCTGATGAGATTTCCAGAATATCTGACAGCACCCTTGAGACATGCCGTCTTAAATCATCTAAGCAAATTTCGCAAACTCTCAAAACTCCATCTGTGCTATCGACATTTAAACTTTGGCACGGCGTGCTGACCGTCTCTCGTTCAGCCACGGAATCTCCTAAATTTGCAACATAATTCCTGGATGTGAGAATTTCTGTCCAGGGTGTCTTCACTGATTGATGGTGGAATGATGGACAGTCTCATTTGGGTCTTCCATCTTTTTGCAAACAGGAGATCTGTCTTCCAGACACGAGTGAATGTGTGTGCAAATCCACATGTAGAGGCATGAAGGAGTGAGGGTACATACGCATATTTTAACGCATGTTTGTGAGTACCACCTACACAGAATGAATGTTGAACCTCCGTACCTTATTCTGGCATGTCCACACATACAGTACACGCACAAACACACACACAACTCCGCTCATTACTGCTCACTTCAAAGGCATTCCAGTAGTTAAACTCAACAGTATATCATAAAGCATCAGGGTAACCACTGGCTTCATGCTGGCCTCCACAATGGAAAACACTTCACCTTTCTCTCTTTTCTCCTTTACCATTAAAAACTTGAGAGCAGCTCCTCGCTTGTGTATATAACTGCAGTAATCACAGCGAGCCACTCAGGCCAAGTCAGCAAGTTTTTGTTATAATAAAGCAATATAAAGCATTATAAAGTGAAACGCTGGCTGGTGGCAGCTGGCCATGTGGTGCATGCATGATGAAAACAAAAAGGGGTTCGCCTAAATTAGAAATGTTCTTTGCTCTAGAAAGTTGTTACATTTGTTTCAGTGAGATGAGATGAATCATCGCTGTCATTTACTGTAATCTGACCTAATAAACTCAATGCAGCTGGACAGCTTTCAGCTGGACAAGTAAGAAAGTTTCCAGAGGACAGTTTTGGTTTGTTTTCTGGCTTCGACTACAGGTCGTGGGCTTGTTTTATGGACATTCTCATTTTGGTGAAAGAACTCTTCACGTGTTTCACATCTTCATAAACCATTTGAGTTTGTGATCAGTTTCATCCACACGAGCCATTTGAGTTTGCAAAGGGGTGGTGTCCAATTTTTGATGGCATGTATACGGGCACTGTGGTGTGATCACTAACCCAGAGTACGAGAACAACTTTCCTGTAAATCCCTTCAGGGAAGAAGTTACTTTCTCAATTTGATGAGTTTGTGTACTGACCCAAAATAATTCTCAAAAAAGTTTTAAAAGCGGTTTCAAAATCAATTTTAATATTTTTATAGGTAATATTAATAATATATATTTTTTAAAAACTGTATGTATTATTGTTTTGCATAACATGGTCTGAAGCCCCTTTACTCAAAGTTATATAGCTGACGTTTGACAGCGGGCTAATGATGAGCGGCAGATAGTGCTGGTTCAGGCCACTGAGTTCATGTGACTGACACAAAAATGTCAGTCCTCAGGTGGTACAGGTCACAGAGGGGTCACACACACACACACACTCAGTACTGACTGCCAAGTAGCAGAAAGTAACATGTTTTTTTTACAGCTGAAAACATATCACACATACTCAAGTGCACAAGTACTGTATGCTGGCTGAATGTATTCTCACACGTACAAAGTCTTTGATGCTCAGCTGCCTTGGAATGTGTTCATTTCCTGTTTCAATATAAACTCTCATCAGCTTGAGCTTGAGCTCCAGGCTGCTGTGAACAGGTTTAATGATGGTAAATTTCAGCTCTGCAGTTACAGGAGTTGGTCAGAGCCAGACTTCTTCACTCTGTCCTGTGTGTTCTACCTGATTTCTTAAATACTGGGCGGTGGATTGATTATCATTAACAGTGTGTTTTAATGAGAGCAGGTTTCATGGTGATGTGCTGGGTTAACTGGAAAAGAATAATACAAGTAGACATCTTATTGGTTAAACAACCGGGTGATAACTTTGAATGGTACGGAGGTAAGTGAGGGGTGAGAGACAACATATACTGTATGTTCTGTAATTTGGGTAAACTAACCCTTTAAGTTTATAACAGACAGACATCAAGAGCAGTAGAGCCATCCAAGGCCACGAGGACACAAATGCTTCAGTAAACTCATGTATCCACATGCACACACACTTCCAATCACAAAAAGCCCAATGGGAACATACTGTTTTTCCTTTTCTAAATCCTCCTGTAATTTTAGAAAGACTGGCATGAATCTAAAAGGTAATCATCCGTCCCTTGCGGTCACTCAATGACAGTGATTACACTGTTCTGAGAAACAGAGCTGGCTTTAATTTGGATTTAGTAAAGTTTGGATCAGGTAGTCTGACATGAGAGTGTTTAATTCTGTGCATGTTTGTGTATTTGAATAAATGGGTGATGAGAAGACAAAGAAATGGAAGAAAGAGAAAATAAAAAGCTGTGAACGCAGCTTAATGACAGCTTCCATGTAAATGAGCCGAAAGAATATTAATCCCACTTGAATGGATGAAGTTCATTCATCACTCACTAAATCATCTTATATCTTGAATACTGGTGACTGTCACCACATTTCCAAGTGAATTAGACTGTGCAGTGTTTTTCCAAGCATTCAAAACCATAGGGAGGCATTTAGTACCTACCAGTCCCGACCAAACCAGGTTACATGTTTGAGCTTTTGTCAGATATTTCTCTGTTTAAGTCTTTGTAGACTTTATGGATGTCGGTCTTTATCTGTTCATGCCACAGTGCATTTTCTACCCAGTTTGCTAAGCACCCAAAGCCAGTCAAACAATGTACTTTACTGTCGATTTCCATGCAGACTATTACTGTGGGGTAAAGGACATGCTTTGGTTGCTTTTGGGTCTCTATTAGCCTCAGAAGTTTTCACTGGGCTGCAATGCTCCTGGCAGCGGAAATGAACACTGAGGTAAGACAAAAAACTTTAATCAGAACTGATGGCAGGATCAAAAATAAATGCGAAAATAGGAAACAGCCTTATTGGAATTAGCCCTCATTATACTTGAACATTTCCTGTAATGCTGGGGACAGTTTATTATTAACTCTGACATCCAGTGTAAGAGTGAGTTTCTCCAACCAGCACATAACCTCTTACCTGACTCGTGCCAGGACATGTAGCAATGCAAGGCACGGCAGAAAAAGACTCCTAGTTACAAAATATGGATGTAAACAATACTGGCTTCAAAATATTTAAAAAAATCGTCTTTGCAGATGCGTTTTAGTGAGATGCTGTAAATATATATTTGTGTTCAGGACTTTTTTTTAAAAAGTTGAATGAGTATTCACTTGTCTAATCTATGATTGTAATTATTTATATGCTGCATCATTTGGGAGTAGTTATCTCAACATTACAAAACAATGATGGGATTGTGAAATGCTCTTTCTGTAATAACAATAGTAACAAATTAACAAGCATTAATTTCTTGAGATCTTAAAATGCTCACATAATCCAAGTTGTTTTTCTCATTATTATTAGATAAAACCTGCTAGACACTGATGTGGTAACCATTTTTAATCTGTACCTTTCTCCCTCCAAAGCACATAAACATAAATAAACACATGCACACACTAAACTTTAACTGCATCCTATATGTCTGTTTCCTTCCACTGCTGAACAACTTCCCGTCTCTGGCTTTAACTTTCTGGGAAACAACTGCTGGCTTCTTATTAGCAGCCATCAAACAGAGCCTGAAAACACCATGTTGCTGTATGGGAGGGAGGTTTACAGCTACTTATTAGTGACATTACACATCCTTGATTTCAAGTTCACTTTCTCATAAGCCAGTCCGTCTCATTTTTACACCCCCCACCACATTTGCCCTCTTCTAGTCCTCTTGTACCTAATAACTGCTTCCATGTGAGGCTGACAGAGAGATACAAGCAGATTTAAAGCCTGTTTCCCAAAGTCTGTCACATTTGCTCTCCTGTACGCTCTCCTAAGGCTAAACTGTCACTCATCGATTTACAGATTCTGTAAGTGTACTGTCTCATCACTCACCTACACACAAACAAGTGAGAAGAGACGGGCAACAGGGGAGAGACGCGTAACAGCGTAGCTCAAGCCTGAGCAGGAAAGTTTAAATAGGGAGGAGTAGCTGTGTGGGAGACAGGTGCTAAAAGTTATTTTTGTTTTAATAGGCTTAATAAATTATTTTTAAAATATATTTTGGCAACATTTTATACAGTTTAAGTCTCCAGTGTGTAGAGTTGTGGAGTAGAGAGAAGAAAATACACACACAGTGATGTAAATGTGATTTAAGGATGTGGCCCCTATTCCAAGTCTGACTTCATCAGGACAAAGTGCCCATCGAAGGGGGTCGCTGGTCCAAAGTAAACTAATCAGAACTGAGTCACGATGGCAGCGACTGATTGATTACAGTGACCCTCCATAACAACACTAAAATCAGACGGGTAGCTATTAAGTAAGAGCTGCTCTTTGCTCTGTTTTCTTTCACTGTTCCGGGAAAATATTATCCCCCTTAAAGGGTTTTACACTGAAAACATTCCATGGACCTCTGCGACTGTTTTACCATCAGACCCAGGGAAACACAACTGTGCTCAAGAAAGCTGGTGAGATGACTGAACAAGAGGAAAACATCTTTTAAAATCCAACTTTACTGTGTTAATTGCTCTGTTTAGAGAAGGGCAACAAGTGTAAAGGTGGAGGGCGTCCACTTATCACATTCTTTCTTTCCCTCCAACCTTTCTCCCTGTCTTTTTTTCTCCTTACCTCATCATTTCTAAATTCTTTTTTGGTCATGAATTTATTAATATAGTTTGGTAGTTTAGTTTCATCCGTGTTCATCGTCATGAATTCATGACTTTCATTTCATCCATTGCCATGTTAAATTCAAGGTGTACAGAACAAAAAGCAAAAACTACCTGAACTTATTCATTTCCAGGGCTCGTCAACTTAACTGAGTGTTAGCTGCACCTATGAAAGTTGTCCATATTTCGAATCCCTGTCTGTGTCTTCTTAAAGACGATCTCATATTAATATGAAGTTGATACAATGGAGAATGTTATTTTCTTGTTTTACCACTGCAAAGAAAACTATTTGAAAATTTGAAACTGAAAAACAGACAGTTGTCAAGGACATTCATGTGTTTTTCATGTGTTTGCATACCTGTGGCCTTCTCAGGATTGTTACACATAAAGCAGAGCCAACCTCCCTCTTCCTCACTGAAGCCAAACAGGTCAAAGAAACGCACCTCCTCCAGCTGAATCTGCAGACTGTCCAGGTCCTGAAAATGATAAAAGATGATAAAAGAATATGTATTAAAACTGTCCTGTAACTATTTTTAACTGACTAGTTGGTATGTAGTCATCATAATAATAATTATTATTATTAATATTATCATAATTAACAATATATATTTTCACAGAAGACAGTTTGACATGTCACAGTAGGAAAAGCACAAGTGTAAATAATAAAACTTATAATGGCTGAATTCCATTTAGCTCCTTCAGTTTCAGGGTCCTGGTATTGTGCGTGCTGCCTCACTGTCACGACCTACTTGGAAACTTAAGTAGAACAGAGATATTGTCAATGTAATTAGTAACACCTGTGCTTTTCCTACTATGACAAGTCAAAATATCTGCTGTGAAAAACACCTATTTGCCAATACTAAGTTTAACCCATCCAATAATATATATAGATATATATTTTTTTATTTATTTATTTATTTTTACAGCTGCACGGTGCACACTTAGCCGACAGTAGGACTGATATTAAAATTCAGCACTGATCTGGATTCCTGTTGTTCTTTCTAGTTTCTACTATACAAAATACTATAAAGAGAAAGAAGGGATGGGAATCATTTACAGGAGAGGTTTAACCAGCCTGCAGAAATCCTATAAGCTTGTTAAAACTGCTGTACATGCAGTACACACATACAGACAATCTCAAGCATATGCACACAAATGATAAGTGACCCTCAACTCTAAGAGGTGCTTAAAAGCTTGACATTCTGGTTATGGACTGTCAAGCTATGTCTGTGTGTGTGTGTGTGTGTGTGTGTGTGCACGTGTGTGTGTGTGTGTGTGTGTGTGTGTGCATGTGTGTGTATGTCTAATGGAAAGTAATGGAAACCAAGACCCCCATTTCAAGTCCCCGAAGACCCCCTGCACATGGTAAGACTTATACTTCACTTTAAATACACAAAAACACACTTCAGTGACACTTAAACCCAGGGGTTGATACATATTTATCTTAGGCAGGTTTGGAGAAAAACAGGCACATTTAAGGAGATGATGGATTACTGTCATCAGTCTTTGTAACAAAGAGGCAGGGGTGTGTGTGTGTGTTCATACTGTATTTGTGTAATTTAACCAAATCTCTCTATAATGAATTCACAGTTTAAATATCCTGACCACCAACCCGGCAGAATACTCTGCTTGATCATTCCTCTGAACTCTGACACTGCTGCGCTCCTTTCACATTTTCTGATGATCCATTTAAGAGGGAGATAAGCATTTCTCACCACGGCAAAGTTAGACATGAAACACCCAGAGGGAGCTGGATTTGAAGGAATGTAACAAAAACAGGTAGCTGTAATGGCTGAGCTGCTAGTGTGTTTGACCTTTAGACCTGTGCCCCTTCTGTCCCTGATGTTAATGAGCGAGGGTGTAAATGTGAAAACCGTTTTTTATGTGTGCATTCCCATTTGGACCACTTTGACTAAAACTCTCATTTCAGCACACACACACTAACACACTCAGTACTAACCATGAACGAGAGCACACTCGCTCGAAAAAAGTGTCGGAGCATTGAGATTCATCCATACATCCGAGCTCTCTCTGTGTTGTTGCAACTTAAATAATTGAGGTCAAAGGTCTTTGCCTGCGGATACAGATAAACCAGGACCATGTGTGAGAGAGGTGAGAGCCATCTGTGGGTTTACATGAACATTAATATTCGGGCACGATTCAGGGGGCTGAGAGGTCTTCGTGTCGCAACGGTGAGTCCTGATTATGATTACTAGGAAATTCCAGAGACTGTGAGCAACAGAAAGATGGATGAAGAGAAAAGAAAGGCAAGTAGGAGACATGGAGATGGGAGAAAGACTGGATAGAGTAAACAAGAGACAGAGAAGATTTGAGGTGCTTGTACTTTACTTGACTATTTCCATGCTATATAACTTTATACCTCTACTCTACTGTGTAGATATTAGAAGTTCACATAAAAAACAAATGATGAACTTATAAAATACACTGCATTTGTATAGCTTTAACTACCAAATAGTAATGTAATTAAAGGGGCACTCCACAGATTACACATGCAGTTTACTCGTCATATGGAGTACTTCTCAGTCTGTGAAAACAGTTGCATAATATCTTCATGTCTCCATAAATTATAACAGAAAGCTAGCCTTACAAACTTGAGGGTGTGGCGTTTGAAAGATGTCAGCATTTATCAGACAGAGAGGGTCTGTTAAAATACAGGGCAGTGAAGGAATCTGTGTTTTTGGGGTGTGATTCATACTAGTGGCAAAATATATATATAGGATATCTTGGCTTCGATTTTGACCATTTAAATAAAAAATCTGTTTCTCACCAGTTGGCCAACTTTATAGAAGCGCAGTAACAAATTGCTGGACTACCCCTTTAAAACAAGCACCACCTCGACCAACTACAACAGTACCAGTCACAGGGGCCATTTCTCTGCAGAATGAACTTTTACTTTGATACATTTGTACATTTTGCTAATAATACTTTTTTACTTTTACTGAAGTTTAACTTTTTGAAAGCAGAAACGTTACTGTAATGGAGTATTGTTACATTGTTGTATTTGTACTTTTAGTTAAACCTGCAGTAACGGATTTTTTGGGCGCGTCGGGGCAACAAAAAGTTCAGCATCCAGCAGTTTAGCAACAACATTATTATTCTTTCAGAGTTGTGATTCTGGCCACCTGATGAATGTAAGTCTAATATTCATACTCTTTTAGCTCTGTTTTTGGTCTCCATCAACTCCTGAGGGAGATATTTGTTCCTGACATTTACTTATTGAATAATTTTGGACTTTACAGTGATCTTCATTCCAACGACTTTTGGATTTCAGAGACAATAAAAAAATTACTGGATTACTGGATTAGACACTCCAATTCACGCCTATACAAATGCCAAGGTCATTAAAATAGCTTTAACATTGTTTACTGATTACAAAGCGAAGCTGGTCTGAATCATCTGTTCTCTAAACTGCAACAAGCAAAGGAAAGACAGAAGCGGATACACAGTGAGAGACGGACTGAGTCAGAAGTTAAGCAACAATGTGATAGAGAGCAAATCAGTGAACACTTAGACCAAATGTGCTGCATAACACAATGAGAAATTAATCATTAACAAAGTGAAATGAGTACGAGTCCATTACCAGAAAACCTCAACTACTGCCAGTGTCACCACACAGCTGACAGGCCATAACGCTCAGAGTAAATTATTTGTATGTGGTTTGAATGAGCTTTCAGGAAGAAGTCGTTGTGTTTAGAGTTAGACAAATTTGCAGCGGGGCAACAGGCTGCGAGCCCACATTTGATTCATCAGGACCAGAGAGGCGGATTCACCAACGAGATGAAGAAACAATGGCTGGATTATGTGATTCTGCATATAATCCGTCTATCCTCATGTAACCCCCTTTACCCTTTCAATGCCCCTCTCTCTCTTTCTTTCTGCTCTATCACTGTTTGTAGATCATCATTATAATTTGATCAAGATGCAAGATTGTAACTGCACATGACTGATGATGACTGCAGGCACACAAAGAAGAGCTGTACTCAATCTGCAAAATACGTCCAAAGCAATTCTGTTCTCTTATCACTTTTAAAATGCTATTTTATTAAAATAAGAAAATGAAATCAGGCAGTAGGGTGACGTAATGCCACTGTTATCCTTTTTCACTTGAGTCAGCACCAGTTGGAGCTGATGACTATAAGTTAGAAAATGAAAAAAAATCTGGGGGCGTGAGTTAGAGAGACCCTTTCACACCACAGTAGCCCGCCCCTGATCTCTGCTTGAGGCTACTGTCTCCAGGATACATTAGCAGCTATTATCATAACACACTTGAATCTGTAACCAAACTGTCGGTGGTCGAGTTGCATTGTGGGTAGGCAGCGGGTTCTGACAAGTAAGAAAAATGCGTGGAATAAAAGAAGATGATATCTCTGGTTCTAATGCATTTTGATTTTTTTCTTTAATTGCCCATTTTCATATGTCCAACAGTCTTATAGGAGTGCAATGCTAATTCTGTGGAGTATTCCTTTAAAACCCTGGATAAAAATGTTAATTCACTATCAATGTAAACACATTCTGAGGTAATTCTATTAGCAGATGCATTATTTTCACATTTTAAAAATCCCGAGTTAACTGATTTAATAACCTGGCACACAATTAAGTTCAAGTTTTAAGTGTAAGCAGCTGCATGCTGGTCTGGTTGATGAGGTTGTATGAGTTCATTTGAACCAGGCGAGGAGCGGCGACGAGACCAGAAGAGATGAAAGGAGAGGAGACGAGAGTAGAGGAAATGAAAGGAGAGGACGGTAGAGGAGACGAGAGGACAGAGAAGCTCTTCGGGGGTTAACCAGAGACGGAGAGAGAAAGAAAGGGCAGTGGGAGGTGGAGGCAGGAAGAGCAGAGAGGGGAGTGTAAGTCAGGAGAAAGGTGAGTGGATGAGAAGAGGGAGTGTGTAAAGGGGAGTGGAGGAGAGATGAATAAACAAGGCACAGGCTCTCTTCTGTCTCTCTTGGCATTTACCTTTAGGTCTGTTTGGGTGTATGAGACTGAGATCATAAGCCATGTCAAACAGGCGACAATTCTCACGTGTAAACCTGATCCTGAGTCATTTCGCTCCGTTCATCTCTTGCTTTCTTCTTCCCATCCTGCCCCTTTTTGTCCTTTCCCTTTTACCAATTGTCTTTATCTAATCTCAGCCTTGGCCCCTAATACAAGATGACTTTCATTCTATCTCTAGGTTTTCAGCCTCTCCTTCACCCTCTTCCTCCACCAAGCTTTATCTCCGCCAAAGTTGTATCAACAAATGCTCCCACTCTGGGCAAAGGAAAGACAAAAGGTGAAAACATACTTGTCAAGTATCTCCCCTCTCAGGCTTCCACTTTGCTCAGTCTCCCAGCATATCTCACGCCATGTCTTCCCTCTCTTCCTCTTGCGCTTCCTCTTTTCTCTTACCACATCCTTTGTGAAAAGTTTATACTAAGTCTTTACAATTCGCTGTTCCCTCCTTTTTAATTATTTTCCTCTTCAACTGTATCTCATGATATAACCTTCTTTCCCCCACACTACTAATGTACACACAACTCCATAATTGTTACTTCCTTCAATTTCCATCGGAGCCATCCATCCATCCATATAACTCTCACTATCCTCTCTGCTCATTACATCCCCAGTAAACCCTTTCTTCCTCTCCTCTCTTTGTGGTTTGATCCTTCTCTCTCCCTCGTTCATGCTTCATCTTAATCACTTAGTGCCATAATGTCCTTTTCTTTCATCCTTCTTTCCTCCCTTATTCTGATTTATGCCTTTGGTGGTAAACACGATTGGTCCAGCTCACCAATTTCGTTGGACTCATTTAAGTTGAATCTTATCTTTTATCTATATCTCTTAAACCCTGACAGACTCTTCAACTCTTTTTTACGACTTCCATGCTTTAAACACACTACCTTTTTATTATTACTGTATCTTTCTCAACCTATTCCTCCTGAGTATCTCCCATCCATCTTTGTCCTCCTTCCTCCCTGCCCATTCTTGAAGCTCTTACATCCCTCCATCCCTCTCATCTTTGCTCACACCAGCTTTCTATTATCCCTTTGTCATAAAACTTCTAAACTCAGTTGTCAGAGGCCGTGCATAAGTCCCTCTTAAATCTCTGAAGCCTCATAAAGCCCTACAGATTCCCTTTACATCTTCCTGTCAGTACAGACATAATCGATAACCTTTCTGTTTAATATTTATCATAGCTTCCCTTCACATCTCTTCTCTCCTCCTTTCCCACTACATGTGTTTCTGATTGGCTGACAGTGACAGGAGTGTTGCTGTAGGACTAATAGGGAGGGAGAGAAAGAAAATAGGAAATGCAGAGCATATGGATGGAGGGAAAGGTTGTGACCTTCTTCCTCCCTCTCTCTTGTTAAATCCCATCTTCTTTTCTCTGTGTTTTGTCTTGGTGCTCCCTGGAAAATGAGACTGAACCCATTTTAAAGCAAAAAGAGGCACTAAAAGTCAATCATTCTGTTAGTCTACCCAGGGAACTTTGCAGGTCCGTTGGATTGAATTAGTGCCAAAATTGAACCTATTAAGTCGACTGAGAATCAAAACATCACATAAATATAATTTTTATGTTCCGCTCCGATTTTTTGCAGCAGTAATCTAATGTGTGTAAGGCTTCTGCTAAATGTTCACCACTTACTGTGAAACCTAAAGTGTTGACACTGACACTGACAAAGAAGCTACAAATTCTAAAACGAGGGTGCTTCACACACATCTTTGATCCGGCAGCACATAAGAGCCATGCAATCACCAAGATTAGTGTCACCAATTCAGTATCCGACCAAATGTGAAATATGGTCACAATCCCCCCTTCTGTTCCTGAGTTATGGCGTTGAATAGTAATAACACTTGATAATGTTGTCATAATTAGTGTATGAATATTCTTGAGTTATGGCCAAAAATATGTTTTATCAGGTCACAGTGACCTTTGACCACCAAATTCTAATCAGTTCATCCTTGAGTCCAAGTGGACGTTTTTACCTTTGGACAGAGCCACACCAGCTGTTTCCAGTTTTTATGCAAAGAAAACTGACTGCTGGCTGTAGCTTCATATTGATCTTCTAAAATTTCAAATAAGTAGATTTTAAAATCTCAAACTATTCCTTCAAGGCATGAGTGGTCCATTTGGAGCCAGTTGAGTACAGCAGGAAGCATAGTTTACTGGTGACTCAGCAGGTAAATCAGAGACACATACAGTGAAGAAGCAGAAGTCTACGACCATGTTTGAACTGTTATGTGTCACACAGCATGAGTCTTCCTGCCCTGTGCACAGTCGGCATGTGTGTTTTTCGTGAATAACTGGGTGTGTTCAGGCTCCATATGGTAACAATAGCTGGTCCATCTCATTACAGCCACAACGCACGTCTAAAGAAAGACAAACGACAGCTGTATTTTCTTTGTGGGTCTAATTGTTTCCTAGCGACCACTTAGCTTGTCACATCATGAAGAAGCTGTTTTCGTCTCGTTCCGTCTCTCTGTAACTCAATCTTTCTCTCTCTCTCTCACACACACGCACACACACACACACAAAGACACACCACACACACACACACGATACAGATGAGGAGTCAGGGTGAGCAGAGGCCTTGTATACAAAAATGTCCATTTAGTGCGTTCCATATTTAAACAAAGTGGATGTTGAACTTTGACACTTTTTTTTCCATCACTGATGACTTCATCCTCTCACATGGAGACAGACAGCTTTTAGCAGGAAGCAGCACGTGCACACACACACACACACACACACACACACACACAGTACACACGCATACAGTACACACACACTGTGGACCAGTACCTTCCTGTGTGGGGTGGTGTGCTGTGTCATAGCCATGGGGAAGCTGTGAGCTCCTTTTAGCTGCGTCTTCTCCCAGAGAGAAGCAAGCCTCTGGACACACTCGTCCCTGCAGCACAGAGGGACACCGGACTTGCTCTGGTCAATAGAGAGAGAAAAGGAAACAGCAAAAAAATAAAAGGTTAAGAAAAGGTTGCATTTTATCGCTCTGACATAGTGAGTTTGATAGTACTGGATGTGTGATGAATGCTTTTAAATACATATGTTATTTGTCATTACAGCTGTGAGCCCCAGCTTTCTGTGCACCTGTAGATGTAGCAGCATGATGTGAATCCAAAGATGAGGCTGTCGGCTGGTCATGTTGAAACAAGACTTGGCATACAGACAGTAGTGGCCCTTGAGAGGACAGGAGAACGAGAGCTTGGCCACACACCCTCGATTTGAATCTGTCACAGAAACACAAATGTACAGAAATGGCAAAACCATTAATATTCAGGAGATTCTGAAAAGTTGTCCATCTTAAATTGAAATTCCCAAGCTAAACCAGAGTCAGCTAGCCGTCTTTCTCTGTGTGTTTCTCTCTGTCTCTTACACATAAAGTATATGGGCTTGTGTAACCAATATACTACATATTTACAGAGTGATTCATAACATGCAAGGTCTCGTGATCATCATAAAACGTCTCCTCTTCCCACCACCACCTCTCACCTCCTTTTATGCAGCACAATGAGGTCTGATTTAACTGGTTAAAGTAGTTTAGGATATCTTCTTTCTTTAAAACAATAATTGGACATTTTTGGTAATAATTTTATGAGATGTTAGATGTTAAAGGAGGATTAATACAACTCAAAGCAAATAATGTGGATAGGTGTCAAAACGGCAAACAAAGGAAAAGGTTGTCTGGCTCCCAAAATGTAACTGATTTCCCAAAATGGTTAAAGGAATCAAACTATTCCCTCCCCTTGGTGCTCATATTCTACTCAGAAAATTGTAAAAACTCTAAAACTATGCTGGATATCTGCTACAAGTTTTAATGACAAAGTGAAATTATCTACGCATCAGGTGACTGGAGCGGTTCAAAGTGATTTACAGCCAAATTTTACCTTAATTTGTTAATCTGCAAAAACAATCTTACATGTCAGAGAATGCCTCTGGTTCCATAAGATATCATATCATATATACAAGATCTGTATCTTTTTCATGTGTCATCACTGCATGTATCAATAACAGAGTTAAAAAAAAAAACTGTATTAGATCACATTCCTTGGTCAGCAATGTTAAATCTTTGGGACTAAACTATCTCAATTCATTTGTGTGTTAAAAGGAGACTATGAAAGAGACAAATATTTAAATATTTGTGTCAACCTACGTGTGTGTGTGTGTGCAGATGCTTGGATTAAGTATACATGTACACTTGTCTGTGTAATCCTCATCCCTTGAGATGGAGGGTCAGCAGCAGACGGATGGGTCAGCCAGCAGCATGATGACCGAAGATGATCATCCAGCTGGGACCACCCGTGACATCATACCCTGAGTGCCTTGGGGTTGATTCTCATTTAGAGACTTAATACTAAGAGAGCAAATGCAAAGCACCAATTATGGGATGAGGATTGAACGTGTGTGTATGTATGTGTGTTTAACAATTGTATATTTACATTCATCTGTAGATTTAATCAATTAACCAGAGGCCAAAGGAGGGGTTTGTTATTCTTCGTCTTGTTTCCTGTTCCAAGTGTGTGCGTACGTGTGTGTGTGTGTGTGTGTGTGTGTGTGCTATACGACTCCTGGCTGCCTCTTAGTTAAAATGAAACTGAAGACCAAAGGCGAAGCAAAAACATCCCCTCCTGTCAATCAAAATATCATCACCTCTCGTGTCGGGCGCAGCGTGAGTGTGTCTGACGTGTGTGCGTACGTGAGCTTTGTCTGTTCTTAACATGTTCAAAAGAATGAAGCCATGTCCCCATAGGTGGGGCTCACTGCTGCAGATGGCTCGGACAAAGGAATAAAGAAAGCATTGTCCACAAGTGTGAACTGACGTGTATTGTTGAATTGGTGCATGTGAACATTTACGCGTAAACTACAGGTGTGTAACAGCCCGCGGTTCTTGTTTCCCAGCTCAATGTATTTTATGTCTAAATGTGTCTATGTTTGTAAAATATCTGGCTATATGCAAGAGCTACTTTCAAATGCATTTCAGTATATTTTACGTTGGTGTTGGTTAAATCTAACTGTATAGTTTAAGTCACATTAACTTAAAATGTACCATTTCGGGACAGGGTGGGGTCAAGTTAAAACCATCACATTCAATTTGGAAAAGATGACAGGCGCTGCTCAAAGATGGTAATGAAGTTGTTTCTTTCAAGTAAAAGTGAAGCAAATCGAATTAAAAAATGAATGAAAATAAAATATATCAAATCCCCAAGTATGAATAAGAATGAGAGGGGAAATATGAAAATGGATAACAAACTTTTAGAAAATGGATTACATTAGTTTGAAGAAGTAAGAGGTTTCTCGTTTCATTGTTTTTTCACATGAACTGCTTGACCCCCTTGTTTCTATCAGCACACACTGCTACAATTCTGTTATGAAAGCATGTATGCACACACACAGAACTGCACCCATATATACATGTACTTCATGCATATACTACACATGTATGCACAGCATTCATCTGTTTCTACTTTAATCTGACTGTGTTGTATAGATATAACTGAATATAACGACCCTGCCCACCTCCAAACAATTCTCTGCCTCTATACAATACCTTGATTAATTTTTCCATTAACAAATTAGCTCCATGACATTCGCCCAACAACGTTTGGCTCCAGTACATTCTTTCACTCTCCATTAAGAACAAGCAAAAGTTCACTGGAGTCTGCAGATGTATAAAAAGACAGGTCTGGCAATGCTCTATTCCATTGTTGTCCAAAAACTATTAAAAACACATCAATGTGCCACACTGTAGCACTGTGTTCCTTTATCACCATGAACATGGGGCCTCTGTAGTTTTGAGTCAATCCCACATACGCCACCCTGCTGCTGTAAATAGTCAGTAGAGAACCAAATCTAAAGATAAAAATAGTCCTCGAAAATGCACAATTTACAGTATACCTGTTTGAGTAACCTGATGACGGCTTTCTGATTCAAGTAGATCACGAAAAAACATTACTTGTCTCTCACAAACTCGTTAAATATTAAACACACTACAAGAACATTGGCACAGAAATAAATCCCTGTCCGATCGGGGCTAAAGAGACACTAATAAACCCGCTACTGGCTGCTGTGCAACGCTGCATCTGTATGCATGTGTGTGTGTGTGTGTGTGTGTGTGTATGTGGGAGAAAGAGTGAAAGTGGGAAGGAGAGAGGGGAAGAGGAGGTGTATTCATACCGCATCATTAATCAACCCCAGCCACCACATCTGACTGTAATCTCATTCAGGTTCAGCGGGTTACACAAACCCTCCCTCTGCCTCTCTCTGTGCACCACCCTTTCATTATCCACCCACTGCATAGACCACTAACACTGTCGTCAAATTATTTCTAGTGCTGTTCTCAAAGAAAAACATGCCCTACAAAGCTATTAGTCAAGTTCACATTACCTTCTATTACACACTGCTCTGGTATGGGGATCTGCTGCACCATGTCTTTACAGAACTCTCTGATCGTCTCCATATTGTCTCTTAAATGGAGGAAGAGTCGGTCGGCTTCGCCCGGCTCCTCCTTCTCTCTGCTTTGACCGCTCTCAGCCTCTTTGACCCCTACGTCCAGGGCAGCAGTGACGGGCATCAGGCAGTCACCCGTCAGTTTCCTCTCAGTAGGTGGTGCTTCCTGGTTTTTGGAGTGCAAATTCACCAATGTGTTGCAGAAGATGGTGTCTGGGCTTGGCTCCAATCCCTCAACGTCCTCCCCGGCGTCTGAGTTGATGGAGCGCGAGCGCACAGCGTGGAGGGCCAGGCTCTTTGACCTAAAAGAGACCAAAAATTAAAGATCTAAACTATTTAAATTCTGTCTGCTTTTCGTCTTTGACACCTTGCACCAACTTTTACAGGGTTTGGTTTGGTTCCAGGGTTCTGTGGGCAAATCGCCAAAGCAAAAAGCTTCATGGGGACATTGTTGACAATGAAGAGAAAAACATCAGTGCATGGCAGGAGTATTGAGGGTAACTGCCTTTGCTTAAATATATTTTTTGTTGTAAGAAAACTGCTGTCATTATCCAACTTTACGTTAGCTATTAAATACACTGAGAGGATTCTGCATTTCAGATCCAGTTGAATTTGCTTCAGAAATGCCCTCCAATGTACATTGTGAGGTAATACTAACATGATAACAGAACAAAAACTAGTCACTTTTTCCATTATTTTCAGTGGCCTAAGGCCTATTCACTTTATAAAGTACAGTCAGCGCTGACAAGGTGAGTCACCACCCTGATTCATTGAGGCTCTTTGTTTAAATCGCTACTTATTATATGGCTATTTATCAAATATATCAATACTTTTATACAAGATACATTTGTTTTAGGACAAAGGAAAACATTGAAACCCTGCCTCCTTTATCACTTCAGCAAAGCTGGCCAATCACAGCCTGAAGTGTGCGTGAATGTCAAATTGTTGCTTATGAAAGTTACAGAAATGGTCGGATATAGCACCCCCTAATATGACATCTGAAAGGGGAGGGGGTTTCCGAAGCTATTCGACCGTCCAACAAGCAGTTCTGACGGAGTATACTGGCTCCTTAAGGAGTTGATCCACTTCCTGAACACCAGACTGAGGGCCTTCACAGCCCCACCAAGGTAGATACCAAGTGTCTGCTGATGTCTGTGAGCCATAGACTTCATCATTCTTCATCTTCTTTGCCAGGATTTGTAAAAAAAAAACATTTTATATGACGATTTTAAGTTTATACTTTATTCCCCACAAAAAAGGGGGATTATGTATAAAATGGGCAACAGTTCCTACACTGTTCATCTGATATGGGTGTAAACACAATCAAATCAAAGCTGAAAGTCAGCACTTTAACTCTTAGTCATTGTTTCCTTTCAAATTGAATGCGGACAGAACAAACACAACAAAAACTTTTGACCTTCGTAGTGTATTGTGTATTCTCAGCATGTGAGCATTGTTTTTTCTCTTATTAACAGTATATCTCTGACATTGGATAGTCTTGAGTGTTTTTTAATAACAGACACAGAGTAATGTCTTATTGGCTCAAAGTATTTCTTGTTAATTTGACTGGAAATCAATAAAATCCACCAGGCTCCACGGTGACAGTGATAACGCGTCAGATCTAGGCAGATACTCAACGGAGCCACGTGATGTTGCACACCAACCAACCTGTTGAATCTCATCTCCCGTCTCTCCTCCCTGACGGCTTGGCACAGGCTGTAGCGTCGCTGGGGGGCAGGAGAGTCCTCCTCCACCTCCTCCTCTCCCCCCTCCTCCCCCATTTTGTCCTCGAAGGCCTGAATCTTCACCTGCAGCCGCTGCTCTGGCCCCCCTCCTCCCCCTCCTCCGCCTCCTGGAAGAGACGCACAGGGAGACGGCGGGCACGCCTCGTCCACCCTGTAAAACACACACACACAAACACACACAGGGCAGGGGGTTTGATTGCAGGTGTTGGGCACGTGAAATGAAGCTGGACAGACACATTTGGATGGATTTCAGCAGCCACACTCCCTCCCTCCCTCCCTCCCTCCCCTTCTGGCTAGCTTTCCTGTAATTCTCGCTTTCTCACGATGACTGGCTCTATTTCTGTGTCTCCAGCCCCATGTGTCCCCTTCTCTCCATCTCTGCTGGCTACATCTCACCTTTTCCCCTCTCTCTTTGGCTTTTGTTTTTCTTTGTCCCTCACTATGGTGCCTGTCTCCTCTCTTTTGCTCTCTGACTCAAACTAATTATTCCCCCCTCCCTCAATCTTTCTCTCTCTCTTTCTTTCTTTCTTTGTCCACAAGTGGCCTTTATGACTTCATTAAACACACCACTTGTTTGCTGAAAAAGGACTTCCAACTGCCCTGTTGTTGTTTTTCTTCTATCTTTACCCCCTGCTCTTTCACTAATAAACCACCCTGCCTCTCTCAATCCCTTTTTCCATCTATCTCTCTTCCAGAAGACCCCAAGCAAAGCCTTTGGAAGCCCCCAATCCTGCACACAATGTTCTTATTTCAGAGAGAGCTGTGCGTGTCATTCCCACACTGCAGCCAGATGAATCCCAGTCAACTTATACACATTAAAACACAAACACATGCACGCATACACACACACACTCGCACAAACACATAAATCCACACAAGCACATTTGCAAGCTGTCCTCACATGTTGTGCATGAACACTGCATTTTGAAGCACTTATCATGACTTGCATTTATTGTAAATATGGTAATTATATGAAAGGAATCATTAAAGGACAAAATTGGACAAAAAGGATCACAACAAAAAATATATATATATATATTTTAATGGTCTTTAAATAATAGCATGATGTTACAAACCCAGATTTTCAGGTTTTAGTACCACAAATCAGTTGAATGTGTGCGCTTGATGTATGTATTGATGTATGTATTGATGTATGTATTCTCTTTGCTTTGTGCAAAATTCAAACAAGGTTCTAGACGCTTGACTACTCTGTGATACAGGATGATGCAGGACGACATCAGTCTTAGAAAGAAGCTAGTTAAGAAAATAGGTTTTCAGTGCCTTTAAATGATGGGAAGAAATAATATAACAGTATTGGCAGGTTTTATAACTTTAATTGAGCAAAAACTCAACTGAATTACTTGAAGGAACATCACAGCTTATACAAGCAACAATGGCTTTGTAAAGAAAGCAAATAAGTATATTATCCAAAATGCCAAACTATTTTCTTTTTTTAACTGTAAGTATGTATGGATGATTGTATTAATGTGTGAATGCATAACTACACACTGGATTTTAGTATGGCTTTGAGATCATGTGGGTGTATTTATGGATATTTTGGATAGGTGTGTACATAAAAAAAAACATAAGAGGATGAAAACATCGCTTGTCACTCCCTGTAAATGTGTCTGTCCTAACCTGCAGTGCATGACCGTGCTCTCCTCCAGTCTTCTCCCCAGAAGTCTGGCTATAGCAGTGAACGAGTTGCTCATCCTGTAGATGTCTTTACCGCAGCCCCCCAGTAAAGACGGGTAACGGTCGGTCAGAGCTCGGATCTCAAGCAGCAGTGTGTGGTGGAAGCTATGCTCCATGCTGCCCAGAAGGGACACCATGTAGGCCAACGAGCCGTGAGCATGAGTCTGCAGAAAGGAGACAACAGAGAGAGAGAGAGATGACAAGATGTGATGGTGTTGTGATCCATGCTGGTCTCGGCAAAAACTAAACAAAGTAATAGAAAATAAAGAAAGAAAGAATAAGATTGCCAACAACTTGTTTCATTATACAAAAAACATCCAGTTCAATGGCTATTTCTAATGTTGTGGGTTGTTTTTGAGTGTACTGAGAATCACTGAAAATGGGACGAGTGTTGTGTTATACAAAAGTACTGTTCCACTACATGTGTTTTGGTGGATAAAAAGTGTATTTTATCTAATTCGACACACATTAGTTTTACACTTCCAAGCAGTTTGGGGGGTTGGTGGAACTTCTTGTGTTTCTAAATCACGACGAACAATAATAAATGCAAACACATGTAGTTGGCTCTCAGCAAACTTAAAAAATAAATAAACTTCTTCTTTTTCCAAATAGCATTACTTCCCCAACAACACACATACACACACATCATCATTGTCAGCCTGCTTTTTGCGTAAACTGTATCCAGAACATATTCAACTTGCTCACCAACAAGGTTTAAACCCTCTGTTATGCATATTGTTGTATTCTCAAATAAAGGTTAATTCTCTTTTACATGTACTGTTTGCTGTAATATGCAAAATCCTAATCAATATAGCCCTTTATGTACTTTCATTTGATCACTACTTAAATGGCAAGATTTTATCCTTACCCCTTTTGGATCATACAGTAAGCCATTATTTAACAAAAAACAGACATATTTTTGAGTGGTGCAAACCAGTCAACCAGAAATCATTGTGATAACAGATGAACAAATGGGACATGATTTAGTAACAGCTCTCTTGCTGTGTTTTAGGGCAGAACCAAAGCCAATAAAACCCCCCATTTGTGATCAAAAACAAAAACTGGATTTACACTTGTAAATCCTCACACTGCTTGGATTGAAAAAAGACCAACCTCTCCTCAACTGATTGATTGATGGAGGGACAGAAAAACTGACAGAGACAGCTTGTGCTTGCAGAGTCAAGTCAAGTCAAGTCAATTTTATTTGTATAGCGTCAAATCATAACAAAGGTTATCTCAAGACACTTTTCACTTTCCACACTTTTTTGCAGAGCTCGAGCACACCTTGTAACGAGGAGAGAAGAACGCAATTACTGCACAGTTTGGACATGTTTCACAAGCACTCTCTGTAGGACCCTAAATTTATATGTGGATGTTAAAACTACCAGAAAAGGCAGAACCTGACTCTGTACAGTAACAACATGCCAAGTAGGTATTTAGGAGTTTGTGAGGTCGGACACAAAAATGAAACAGGAGCGTGCCTGGAGCGCAAGCTGAAGGTACAAAGACTCTTCTGCACCTCAGTTCAGGCTTTTATAGTCGATGTTTTGACTTTTTAAGGACTCACTGTAATACTTCCAAACATTACAGCATGAGCAGAACTTGCATCATTTACACTTTGCAAGTGAGAGATTTTACATGAATACTATTAAAAGCCTGCCAGGTCATATGACACCCTCCTTAATCATCAAACGTTAAAGTTCATGTTTAATTGTGTGGAAAAAGCATTTGATGTCTTAAACACATCACTGCTTTAACTCATGACCAAATTCTTATGTAAAACCCTGCAAAGGGAGGACAAAAACAGGAAGTTTTAAAAACTGAACTGTTGTATTTAATTATAACTTTTCATGTTCACCTAAAAATAATGGCAGAGTAACAGATATTCCTCCAAAGTGCCAATCTGATGGGACAGATATGGATCTGGAGAAAGAAATCAATTCCTTCTGCCTCACGTGTGCACAAGTACACACACAGACACACACATAAACACACAGACACACACACACATAAACACACAACTTTGCCCATTTACTTCCATCACTCCATTATCATAATTCCAAGAACACTGGGAGCCAATCTCATCTGGCTGTAGCACATGTGCCGGTGTGCAAGAGATAGCTGTAAAAAAAACTCCAAAGTTTACAAAAAGAGAAAAGAAAGAAAGAAAACAATGCAGCGCTCCAGCGCCGAGCCAAATCCTTTCTCTGCTCAATAACCTGTTGTTTTTTTCCCCCTTTCTTTCCCTGTTTGTTCGGTCGCTTAGTTTCCCCCCATTGTCCATCAGCACACCAATCTCTCTGCTTCCTTTGGAGCTGCAGTCTGGCACACAACCACCAACTCTCTCCCTAGCAAGCCCCATGGAGATAATGCCGTGTGCATGAATGTGTGCTTTCTTTCCCAGAGCGCATTCATTATTTGAGACCATGAGTATATACAGTATATCAAGGGAGAGATGATTTAAACTTTGAAATCTGAATCGAGTAACTGTGAGGAATTTAAGTGCATGAAAAGTGATACTCCCTCAGAACAAAAACATCATCCTTCCCTTATCAAACTTGATGTTAACAATGAATTGACTAATTTAATACTGCATGTTCATCGAGAAAAAGAAAAAAGCAAACCTTCACCAAAATCCTGACCAGGCTAGGTACCACTGCTCAATTTTATAAGTTAAAAAAAGAATTACTAAATAAAAAGTATTTATTAATTTAAATGTTATTATGCCAATATGAAGATGGTACACAATGTTAACAGCTTTTAAAAAAACTGCAGCCGTATAGTCTTTGTTTTGGCTGGTACAATTAGAGTCAATTACCGTGACCAGTAACACAGCAACACATGCATGAAGCAGTCTCAGGTAAACAGTTTTATTTTGTTTTGATTTTGTTATAAAAAATATTTGAGTGATGACTCAGTTGTATATTTTGAGGCTGTACACTTTGTGGTGATGTTTCATGATACTGAAAGGTTTTTTTTTATGTTTTTTTCCACCTAATTAACACAGAAAGAGGTACAAAAGGACCAATGCAGAATAATGCAAAGCAGTACAAGGTAACCACAAACTACACACTTAAAAATGACCAGAATTCAATCAACACATTTCAGAAACAGCATTAAACTAAGATTTAGTGTAGGACAGTTGGGTTGGACAGCATTGCAGTGTACATAAGTTTCTTTCTCTCGGTGTACTTGGGGATATATGCTGACCAGAAACACAGTATAGACTTTCTCCCTTCAAGAGCCACAGGAAGCCAGAGAGGGTGTTGTGCAATCCCGTTACAATCAAGTACAAATGGATCCTAGCGAGGATGTGTGTGTGCGTGCGTGTGTGTGTGTGTGTGTGTGTACCACAGGAGGTACTCTCCACTGCCATCACCAGGAGGCCTCTGTGGAGGCATTTCCCAGAAAAACATGGGTTATTTTCCAAATGGTTCCAATGTGACGAAAGACACGACACTGAGGTCTGACCAACGCGTGCGTGTATGTGTGTGTGTGTGTGTATTTGTTTCTGTGCTGAAGCTGGATTGGCAGGTTCTTTGACACAAAAGATTGAGGAGCAAAGGAGCTTTTGGGGGAAAGGTTGCCCTGGAGTAATAGAAAAACTTTAATATGGTTTTCCAGCATTTTCTATGTGTGTGTGTCAGTCTTTTTATGTGTGTGTGTATGTGTGGAGAGGCACAAATCATTTAACACAGTCAAGCCATATTTCCCCCTCTTGTTAATTGCACCAAATTGTATTTGAACTGCCTTAAATGGACCCAGAGGAGCCCTGCACTCACCTTCATCACATGACACACTGATGTGTGACTTCATCCTACTTATCATTACACAGTGTTGCGTGGACAATTATGTATTACTTACTGCATCTGCACAACACAAGTTGATACCATTATCTCATGCGTGATACTCATATGTCAGACAAGCCCCAGATGTGACCTCGGCACTCTGCACACTCCCTGACTCGGTCACACAGGCTTCTCAGAGCAAACCTCATAGGGATAATACAAACTCTTTGTTTTATTTTATCCAGCAGCGGTTTGCATCTTCCAAGGTATTTTCGTGATTGCATCTGTGTTTAAATCCAGTATTTACACAAACTGTGCCCAGCTTTTCGGACACAGAACAGAACAAACACGACCCCACTTACCCTCGCTGATATCTAAATGCTTACTAATGTGCAACATACATTGAGAAAAAAACAAAACTGTATATTGATGAGATCCTCGTCCCAATTTGTGGACGTAGCTTACAGCAAAGATAACAGCATTCTTACCCGATGGGCGTGTTGATGATGCTGTGATGTATGGGAGATGTACAGACACTATCTAGTGTATGTTTTGTATCTTCTCTTGCCTGGCCTCGTCTTCAAGTCTTGGGCCCTTCTAGGTTTGCGAGCATTTACTGTGTTGCTATGTAACAGACTACAGGCTGTAGGTTTTTTAAAGCCTGGCCAACAGAGGGATCTACTCTGAACAACTTTCAGATGGGAAGAAAAGATAATATAAACAGCAGAATTACGAGTGTTAATTTAAACCATTAGATGAACAAGACTACAGCCAAAGAGAGCCACTCTAGCCCTCACTAGAACAATGCCAACACGCGGATGTTGAGCAGGTATAATGTTTACCATTTTCTGCATCTTACTTTGGCTTGTTAGCATGATAGGAAAGTCATTAGTTTTGCACGTATTTAATCATAAAACAAAATACCGAACAAACGAAAACTTTGACCCGATGATGATTTTAGAGGAAAAGTGAGAAGATCAGCACAGTTATTAAAATTCATCCTGAAGAGGACATGCATGTCTGAACCATAATTTATAGCAATTTATCCAATAGCTGTTAAAGCCACAAATGTCAGCCTTATTGTGGCACTGGAGGAAAAGTCAGAGGATCTCAACAACTGGTAGGATACATCCTCTGGGGACCATGAATGTCGGCCAATTTCAAGTCAATCCATCCAATAGTTGTTCAGATATTTCAGTGTGGACCAAATTGGTGGACATTACTGTGCCATCCTTAGAGCCACATCGCCAGTGTGTCTGAAAATGAAACTGGATGTTGACGCCTACATCACTCCCTCCCTTTCCAGCCCATCAGTCAGCAGCGATCCCACCTTGCAGTTTTGCTCCAGTTGTTGGGCTAATCAACCTGTAATTAGTAGTTCAAGTGTTTTTGCAGACGGGTCCAATAACAGTCAGTTAATGGCTTGAACACCACTTTTCACATCAGAAGAAGGGCTATTAGGGGCAAATGAGCAGCCAAGTCTGCAGGGCAGCCAAGGGTTTAACCCATGGGTTGGCTAAAATGAGGCTCGTGGGACAGATTTTGCCTGCTCCGAAACTAATTTTGAGATTGTAAGTCTTCCAAAAATGTATGCAAGCAAATACTTACACAACTATACACAATACCATACAGAAAGTTCTGTCACACAAGTGTAGTTTAGTTGAAATTGTCTCTTTTTGAATAATACATTTTCTCCTGTGTGATAAAACTGCTGTGCCTTCCTTGAGGTTAATGATCCCTTAAATTGTGCTATGCTTGCACTATTAGGTTACAGCTTACAGAGCTGCTCCTTAAACTGTTCCTTTAAATAAGAGTTTTTTCCCCCACCCCACCAGGACAGCAGTTTGTTGAGCTTCTTCCCCTCTATTCAGCTGTAGAGGGACAGAACTCTCTGAGGAGTCGGCATGTGTTTGGTTAGGACAGACGCTCAAGTTGAACACTGATGTAGGTGTTAAACAGAAAGTCAAAACCTCCGGATGTGCCTGGCCTGTCTGGTGTGAGTGTGTGTTTTATACTTGGCAGGACAACAGAGAACAAGTCATGTGAGAGAGCAGCCGATTCCTCCGCTCATTAAAATAATCACTCCTGCCTGTTTCAGTGTGTAGGTGTGTGTGTATATGTGTTGATACCCACTGCCAAGCAGACTTGAGATGCATTAATAGTGTTTTTCCAATGTCATTTTTACATGAACGCAGCCTGTCTTTGTTTCCAACAAACAGCCAATGCACCGACAATACAGACATTTGCTACAGAAAGCTAACAATACGCACCACATGGGTGTCCTTTTGTGTGACAGCTAAGAAGCTCAAGGAACTTTTTCCTCTAGTCTCTTCATGTTCGTTCAAAAGCTTTAATTGGAGTTTAGGAATAATTGCAATTGTAATTCTTCGTTAAAAGAGTAATTAGACATTTTGAGGAATACACTTATTGCCGTTCTTGCAGAGAGGTGGATGAGAAAATCAATACCACTCTCATGTCTGTATGTTAAATATGGAGCTGGCACCAAAAGTCGGTTTTGCTGAGCACAAAGACTGGAAACAGGGGGAAACCGTTAGCTTCAACGAAGGTGACATAATCCTACTACCAGCATCTCATTTCTTTAATCTGTACAAAAATGTATGTGTAAAAAGGTCAATTTTCCATTTTACTTTCATGGCTGGGACTTTTTACACTCTAGTTTTTGTACTGTTAATTATGGAAAAACATTTTCAAACTGGGTGGATGTGTCAATTAGAACGAACCCACATCTGTTCACATCTTGGTCTCTCCGCTGATTTTCTATGCGATCATGCTGCCTCAGTCTGAACACACCTGAGGTGCTACTGAAACCCACGCTTGCACTTTCTGCATCACCAGCAAATGCACTGCCGCTAATGAACGTAAGTTCATCTGTGCGTGTTTTGAGTGTGTGTGTTTGTACCTCACTGATGACACCCACGGCACCATGGATTTTGGCCACGTGACCCAGGAGAGTGGGGCATTGTTGTCCCACAATCCTCAGCGCTGGCAGAAAGCTGACCAGTGAAGACGGGCTGGCCTGTGACACGTCCACCAGCGCGCCCAGCAGGGCCTCAGTTAGGGATTGGTCTCCTAGGGAGCTGACTAGTGCGGGCACCTGAGGGCTCAACATCTGTACGGGTATGGAGAAAAAAAGATTGAGGAGGAAGAAAGTTTAAGCATTATTCATTATTTTCATTATAGTAGTAATTACTAGACTGGACTGGATCAGACTAACAGTGCCCACCATTGCCGGCCCTCCTGCTGCTACTATGAGTTACTTGTTCTGAATAATCAAATTAATATCAAACATTATCTGTTTGACCCCGTATAAAAATTAAAGTTTTGTAATTTCAAAGTTTCATGTTATTGTCATTTTTAATATCTTCAACACTGCATCACTTCCAGTAAGTGAATATTAGAGTGCAGAAGATTTGGTAACAATTGTCAAAAGTGATGAATGCAGCTACAATCACAACAGAAATATTTTGTGTGTGGGGGTTGGAGATTAGAATACATCCAGATGGTTGGTTTTGTCCCCAGTGCTTCACATGTGAGTGAGACTATCCATGTTTTACCACCATGTGCTCTGTTTGCTGGTATGTGGTACTTTCCCCTCATGTTGAACATCAGCAGCTCTGCTCCAAAATACGTAGGATTGAGGGAATTCCTACAGAGAAATGTGTACCCCATATGCGCTGTTCCATTTCTTCACTTCGAACTACGATCTGGTAGCTTTTTTTCTACATTTCAACATGAGCTCATTACAAGATATAGAAAAGTTGTACGGTAAATGGTCTGATTAAGCTTGACTCATAGGCAATGTTTTAAAAAAGTCAAACACGTATTAAAATGTGAGCCAAAGCCAAGTTAAATATAAAACGTACGCCATGGCCAAAGAGGCTCAGTTCTGATTTAGTTGGATAGTGCTTTTTTTCACATAACCCCACAGTCTGATGGATTGTAACTACCTCATTATCATTTAAAATAATATTTTATAATAAAGCTGGAGATCTGACAAAGATAAAAAGTGCAAACAAAAAGGTTTTAGAAAATACAACGAAATATCATTTGTAGTTTGCAGTTGTGAGAGTGAATAGTTTGATTTACCCATATTGTGCAATATTTCTAACACAAAATTAAATATAAAACTACACAAACACTCACAAGTGGATGTTGCTCAGCAACCATTTGAATTAGTCTGATCAGGTGCTGTTGCTCTGGGGACTCCAGCCGTGACATCATCGCAGTGAGGTTGCCTAGGTGACAGTGGATGGTGTCTGGTTGTCTCAGGTAGACTGAGGGCAACACTCGTAACAGCATGTGATTACCTGCCAGAGAGACAGACAGAGATGTTTTCAGAAAGCAGTCAAAAACTACACACCAAGACATTTTAAATACAAACTTGGTGACCAACATTTGGATATTGAAAAGGGTAGAAATGGTGGTTATACAGAGAGAACAGCGTATGTTCCCAGTGTGAACAGTAGAAGTGGAGAAATAAGTCCATTGTTTTGTCCAAAACATGAAGAATTCCCAAAATGAACTACTCAAATTCCAGCCAGGTGTTTCTTCTTCCATTTATATCAACGAGGGAAGGCTAAATAACAGAAACACCTCTCTGTATAATACATAAAACTACAAACTACATCATCCAAGAAGTAGGATTTATTGAAGCACTTGTTTTAGACTGCATTAGTTTTATCTTGATGTCCCTAATAAACTGATGACTGAGTGAGTGGATGACCTCTGCATATCAAACACGTTCTTGTTTGTGTTTGTTATTGGTGTGAACTTGTGTGCAGCAGAAAACCCTTATTGGGGAAATTTGGGTAGTCTTCCAAAAAGGCCTTACTCCATCAGACTTCTTGTTATCAATGTCACCACATTTACAGATCTCAACTATTAACTTGGTAATAATAATAATAATTTTATTACTACCATGAGAATTGATGACCAAACTATAAAAATAAGACCCAAGTTGTATGAAACCAGAATTTCCCTCAGAGAACACACACGATTCCCAGTCATGATACAACATCTGTGTTCAGTAAATAAAATGTTCTTCATTTGTTGTCAATATTCCCTCAATGATGCTGATGCAGGAAAAAAGAAAGTCAGTGCTGACGCATGACTGGACATAAAGGCATTTGTAAATCAGCACACAGCCCAACAAAACCCACGGCATTACCCAGCAGCCTTTGACTCACGTATGCAACATCTTTAAATGATTCACATCACAGAACAAAGACTCTTGTTTTCAAATGGTAGGTTCATTATTGGTGACATTTCAAGATTTCAAACAATGGCTTTTGTGTCCTACAGTGAACCAAACTCGGGACAACAAAAGATATTGTAAATTTAATGTTTAACCACAGTGAACTGTTACTTATTATAAAAATTGTATAGAATACCGGTTTATGTCACAGTTGCTGCAGGATTTAAACCATGGACAAATTATATGTGGGGGTTGATATTTGGGAATTTATTCTAATAATCTAATAATTTACAGTATCTGGAGGACAGAAGGGAACACTTAGTGAAGAAAGACAGTCTGACAAGGGCAGAAAGATGGACGAATAGATTAATGTTTAATGGAGGAAGTAGTAATGGAGACTAGTTAATCAGATTTTGTCAATGCTGAAACACAAACACAGAAGAACACAACCCAAACCCAGAGGCGCATAAATAATTTCTGGCACAACTTCACCTACTTCCAAGGTGCCTGGAGAAGGGGAATACGTGTTAAAAACTCCAGCAATACTTGCAATATAATGAAAAACTTTATTATAAGACCAACGCATTTCGGCTTGAACCCAAAAGGTTTCAGGTAGAGTTGGTTGTGATGATTAAATTAGATTAGATTGGATAAAACTATATTGATTCATGATTACATGTGCTGCCAGAGGAAACAGCAACGGATTATGGGAGAAGAAGTAGGTATATTGCTGTTTTTAATCAAAATTGACCGAAAATTCAGAATTGTATTGCTCCAATAAAGCGCACCAGCTCAAAACCAAGCCTCATGTCCTGGTGCAGTAATGTTATATTGAGTCATAGCAGAATTACCTTTGCATTGACATGAAAATTACCGTATTTATCATATTTACAGAGCATCTGGTCCATAATATTTCAAACAGCTAGCAGCTCACGTAGTGACCTTTTGTCATATTTGATAAAATCTTACAGCAGGAGCCAATGGTTTTACACAACAGGTGATCCACAGCTACAAATCATTTTAACCACAGGCTTCATCCTGTAACAGATGACTGGTGCTGATCAGCAGACAGGACTGACTGTTCTGCTCTGTACTGTGCAAAGGCAGAGGAGGAGAAGAAGAGCGCACATAAATATTTAGAAGATGGTGACTGGCTCTTGTTATGTCCCTTTCTCTTCCCTTTAATCATAGATCATACTGTATAACATCACACATATACACCCATCTCTACATTTACGGCACAAATCACCGTAAAAAGAAACATATACAGCACATGTACAGAAAGATAGAGCTGGTAATAACCGTAAAGTTAAGGTTGTAGCATTTACAGATCTGTTCAGAGGAATGTTAAAAGGTAGGAGGAGACGAGAGTCTGCATAGGAACACACTGAGGAGGATTTATAGAGATTACCCATTACAGCACACTCACCCACATCTAAACACACAGACTGTACATGTGACACACAACCTCTCTGAGCTCATTATACTCTTTGATTATTGATTAAATATACTTATTGAGCCATATTTTATTTTGTGATAATCATCATTTGACTCCCACTAGCTTACTCTGTGTGTGTGTGTGTGTCTGTGTGTACAGTATCTGACCTTCATACCTTCATTCCAGCATACACCCAACTATCATCCTGACCAACAAATCTCAGTAAAATATCCTGTAATGACCTTTGATTTTTAGCACACAAAGGGGACATTTTTGAAAAGGCTCCTCAGACATTTTCCAAGAAAACTGAGAACTAACTGATCTGTCAAACTATTGTTAACTTTATGTGAAGAGGCAGGAGAGGACATGATGGCCTTTTTTTGGTGTGCTGTTTTCCAAATGTCACATTAGAATCCCAATGTGAGTCAAAGACAAATTGAATTACTGTGGTACAGCTATTGGCTATAATATTGTTTCTTTGCCAAACTATATTAAAATATATGTGCAAAATACTTCTATAAAGCCCCTAAGAGGACACTAAAACAGTCTGAGTCATGGGAAAAAAAGGTTTTCAGTGTCTCTGCTGTAGATATGGCCGTGGTAAAAAGCCATTACAACCAACAGCAATGACAAAACCATAAACTGAAGGTATCACTAACAGCACTGGGACCAGTGCATCTCAATCTAAGTAACCTTCCAGGATCTGAATCAAACATGCATATTTCATAATACTCAATTTTACATGTTAAGCAAAGACATTTTAGCCCTCAGAGTCCAAGACCAAACCAACAAGTGTGTTGCAAGTACAGCTGCGGCTGATGGGGAGGACCAGACGGTGGCGCTAGATGAACAGTCAAGGGATGACCAAAGTTATTACAATTCATCATATGGGAACCATTAATGTCTGTACCAAATTGTGTGGCAATCCATGTATTTGTTGTTAAGATATTTCAGTCTGGGCCAAAGTAGTGGACCATCCAACAGACATGGTAGTAGCATGGAGACCAGAAAATCTTTCACATTTAAGAACCTGGAAGCAGTAAATTTCTTTATTTTTTTTTTTCTTTGTTGCCGTTTTTGCTTGAAAACTGCAAATAAAAAATTGTTGCAGCTTAATGTTCAATTGATTACCTTACAAATTAATTGACTACTGTTGCAGCTCTATTTTGGACAAAGACAGGAACATTCCATTCAAATCCAACAACGTATATAACTTGCCAAAAGAACCTCCAAAATATTGAACTTTTATGCAAGGGAGGCGATTGTACAGAACAAAAAATGCAGAAATCAGCACAAATGACATCCAGAGGGATGTTTCTGGATAACTTTATGACTTAAACATATTTTCTGTAGCCTCCAACACTCATTTCGTGCATGTTTGTCCCTAAAGTCGTATATCATGCAGCTCAAATAACCTCAGGTGGGTGAGGGCGGGGAGTAGCTGTCAATTCGAAATGTAAGAGACAGAAGTCGGACTTCTCCCAGAAAGCTCATATCTTTGGGGTTCTGTGCATTTTTGTTGCATGAACAAACCCCCCCCCAAATAGTTTAAAGCATTCAGGACCAAATAAAACATGACTGCCCAGCTCTCTGGAAGGGTTCAGCTACCAGAGCGCAGAGGAAGACATGTAAGGATTTTCCTCACGTGTACACATGACTCAAAATGTTTCATGCATAAAAACATTTTATGTCTAAATCATAAAGTGTACACCATAACAGCTGCCCAGATGTGCACCAGTGGAATTCATAGATCTACATGAGTACACACAGACAGTCTCTCCTGCAAAGTTTAAACTCAATGACCATCCTCCCCTTTCACCTAGATAACTTCATCCATACAGACGCTGTCTGTGTGTGTGTGGAAGACAAAATGTCCTGACCATTCTGAACTGAACTTCCTCTTCATCCAATATCACTTCTAAAGAATACAAGACCCATCAGTGTCAATGATACCATAACCTCCACAAAGACAGAGTTGTACCTGCCGTGCCTCTTTTTTTTCTTCTTTCCTTCTCCTTCTCTCCCTTCTTCTTTCTGAATTTGTTTGTTTGTCTTTTTTTTGTTTCTTTTGTCAGTTTCTTGTGACTTTGTCTGAGCATTTTGTGAATTTGCTACCTCGTTTCTCCTGTCGTCCAACACGATGTTTTGTATTGTTCTATATTTGTCCTGTTATTGTTGTCACTTCATTGCACAAAAAAAAAAAAGTCTTCAAGACAATGTCACCTCTAAACTCACTGTTTTGCCTCTTGAGATCGTGCCTTTTCAGGTTGAGGACCGCATATGAGTGTGTCCACTCATCTCCCTCTATTCTTAAACAAAGAGTTAGTTTGACTACCGACTTCAACAAAAGCATCAGTGTTTTTGTGAGCTGATGCTCTAAAACATCGGTGTAGTGTCAAAAATTAACATAAATCTTTTTCTGTAGATGTATGATTGATTTTAACAGTGTCCTATGTCAAATGTAAGAATATGAAGGTAATACTGTAAACATTTTCCATGTCATTAGTCATTAATCAGTTTGTTTTCCTTTCAGGGGATTTACTTACTTTGTGTTGTAATGTACAGCCCTCCCTGTGGTGCCTCTGAAACATTTCACAATATTCATCTTAAAGCAGAAACATCTGATATATGGTTTTGTGATGATAAAAAAGTCAGTGGAGCCAACTCACTTCTCTGATGAATGATGGATATGTAGGGATGGTGAGAATTATATAGTTGACCTTCCATCTGCAATGTTTTAAAAAAGATAGAAGTCTAAAAGAAATACACTCTCCTGGAAAATTATATTGTATCATGATTTCTTCAGATACGTCACATTTATCCAAGAACTCACACACAATGCACAACATGCACAATGTACATGCACTCACACTGAAGTGATTTCTTTACTGGGCTGTCAGAGAAACTTGTATGATGTGTTTCCGTGGCTTAATTCCCACCTCAGGTTACAGTCATAAGGAGAAACATGGAAACATTTACACCTGCCCATGCACACACATATTGTGCATACAATATACCCACACGTTTCTTTCTCAATTTCTATCTTTAAGCGTATAATATTTGGGTATGGGTCCACATCCACACACAAATCTATTTTAATGCCTTTTTAACTTTTATTGAATAACATAATAAATTTGGTCTGTCTTTGCCAGCTAAAAACAGTTTTATTCCCAATTCATTAATAATAATACTTAATAAATTCAAGTCTAGTTTATCATTTTCCTTCAAACACATAATTGTGTTGAACGTTAAGAGTCAGCATGTCTCTCAGCTTTATGTCTCTGACATTTTAAAGTCGTACAGTGTCACACTATGGCAGAGATTATAAAAAGACACAAGATTTTTCACCAGAATTAGAGGAATAACTCCTCAGTCGCTATTTGATCTACATACTTCAATGTGGTATCAATTGAAAGATTAGAATCCATGCTTTCATCCATTTTTCAGAGCTTGTTTCTGTGTTTTGAGTCATGAGACATATGTCTGGCACATGTCTGTCCTCCCTTGACCTCAGTTTCATGTTACACAACTTTTAAAATTGTGAAAAGAAGATAAGACTGAATAGTACGGTTATACAGTCTTTCCAGGAAATTAAATTTCAGTGTAATGTAGTGTCATTCCTGATGTGTTTTTCTGCAGTTATTCCACCAAGTAATCACTTGTCAATGAAACTCTGTCAATAAGTTAAATGACTTTTCCATTTTGATATTTAGGTAATGACCTTAGCGTGCTTGGCGGTTGTGCCCTTTACTTTGCCTGGTCAGCAACTATTGGCAGTTGATACTCGTGCTGAATACCCAATCCAATCTGCAGAAACACCTACCAGGCAGCAGCAGTGTGTTTCAGTAGGTATTTGAGAGAGAAAGAAAAAAGACAATGAAAGAGAGACAAAAGCAGACAGAAAGATGGAAGAAGAAGGAATGAGATGAGAGTGGGAGAAGGGGCAAATTCTAAAATCCCATGAGGAAGTCATTACTGTATTTCCATCCCATTAAAAATACACACACACAAGAATATATACACACATGCAAATGTACATACACACAAATATGCACGTACGCACATGGTGAGGCTGACAAATAAATAAATAAACAGAACGAAGCAGGAGAACAATAAACCCATTTAGAAACCCCTGATGTCTGGGTTCCATTCAAACTTCCCTCAACACACACACACACACACACACACACACACACCTTTACCCACACAAACACAATCTCTGCATGGGGCAAAAATCAGGAAAGTTTATGTTCTCTGCTTCCTCCCCCTTCCATTACCTCTTTCCCCCTCTCTCTTTCTCTCTGAGTCGCAGGAGCTGCAGTTATATCTGATTACGACATACAGGCAACCTCCAACGACGCATTACTCACCGCCTCGCTCGCTGGCTGGAGCACTGCTTCTACATTTCTATACTTGTGACAGCTAAACGTTTTCACAAGGTTGGAAATTTAGAGAAATTATCAAACATTTCATAATTTCCAAAAAGGACATTCCTCATGTGATTGAAAGTATGATTTTGAGTAATAACGGGTTAGAGAAAGGATTATTTATGATTACTTTATTAGTAACATTTCAAAAAAGTGATATGCAAGCACTGTTTGCACACTTATTGCAGGCAGTGGGAGCGCCGCATGTCAAAAAAGATTGTAGGGCAAATTGTAGTTAAATTGTCAAGTTTTTCAGGCCTGTCGCACCTTCTTGCATGGGTCACAGTCACAACTCGTGTTAATTATGATTAGTGAAACATGCCCAAATGAACACAAGAGGAAACTATATGTTGCAAATCGCAACTTGTATGTTGCGAATTTGGTGAAATGGGCTCCTAGGGGAAACATTGCAAAAGAAGTCATACAGGGAAAGAATCACAAGCAGTCACATGATCAGACTGATCAGAAACCCATATGAGCTACACTGATTTGGAAGAGAGGACAAATTATAAAATCAATACCCAAACTGTAAACATATCACAGTTTACAAATGTTTGTGTTTTGCCAGTGAGCGATGACCAACATTTCAGGTGTACTCACTTTTGGGTTTACCTAAAAAAAAGTGGTTTAGATAATCTGGCTATTGCCTTAGTTACAACCTGTCTGACTACTTGTTTTTGACTTTGAATGTCACTGTGTTCCCAGATCTCAGCATTTACTGTGATGATTTATCATAACTGATAGAAATGATGGTCAATAATAAACTAAATGTATCCTTCAAGAATAAGTATGCAGTGCTGAGGGTTAAGGTCTGCAGGTTTATGGATGAATACAGTAAATCAATAGTACTACAAATGTCTGTGTATGTGGGTCCGTGTATGTGTGGGTCCGTGTGTGTGTGTGTGTGTGGGTGTGTGTGTGTGTGTGTGTGTGTGTGTAGAGTTCATGCAGACCCTGTCTCTGGCTGGAGTACTCTACACTGCTGAGCTTCCTGCCAAAGGATTGCTCAGCATTTAACGAGAGAGGGGGAGAGCGAGAGACAGAGATAGAGAGAGAGAGAGGTGGGGAGTCATTAGGGAGGAGGGACAAAACTCTATGAGAAAGTGAGGGGTTGAAAAAGAGAGCGGTGGACCTGCAGCTCTGTAGAAAGTTAAATAGACAGAGAGAAGCAGCAGAGGCAAACAAAACGCACACAGCCAACCTGACTATAACCTTCTCCAACAACACACACACAGACACACACGGACAGGCAGGTAGACAGAGCAGCGGACCTGAAACTTACCAAACACTCATACACTCTCTCTCACACACTCAGTCGGCAGCAGCAGCAGCATGTTTCGGTGGAGGCTCCCACAGGCAGTGTGTGTGCTGCTGGCATGTGTGTGTCTGGTTCTTGCATATGAGGATGATATTGAGGTCAACTACCCTGACACGTACTACAATGAAATCACAGATGGAGACACGCCAGAACGTAAGTGTTAAACTGTGCATGTGTGTGTGTGGGCTGGAACCAAAGATTTATCTGATTAAGATAAAGATTTCTCGGATTGCCGTCGTTGCAATTTAATTACATTCTAGAGCGTGAAATGGATTTCTTGTAGGATTTATGCATGGGGTTGTGTGAGAAGTGAGCTCAGGACGTTAGATTAATTGTGCCTATATGTTCAGTCATCGGAAATCAACATTTGAAATGCTCACTGCACTGAAGATGATGCACTAGGCATCAGTCACAAATTTACTGTATGAGCAGAGCTTTTAAACTGAAAAAAGTCCCGAACAGTTTAGGAAGTACTACAACAATAATATTACCATGAGATGACAGAGAGCAGACAAACGGAGAGATGGAGGTAGAATAAAGGAACAGTTCTACTGTAGGCCGCATAAAAACAGAGAAAAAGACAGCTGGATGGTTACTGGTTTTGATTATTGTCTCTGAATGCATTTCTCAATTGATTTAGTGATTCATTTGTGTGATACTGGTGATGTTCTTGTGACAGAGTCAAATCCAACAGACTGTTCATTTCCATGTTTGAGTTGGTAAGTTTAGTTAGTTTGTTGAGTACTTTATATTTTCTGTGCTGAAAAGGCAGCTTTAATATAGAGAAACAGAGAAGAGAAAAAACAAGTGTCACGGTATGTACAGTATACAGACTGTTGGCATAGCCAGAGTTTGTGTATGAGATGAGTTGCATCAAAGAGCATGCTGAGCCACAAAAGTAGAGTGCTTTTTCAGTTGCAGACCGAGACCAACACATATTACAGCATGAATGACTGGTCACCGATCTCAGAAACACTACAGTATATCACTATGATACTCTTTTGGAAAGTGTTTGTGAGAGAAAAGAATGTGTTCAAGTGTATACATGAAAAAAAAAACATGTGTTTTGCATTTTGCATTTGTTTGTTGCTTTAAAGCTGACAGGAGATATAATTACAGCACCGACAGTTAACAGGCGGCAATCTTTGCTCTGGGCAAAGCCTGAGATGTGATTAAACCTGACTGAATGCAATGATGAGAGTGGCTTAAAAAAATGACAAAGAAAAGTGAAATACAAGCAAATTAACTTCAGCATTAAAGGGTGAAAAAGGAGTGTTTTCTGTATGCCAAGCAAGAAGATGTGGGACTAAGAAAGCATAATTCATAATTGGCTCACTGGACTGAGGAGATATAGTCAACATGAGTTAAGTACAGTTTGTATACAGTTGTGTGAGGAAGCAGAGACGGGAAGAGGGAGGTCAAAGCCTAGAGGAAGACAGATCATTGTTTGAATTAATGAAGGGAACATGAGAGAGGTCATGACACAGTTCATTTTAAAATGAAAGCAAATAAAATGTAGCAGATAAGTAAAGCCAGGCTGTTGGCAAGAAGAGGGTACAGGTTGTACCTCTAATCCATTCAGTGCTTTCCCATCTGCCCATTTTCTACTTTCTGTTGATTTAAATGAATGTACATGTATATATACAGGATGTGTACGTACAGATTACTTTCTGCAATTGCTATGTTAAACCCTGAAGAGGTGGGTCATCCTTTTGATAAAAAATAATTCAAAAAATAAAAATTTAACAAATAAAACTTCCCAGGCAGTTCTCTCTCTTAAGAATAGGCAGTGACCAATTCAAAATAACAGGTAGGTGCAGTAGCAGAATTTACTTTATAAGCGCTCAAACTCAGTAGGTCAAAAGTACCACAAAGGCTCCAGGATCCAAACTAATGTCTAAGGTCATTTTACACTCTACTTACTGCCAGATCCATCACAATCCTTCATAAACCTCTGACAGACCTGCACATTTAGTTTGGTAAGTTAGAGGGAGCAGAGTGCATGAACCTTCTGCCTAATTGACTTTGAACCTTTTGGACAGGCAGACACAACAAATCTTGCAGTCCTTTGATAAAGCTCCTCTAGAAGAAGGTTGCAGGTATGAACAGAGTTTGAGAGGCTCAAACGTTAATCAGAACAGTGTGCCTGACACATATTCCCACTCCTGGATTGTTTTACCCCCTTTCTCTCCGTTTCTCTCTACTGTTGTTATCTCCCCCTTACTCTCAGCAGGTCTTCCCTTTCCTTTTCAGTGTAAAAGAAATTTTCCCTTTCCTTCCTTCCTTCCTTCTTTCCCCTCATTCACACAAGCAGCCAGATGATGTTGCCAGGAAAGTAAAGCTGTTTATGAGTCTATTGTCCCGTTTTTTTCTCACGTTTTTTTTATCTCTCCCCTAACAACCTCACTTCCTCTTTTGTCCCCACCTGTGCTCTTCATTTTACCGTCTGTCTTTACAATCTCCTTGACTAAATAAAACATGCTCATCCTGCAGCATTTACATTCTTCTGCTCTTCCAGCAAGCTGAAATATATTTTCCTTTTTCTGTCTTTCTCCTTACAATTATGGCCTTGAAGTTCCTGTCAAAGCTGGAGAGATCATAGTATGTTTAACTCAGCACATCTGATAAAAGTTAAAGATATTTCCTGGTTGCTCTCTCCTGAAGCAACACTTGCCCTTGAATCTGGTAAATAACTACACTGAGCAAGTTAAACCTTTTTATACTTTGTGGGAAAAAAATCACTTTTCCATTGCTCTCATTTTTGAAGAGCAGTATATAAACATTATCAAAGAGGAGTGCTTACAGATTTTAAATCCTGGACCTATGTGAAGCAGAGATACTTTGTGAGGTGAAGGGCAGTTGGGTACTTCAAAACCCTTAGAGTCGGATTGCCGCTGTTTGAGTCAAGATGTGTACTTCTCTGAGTCATAACTCTGTCAAATCTGAACACACAGATACGATACACATAATTTAGATTTCCGAGTATATCATTATGTCCAATGTCAATCTGCTACGAAATCATAGAAAGAAGACACACGTTTTCTTCGGTATCCAAGTAAGAAGTGATAGTTGTATGTACATGCATTGCAAACACAAATTACTAATAGCTACTTCGCCATACTTTTAATGGAAGTGCAGTTTTGTCTGAAAACCTGTTTTATCTAAAAGGAAATCCTCCTTTACACACTGCTCTACACACATGCTGCAGAAACCCCAATGAGTTCATCCTCTCTTAGACAATTAAACCTTTCTCTCCCTCTTATTACCACCCTTCTCTCCAGCCACGCCGAGCTCAGCCCCCTGCAGCTCTCCAGACTTGACCAAATGGGACAAAATCTTCTCGATGCTGGAGAACAGTCAGATGAGGGAGAACATGCTGCTTCAGTATGCAGACGACATCATCAAGGTGGAGATGGGGTCACTGCGCGGAGAAATGATCAGGTAGGGTGGACAAAAGGACCAGAGGTCCAGAGTAGTTCTGATCTCAAATGAGATGAAATTAGTTTTTATAGTTAGATAGTTGCACAAGTTAAGCGAACAATTTGAATTAAGCCACTCAGTCACAATGTTATGAGGTCCCAATGCAAATTTCGATGTGAAATTGCTCTCAAAAAATGTATTCATCTCTCTTTATATTATCCTGAGTTCGTGCATTTTAAAGGTACTTAAGAGGTTTACCACACTAGTTGTATACTAGTAATAATATACTGTCAATCCTGAATTCAATGATTTTCATGCAGTTATCAGAATTGTTGCTGATTATTTTTCTGTCGAATGCCTGATCGATTACTCGACAAATCGCTTCAGCTCTACTTAAGACAAGCATCCTCAATTCATCCAGTTCATTTTAATTTCAATAGTTTTATGAGTGAATTGGGAGCCAAGATGGATTTCTGGCAGAATTCTGGTCTACATGAGCCTTGATTGCAGTGGATTAAAGCTCTTCAGTTGAAAAGGTTCAAATCTTTTACTTTGGTCCTTTTGGTCAGGTTTGTAGCCCAGTATGGTGGCTCCTGTGGGGTTGCAGTGGAGACAGCAGGAAGAAGGATGGCGCTGCAGATGGAGGGCCGCCTCAAGGATACCCTGGAGCGCCTCAAACTCAGAGACCAGACTTCTGCTGCTGCTGGGAACTCTGCCGGGAATTCAAACCACCTGGAGGCGATGGTACAGCAGCTCCTCTCCGCAGCGCGAACACAAGCTTCCCGACTCGCCAAGCTGGAGACCAGCTGCTTCAGCAGCCCGGGAGCTGGGATGGGGATGAATTCAAAGACAGGATCCCAGCTTCCAGATGGTGGGGTGGCCGGGCACCGGGTGCAAGAGGTCACATCACAAGAGGTGGCTTTAGACGGGGCGGTGGCTGCGCTGCAACAGATGAGGGTGGAACTGGGGGAGGTGCTGAGGTCATCGAGGCAAAGATACCTACCCGCAGGTAAGATATCCATCTTACCAGCAGCAATCTGTGTGTCTGTCTTTACCTGTTGCTTTCTGTTTCTTTGTATTCGTCTTCACCTTTCTCAACAGTGTCAAACAAACAACCTTCCACCTTTAATTTTTCTCCTGCCCTGAGTTGACACATTCAGGTCATGCTTCACGTAAAAGAATGAGACCCCCCCCCTCTGTCGGGCCTTGCTTCTGTGTATGTCCAACAACTAATCATGTGGCTTGTGTTCGTCCTAAACACTTTTTCCACTTAGTCTGTGTGTCTCCAGGCGTGTTGTCCTCCTCAAGTAACAACCCATCCTTTTCTCTTCCTGTCGTAACATTACTCTCAGTCAAGACAGTCAAGTCAAACATGGAGAAGACGGGCTAGTGGGCAGGTATGGGGTCAACCGTATGATGCTCACTTATTGCCTCTTATTTCTGTTTGGTTAACATTTATTATAAACCCATTTTGATGAGTCGCCACGCAAGAAAAAAAACTCAGCTCAGACTGACTTGGACTTAATCGATTAATCTAAACCTTTGCCTTCAGCTATTTTCATTAATTATTCTCTCATTCAAGACACTACAGCATGTGGCTTCAGTTAGCAGAGCTACTGCTCTGGCTTTCTGTCCATGCTTTGATAAAACACTGACTAATAACAATGCAACTTTAGAGATTAAGTGACTAAGTGTGAGTAAGTAAACTTGGACAAGTTTAGTACCTCAAAGAGACCACTAACCAGTAAGGCAACTTCACTTCCTAGAATTAATCAAATAAAAACTGCAAACAAATCAGATAGGTGATATTACTCATTTAATGCATGCACAGGCCTTTACAGTCCAGAAATGTAAAACTGGCCTACAGAGCAGAGGGAGGTGTAATCTTTAGCCAGTTGCCACAAGAACCACAACAAAGCACCCTTGGAGAGCAGAGTCAGATGGAAACCATCATGAACACACACACACACACACACACACACACATGCATGTTTGTACAGCTATACTTGTGAGGACATTCATTGACTTAATTCATTCCCTATCCCTTTACCCTAACCTTAACCATAAAAACTAAATGCCTGACCCCAACCCTTACCCTAACCTTCACCTAAACTTAGCTCTAACCTGAACCTTTAAACCAAGTCTTAACCCTCAGACAGCCCGTGAAGGTGTCTCTGAAAGTGAGAACCGCCAAAAATGTCCTCACTCCCATGGTCTAAAACTCAAATTGGTTCTTACAAAGATGTACAAGTACACACACACACACACACATTTTTTACCATATTTTGTTGAGTGGCATGAACCTGAGACAAATGTAACATCAACATTTGGGATTTCTGGTTTTAGTAGGGATGAAGTGTGTCTACAGGGAGAAACATGAAGCAAGGGTGGGAAGGGTTGGGGGGCGACTGAGACCAAGAGAGAAAACTCAAAAGAGAGTGAAGAATTCAAAATACAAGATGCAGGTTGGAACAATAAATGAGAGCTTACTATACGTCCGACAGAGCACATCAGCACATCAGCACAATGTACATTACATTATTATGTAATGGAGAATAAATTGCCTCCGAAGAACTCGCTCAAGTGGATGAACACCACACATGTGTTTTACATACCAAAAGACTAACCAACAAAAGTGAGTTTCACAACGCAGAATGAGTTCAGAAGGGAGTGTTTCATAGTAAGTATATCTGAATGATTAAAAAGAGAGAAGAAGAGGGAAAATAATGAAATGGAGCAGATCAGCCCAATGGACCAGATGACCCAGAGAGCGAGGTGTCTGTGTCCGTTGGTGGGGCAGGAAAAAAAACCGTATGATTCATAATGTCATCACCTGACCGTGAACTGAACTCTTTTTTATCCAACAAGACTTCCATATCTAATACTGCCACCTGAATGTACCTTTTCCAAACATCAGTTAATTGTGTGGTCATACTGATGAGAGTGCAGTGACCAGTTTAACAAGCGGTTTAAAGGGTAAAGGGTTTCATCCATATTATGCAGCAACATTTTCCAATAAAATGCATGAATGCATTTCAGTGGCATGGATTCAATCTCCCCATGCAGCAGTCCAAGTGCAAAAAGGTAATAAAAGACAGTCTAGCTGTAGCTTTAAATTGGCTGCCCTCATATTTAACAGTGTAGAACTCAAGCAATCTGCATTGAAAATTCAGTCTCATTCACAACATCAATTTCATGTGGATCCCCCTAGGTTAAATTTTGGGCCCAATTATTTTCTCTATTCATATGCTCCTACCAGGCCACATAATAATCAAAAATACAAAGCCATATACAAAAAAATCTAAAATATATTTGATCCAGCACTGATGTTCAGTCCAGTTTCAATAAGATTGGAATCATTTTTCACTACTTTACTTCGATTCCTCCCAGACATCTTGATATTGCCTGGTTTACCCGGGTTCTTGCCTCTCTTTACTGTGTACTTACAAAACCTTACTGTTCACTCACAAACAGTAAGATTTGTTGCTGGTGGTTGTGTGCATGGCTTCTTTGCTTTCAGCTTTTTTTTTTTTTATCTCTCTTTGTCACTTTCTCTGTAAAGTTGTTTAGATCAATGGTGTTGTATTAAAAATGCCATGTACATAAAAGTTGATTTGACATCTGCATAAAGACAGGGTTGAATTACCAGCAATTTATTGATACATGTAAACTATTATTAGCTCTGAATGAACGGTAAATTCAACTTACTAATACTGACTGAGTGTGCGCAATTACATTTTTATTATTATCAGCATTTGCGGGAGATGCTGAAAGAAAAGCCTGCCGTTGAAATCTAAATTTCAGAAGTTTTTCATCCAGAAGTAATAGTTAATGAATAAAATTTTTACCACTATATCATTACTATTGATAAAATTCATGAATTGTTGCTGAAGCTAGCCAGCTAATCCAAGTTGTAGCTGGTTCCCAGGTCCAGGCTGACATTATTCATTTAAGCGTAATAACATAAAGTGAACCACTGCGTTAGATTATCAAAACGTTGACATTAAAACTCAAATTAACTGATGCCTTGTTAGGTATAACCATCGCTGTTGAGAGAGAGGGTTAACCCTAACCCTCTGTGCATGGCTCTGGGTATAACGTAGTCACCGAATTTCTTTTTAACTCGCACATGCAAACTGCTGGGTCTAGGACTGCAGGGGGCCCCCGTCTCTGCAGGGCAATGTTTTTCAGCTTTCTTGAGAACCACTCATCCAAATTACTTCAAACTACGATATTGCACTTCCTTGGGTCCTAAGCAATACACCTGCCAAGTCTGAAGTCGATCGGATGAACGGTTGTCAAGAAAATCAAAGGGTAGACAGAAAGACAGAGGCTCGTTCCATTTTAGTTATATATCTTTTGGACATCCAGAAACTGGTTAACACTGACAAACATTGACTTGCAATAATTTCTCCTGTCCTGTATATTCTAAAAATTATTTTAGAGTAAAATCTATCCCCAACACTGAAATTGATGACTAATAAAAACAGCTCTCTAAAGGCGAGCGTCATTAGTTCATGTCATGTATCTTATCTTATGCTGATTCCTACTGAGTGACAATAAAAACTATCACTTTTTCTTGTTAGGTTGTGAGACGGCGCTCCTCTTCCCCATGCGTTCCCGCCGAATCTACACCTCCGTCACACCAGATGTCCCTCTCTCCGTCTCCGCCTTCACTGTCTGCATGTGGGTGAAGCCGACCACTGTCTCCAACAAAACTGTGCTGTTCTCCTACGGAAACCGTCGCAACCCATACGAGATCCAGCTGCTGCTCGGTCAAACCTCCGCCCTCTTCACCATCGGAGGAGAGGCTCACCTGGTGGAGGCGCGGGGTGTGGTGAACCCAGGAGGCGCGTCGGAGTGGATCCACTTGTGTGGGGCTTGGTCGTCTGAGCAGGGCCTGTCATCCCTGTGGGCAGGTGGGAAAAAGGTGGCCTCCACACCCGGAGTGGCCGAGGGACATGTCCTACCCGACGGAGGCTCACTCCAGCTGGGGCAGGAGCGGAACGGCTGCTGCCCTCCGTCTCCAAGCAGCGGGGTGCAAGGGTTCGAGGGAGGGTTCGATCCCAAGCTGGCGTTCGCTGGGAAGATGACAGGCGTGAACATGTGGGACAGGGTGCTGTCAGAGGAGGAGATTTCCCAGCTGGCTTTGCGGGAGGGCCAGGGCTGCGAGCGGAGGGGGAACGTGGTGGCATGGGGAGTGACAGAGATGGTGCCACATGGAGGTGCTCAGTACATCAACTAACAGATTCATACTCTTCCTGGTGGAAGAAGTTTTCAGCAGCATCATCATCATCATCATAATGAATATCGGCTACATCGTAATACATCGTAAGTTTTAATGCTAAAACTGAAAAGAACAACTTACAACTGCTTTTATCATCATCATGTTTGTCCCTATAGTTAAATGTTTTCATAATTACATTTACATACAATTACATTTTTTCTTCATCATCTCCATTGCTATTGTGAACACTAATGCTGCAATGAACTTTACTGGACATGTTCAAATGAGAGAAAGCCAATGCTGTGAGAGACTGACTTTTATTTTTGTAACATAACCTTTTGAACTGAGGCCGTAACAGACACAGACACACACACACACACACACACACACACACACACACTGACGTACACTCATCTTAGAAAACTTATATTGAGCAGGAGAATTGCTGGAAGCTGCATTTACCAAAGACTTAATTAGACTGCAAGAAAGACAAAGAGTCTATTGTTAAAGTGAACGGGTCCTGAGCCAGTGAACAGAGTAATCACCAGACAGCCATGCAGGAGAGGAAAATAAGAGGTCACAGACAAATAAAAGAGATTATCTTGTAACTGTAGAGTGATGTATGTTTTAGAGTAATAATGCATTTTTTTTCTTTCCATCTAGATTCGTACAGAAATGGCAAGTGTAGTTCATCAATTATCAATGCAAAACCAGTTTAACATAATAAAATGTATATGTAATAAAATGTAGGTACAATTATTAGAAGTTGAAGATTGACTTGTTACATTACAACTGAAAGCAGAGGTACCATACTAATGTGTTAATGGTGTGCAGTACAACATATGATGTATGAAATACCTGTGTGAATGAAAACTGCTGTACTTGCTTTCATTAAAAGCATGAGCGACTAGGAACCTTAGAAATAGCTTCAAACTAAATGTTCTTTTTGGGGCGGGGGGGTATTTTATTATCATAATTTTCTTGAATTTGCAAAAACTTTTAAAGCATTTTTAAGACCTTACATTTCCAAACTTGTACTCATCAAAGTGTTTACATTCATATGAGTTATATAATTCCAGTTCAGCTTTGTTAGTTTTTTTTGTCAGCAGTTTAAATTTATGGTAATAAATGTGTGTCTTCTTTTTTGATACTGCATAAAGTAAGAAGAGTAAAATTTGTAATGTTTTTTGAATTTGATAATAGAAACTGAGGACAATGTTTACACAATCTACTCTTTTATGAACCAAGTTGTCTTGTATGATACTGTAAATTGCTTTTGTTGTTTTTGTGAAAAGGTGAAAATGAATGTATTTTGTACATAAATATATTTTGCATAACATGACTGGATGAATGGAGAGTGAGGTATGAATAAACATTTCAACTTATAGTATATTCCCTTGCTGGATTTGCAGTATCAATGTTTTTCTGTCACTTCAAAATCTCATTTAAGTCTCTCTAATACGTTTCAAGTGCTTATAGCTTATAGATACACTCAAGAAATTGACTGCACCACCTTGCAGAGCACTGGCCTGCTCATCGGGAGCCATTTGGGGTTCAGTGTCTTGCTCAAGGGTACTTAAGCACAGTGACAGGAGAAGCCAGGGATTGAACCACCAAATCTACAGTTAGTGGACAACCTGATTGTCAACTACCTCCTGTTGATCCACAGCTTGCAACGCAACGTAAGTTTATTTGTGTAGCAACTTCCAAACATAGAGGTAATTCAAAGTGCTTTACATAAGGCAAAGAAAATGGAATAGATAAGCTTCCTTTGCCATATTACCATCTAGTATTGAAAAAGAATTGATTTTGCTAGATAGACCCTGGTTTTACATTTAAAATAAAACAGAAATGCCAAGTTTGAATCACAAAGATGATGAGATACAGTACACACACTATACATGCAAGACGTATGCCATACTTTCATAATATACATACTTTCCATACTTTCATAATATATATATATATATATATATATATATATATATATATATATATATATATATATATATATATATATCTGACAATCTGCAACTGTAGACAGATATGTTTTCTTGCTATTCACATATGCTTACAGTTTGCTGTGGCACATCCTGCTACGGGCCCAGCAGTGAAATATAACCGGTTTCTCCTGCAGCTGCAACCTCTGCAAAGTCTCCAACCGTTTTTTTGTAACTGTGACCTGTTACAAAATTACAAAATGGAGTTGTCACCTTTCATACTGACGCCCATCCAACCCATCCGCCCCAAACTTTACTCACTCTGCCTTCTCTTAACCTTAAAACCCAGAGTACAGTAACTACACATGTTTCGCAGCAGGGGAGCCATAAAAGACATATAACATTGACGGATGACACATTCCAAACTTAAGATCAGGTTTTACTTAGAAAGGAAGGAACTCTTGGCTGTTAAAGCATGGTGCCAAAGCAATGCCATATGGTTCTGTGTGCATGTACTGCTGTGAGTGTGTGTGTCTGTGTGTATGTGTGTGTGTGTGTGTGTGTGTGTGTGTGTGACTGATAATCACTGAGCCCTGTTGTGGCTTACTGTAGCAGGCTATAAAATCTCTTTTCTGTATCCTGCTGCTGACGTCTTGTTACTAGTAAACACACACACAGACACACACACACACGTCCTCATAAAGCTCCCTGTACACTGAACTGACTGATATACGATAGAAATACAACCGAGTACAAAATACAGCCACTTCCTGCGCCATCAAGTTGCCTCAGTGACGACCCACATGCGGCAACTTCTGGCCTCAGTTACAAACTTACAGAATAAACACACACACAGATGCACAGTCCATCCATCCTTCTAGCTCGTATAACCAACTCATCACACCCCTATCATCAATGTCACCCAAACCCCATTACATCAGCTCACTTCCTGAATAGAGGGCTGCTGGGAAAAAAGAGAGGTCATCTGTTATTGCTTTTACGGCCTACATGTGCGCACAGTTCAGCATGCTTACGTGTGTTCGTAGTCTAGTGTTTATGTTGTGCTGTGTTTATGTTGAGGGTTCGGGGGGGGGGGGGGGGGGGGAGAGAGAGAGAAGTAGAGGCTTGTTAAAAAGGCAAAATGAGGTTGAAATGTTCAGAGCACAGCAGATGAGCCTCAGCAGTTGGTTGCAGCAGGGGGTAAAAATTTGAAACTGCCGAGGCTGCATTAAAAACTGCCCAAGGAAACATAACTCTGAACTCGCTATAATAACGCCCTCAAGCAAGCTTTGTTCACTTTCAACCGCTCTCAACTCTCAGTGGAGTGTGTGTTTGCGTTATATTCCAGCTTTAATAAGGCCCATCATCAGTTCATCACCCTGTCAAGCTGGATCACAGCCACTGGAGGCTTTAGTGTGCATTTGCATATAACTTTCTATCTCTCCCATCATTTCGTCCTCTTTCTCCCTTTATTTCACTTTCTTTTCTCTTTTTATTTCTCATTCTCTCCAAGCTCACAAACAAGGCTAAGTTTCAGTGTGTTTTATGGTACATGAGTGTCCGTAGTGTGATATTATGTGATGACGTCATAAACCTATTGGAAAGGAATTTCAGGGTCAAGGTTTTGAAACAAAAATTATGACTATATCCCCCCTGAGCAGCTGACAATCAGGAATTTGATGTGTGTGGACTATAAAGTGTACTTCTTAAAATGATATACATTAATATGACACACTCTTATATCACTCAGAGGAGGAAAAAAAGTTTAATCAGAAAAAAGAAGGGCGTGTGTGTTTATCCCTGAGCCCTTATGAGCTAATGCCTCAGAAGCCAGTTGGCATTGTTCCATAAGGTTACCAGTGGTCAAAAAACTACAGTCTACCTTAAATGGAGCAATACATTTTGCAGCAATTAGAAGAACGGCATCTTGATGCACTTCCATCTTCAATATTAAGCCGTGTGGACTTTCTGTTTTAAAAACAGTACCCAAATGAAAAACATTCAGTCTTTAGTCTCCTATAGCTACTCCAATCAGAAAAACACCTGATTTCTGTTTTCCTGTTGGCAGGGACGACTTGCTATCTCTATTTTCACCCACAGTTTTATGAACCAAAGGTGTAAAGTGTCATCCAACTATTTGGCGCCCTTAACCCAAATCCTGGCTAAACTTCACTTATAAAATGAACCAGACAGGAGGGAGCTAAGCTGTTTCATGTGCTGAGCTGCTGGCACAAAATGTGCTCGGTGGGAGCATCACCGTGGTGGGCACCTCACTCTGCGTGAGGTGATTAGCATCACGTGCTAGTGTGTGTGTGTGTGTCTGTGTACCTCTGTGTGCGTGAGGCGTTAGTTCAGCATGTTGCCAAAAGCATAGATTGATTCACAGAGAAAAACGTACATGCAAATGCACACAGAGCTGCACTAAATCATGTTCACATAATGTGCAACTGATTTCTAGAGAAGGTAAACTGTTCACTATTAACTGAACCCCCTGCACGGCAACCCACTCCTATTAATGGAGTGAGTGTGTGTGTGTGTGTGTGTGTGTGTGTGTGTGTGTGTGTGTGTGTGTGTAAAGGCCTGAGGGGTAAACAACTACAGCCCTTTACTGTAGACACCTAATCTACACTAATGAGCTTGTAAAGCATCTGGGTTAAAAAGGTAGATAAATATTTCAGGGAATCAGCCTTGAGCCACTGATCAGAGGTCAGCTTGATTTTCCCCTCTGACCTTAACTGTTAACAAGGAAAGTTGTTGAATATACTAATCAGATCAGTTCTGATTAGTATGATTGCTCACACACTGGAGCTGGATTCATATTATTTGGTCATTCTTTTTCTTCAGTTGTTCGGAATTTAAATTCTCCTGGGGTTGAATAATGATGGTCTGTTAGCGGTGTGAATCTATGTGAGATCAGCAAAAAAGTTCATAGAACAACACGTGTGGACAAGATGGAACAAAAATGTAAACAACAAAGTGGCAAAGCAGTGAAAATGAACTTATATATGTTTTTTTATATTATCTTATATATATCTTATATGTTTTAATCAAATAGTAGAGAAAAAAGAACCAAGTTCAAAAAGATGTTTATGCGTGTTTAAATAAACTGCAAGATGAAACAGCAATTGTCCTTTTCTTTCCACAATAACTACTTCTTACATATGAATTTCCATGCTGCATCAAAGGGCCATCAGGGAAATGATGACTTGTAACAGCTGTTATTTACCATCAGTATTATCCTCAATGAGCTGGCAATCATTATAACATTATTCACTATGGCTATGATAGGATAAGTGGTTTGCTACTACAACTGCTGATTACAACAGTAATCCATTATCCACTCAAGTAAACCAGCTGATCCCATTGTTGCTGATCTGCTAACAGCCCTCTCAGTTAGAGCATACAAGTACTATTTCTACAAGCCAAACCCACATGTCAACCAATAACGACTAAATAAATGCAATAACGCCTTGTTAGGAAATCCTTTCAGTGTTCATTCATAAGCAGATCTTTCTCGTAAAGCTCTTTCTGTGACTCTCTTTTTCTTTACAGTCTCTACAAACGAGAGACTATAGTTCGCTTGTCACAGAAACAACACATTTAACTTGTCACTTTCCCTTTTTCAACAGCAACATTTAGTGGGGTATGAGAGCACGAAATTACAATATCTTTTTTTTTTGTTGTGTATGAACACGTGTATGTGTGTCCTACCTCCCAGAACGCTGTGTGTTATGGCCTCAGTGTGTTCAGCCAGCAGGTCAGCCTTGGCTATAGCAGCCAGGGAGAGATAACTGGACATGTTCCTGCTCAGCTCCCTGTTGCCTCTCTGCAGGAACCGCACCGCTACCGGGACGGCCAGCACCATGACCGATGGACAACTGTAGTTCTGGGGGGACACAAGGAGTGAGGAGGTTTGAGGAGACGGCAGTCACCATATATTCAGGGACACAGAAGAAACACAGGGGCTTTTATTTAGGACTTTACAAAACACCTTTTCATAGTGGCTATTGTTCTGCATTTTAAGGGACAAGCCAAATGATATACAAACAGTGTTAGCCTTTTTTTCTTATTTTATCTACAAAGACCCAGAAGTACAGGTGCCACATCTTTGGAGGCAGTGAGTGTGATATAAACACTCAACACACCAGACAGTCTGATCTAAATATACCCTCACTACTGTGAGGTATACGTCCAACAGATTTCATCATCTCAGAAAAAAAGCTGCAGATATGAGCAGCACTTAACTCCAGCAGTGGTATGAGTGCCAGGAAGACTAAAGCAGGCTTAAATTGCTGTCATTTACCATATGATTCAAGTATAGAGGGGAGGGAAGTGTTGTTTCATTTGTGGATGCAGACACAGGCAGATGTCTGTCCCTGTGAACATTTACAGAAGGAAGAAGGAGGACTGGGATTTGAAATGCTCTAGCACCCTCAACAGGACAGACTGATACCAAGTCTGTTTGAACATGCACAGGCCAGTGAGAGAGAGTCCCTCTGCTTTTAAGCCTTTTAGCTGTGGAGGCCTAAGGGGAAAGTAGGAAAGCTTAGATGTTTTTAAGACCCTTTAAAGGCAGTGATTACATGAATAATATTTGCTATTAAAGCAGAAATCCTCCCTTGATCATGTATCATTAATCTGCCATGTTCACTGCACTCCGTGGATGTTATAATTCATACTTGTGTACCCACTTTCAAATTCAACCTTCCTCGTCTACTTCCTTTCAACCAGACGTGTTTACTGTCAACTCTATAGCAAGTTGAAAATTTGTACACTCTTTTTTTATCTCTGTCTGTCACACCTCTGTTCTGCCACATGATGGCAGTGCAGACAATGTATTCACAAAAATGTTTTCATTCCATCATTCATGATGATCCATCAAACAGTTTTAATCTTAACAGGCACTACATTTATACCCAGGGACGCTCTTGCAGGTTCCTCATAGGATGTACAGATTTATTTATCTGTCCCGTCTCTCTCTCATTCATCTCATTAGCGACAGTCACTTTAATGTCAGGCACCGCGCAGATCAAGCATATAAAAACAAAGAAGGTGCCATCATAAGCCTGAAATCTGTGGGCCCATACGTGTGTGTGTGTGTGTGTGTGTGTGTGTTGCGCACAAGCAGTGTGCAACTGAAAACTCTTCTTCCTACAGTTTGTTGCTCACTTCATTCCTCCTCTCTGTGGGAGTTTCAGTGGAAGGGTAAGAAGAGAGTTTGTGCATCTGTAGATTCGAAATGACAGGAAGACAAAGTGAGTAGAAGAGACCAGAGAAGACATCAAGATAGAGGGAGGGTAAGAGAAGGTTTGAAAGAACAAGTGAGACCGGGAAAATAGGTTGAACAAAATCAAGAGAAAAACAGATCGAGAGAGACAGAGAAAGAAACAGCGACAGAGTGAAGAGAGAGAAGTGCTCTCCTGTTGGAGTTAGGACATCAGAGGAGCCGGCAGCCGCTGTCAGGACCTTTACTCTCACCTCTACATGTGTGTGTGTGTACGTGCCTTTCATCAGGAATCAGTCTCATTATGGTGGTATTATGCACATTCCCATTCCCACAGGAAATGGAGGGAGGGACGGAGAGGAGGTTAGAGAGAGAGAGAGAGAGAGAGAGAGAGAGAGAGAGAGAGAGAGAGAGAGAGTCCCTCTAGTTTAAGCCTTTTATCCACGGAGGTCTGATGGGGAAAGTAGGAAAGATTTATATTCACACTTTAAAGACCCTCGGCAGTGATTAAATAAACTATATTTGCTGTTAAAGCAAAAATCCACCTTTAGATAGGCTGCATGATGGACGCAGAAATTATACCCTCTTTTCCCCCAACCTTCCTCATCTACTTTTACTTCAGAATACCCAGAATGCCTTTGAACCTGATGTTTACTGTTTAAGATTAAAAAACGGTAGCTTATGATTTGCCTGTTATCCACAGCATTAAATAAAAAATACCACGAAACAATAACATGACAAACTGATTCACATTGGCAGTATTTTTTCATGTGAAGAGCTGGTTTAGACCAGCGGTTCCTATCCAGGGGGTCAGGTCACCTCCGAGGGGTCACAAGATAAATTTGAGGGGTCAGGGCATTATGAATACTTTTACTTTTGATACTTTGACATTTTCAGTACAGGCCTTATACTTGTAATGGAGTATATACACACACATACATATATGTGGGGGTTATATATATATATACACATACACACACACACACACACACACACATATATATATATATATATATATATATATATATATAAACCCCCACAGTGCAATGGCAGCAGGATGATGTTAACTCACTTGAGTGCTACTTCTTCTAGTTCGTGACTGTTGTCAGGGTAATCATTGTCGGACAGACATTTTTTGACAAAGTTTAATAATGTGACTTGCTATGTTTTTTTCCTATTTGTAGTTGTGTGTGCCCAATTAGCAAGCTACTGGTGTTTTTACTGTACACAGCCATTACATACCCTCCACAGTCAACACTGCAGATTACATGAAAGATGGTAACTGGATTGTATGCAGCCTTGCTCTGCAACATGTGCTATGTTGCCACAGATATGTGCACACATATCTGTGGCTATGTTTAGTAGGTATATGATAAATTCCCCTGTCTAGAGGTGGATAAACACCGTAAACTGTACTTATATGTACCACGACAGCTCTGGTCACAAACAGACACTACTTCATTTAAAGGCCAAAAAGGTTGGGAACTCCAAACACAATACTGTGTTGACAGGTATGTGTAAAAGTATGTGTTGTATGCGCAATTTGTGCTTCAGATAACAAATATAGAAGTACTTCTGTCTGTGATACAACACAACAAAACAATATCTTGTGTGTGCGTGTGTATACCTGCAGGATACAGCTGGTGATGTCGGAGGCTATCTTGGCATGCGGTGTGTCCTCTGTGTTTTCACCTTGCGGGGTGAGGTTATGTTCCAGACACGACTCCCACAGTCCCACCAGAGCTGTGCTGTGCTGCTCAATGGAGCCCGTCTCCCTTATGGCCGTGGTGATCCGCGTTATGCAAATCTCCACCACTGCCTGGTCATTGTCATTGGTCAAATAGTCCTGTCAGCCAGCAGACAGTAAGAGGATGCAAATAAAGGATGCAATGATAAATTAAGGACAAAAACATGAATTATGGATAAGTGCATGAATAATTAATTAAACTGACATTTGCCCTGTAATAGTTTGGACAAATATAATCTGTGTGTTGGTTCTGCTCCTTTAAACATGCCTACTGACCGGTGAGCAGGAGATGGCCTTGATCTGGTCCAGAGCCTGAGACAGGCAGTCCTCGATCTCTGTGTCGTCCAGAGAAAATAGATCTCCTGCTCTGGACAGATCCCTTTGCCCCAACACCTGGCTGAACAGCTGGTGCATCCTGGTCCTGATTTAGGACTCCTTTCAGACCAGTTTGGGACTGGTGCTGCCTAGTTTAAGATCCCTTAATTGAGAATAAATATATCCCTGACATAATGATCAAGGAAAACAAACTTCTGAATAACGTTTTCCTCTTGGTTTTAGGAGACCATTTAGAGAGTATACAGAGTCCTCTGCATCAAATTTTCAGGCCCTATTTCAGGCATTCTGGGTCCCGTGAATGCACTTTAAAAGGTAAAATAACTGCAAGGAGCAACAGAGAACACTACTTATATAAGAAGAATCACAAAATGTCTGGTTTAAATCCTCTTCAGTGCAGGTAGGTTGGACAAGAGTGGACGAGTTTGGCCCAGTGTTTTCTGGGTCTGCCTGAGGCCTGTTACCATGGAGACAGGGCATAATCTGGAGAAGGCAGCCTTTCTACGGCAGAGTCCTGAAGGAGAGAAGGGGAGAGAAAGAGAGGAAGATTAATTTAACTAAATGCTGGGATATTCATTTTCTATACAAAATAACATTCGGGCAAAAAATAGATTGAGCAGCTGAGACAATTTTGAGCCAGTAAGAGAAGCTGTGGAAGTTTAATGAGGGATTTCTGGTCTCAAGAAACATACTTTGACAACTTGGACAACCAAGAAACAGACTTACAGAAGTGGATCTATGTCAATATTAAAGGAGTAGTTTAACATTTTGGGAAACGTGCTTATAAAACTTCTTCCCAAAGGTTAGATGTGAAGATTGATACCACTCTCATATACGTCTGTTAAATGTGAAGCCACATACAGACTGGCTACAGCTGGGAACAGCTAGCCTGGCTCTGTCTAAAGGGAACAAAATCTGCCTACTAGCCCCGTGGTCGGTCGCAGTAACTTCTGGGAATCTTGTTGTCTCTGTGATGTTTCCCGGCAAGCAGAGGAGACTTCAGTAAGTCACTGCTCCCAAGAAAAAGTGCAGCACATAACCCGCTGTAAAACCACAACTTGCTGTTCTTTGTTTTTTGTACTCTCAACAAGAGAGTGAAAAAACATACAACCCAAAATGTCAAACTACTGCTGGTGGTAACTTTAGAAGTATCTTGAAAAATATCTGCTAAAGCGCTCCTCTGCTGTTTTTCTCCCTCGTCCATCCCTCTTCCTTTAAAAATCTTCTTCTGTCCTTCTGTTATCCTCTTTCTACAGGTGCAGCAGGTTTAAGTTAATATGTGATGATGTGAACTAAATGAGCGCTTGGTAATGTGTGACATATCTGCTACAAAATCATACAGACCTACCAAAATGCAAGCACACACACACACACACACACTGACACACATTTGCATGCATATACTCTGGGAATGTGTGACTACAGTTTCCAGTTCACTGCGGTGTTTGCCTTAACTGTGCAGCCTCAGTGACATTTTTGGTGAACATCTGTTGGTGAAAGTATATTGTTGCATTGTAGCAGGTTCAAATTAAACTAATGACCAAAACAGTATTTAAGTGAAGAATCTTCAAAAAGTCTTCAACTAATGTATAATTTGTTAATAATGGTTCAATGAGAATAAACAGCCCTCTGCCACACAGTGTTATGAATGGAGTCAGAGTTGTGTTGATGTTAATCATTATCGCTGTTTCTGTGAACCTCAATTAAACATTAAAACATTAACACTACGAGGGGCACTAGAAGGGCGGAGTACAAACACACATATGCACGATCTTTGTATGCTTTTTCTAAAAGTGTGTTATATCTCCGGCTTCACACAATGACAAACATGCATGTCCTCCCACATAAAAATGTTAACACATGCACACACACACTGCATGTTCCAATGCCTTTATAGAAATAATTTGAAACCAGGAGACACTCTTCAAAGGAGCCACCCAGCTTGTTTGCAGACGTCATCTCATCCTCACAGCATTTCTCTGAAAGTCACATTGGAGTGAGCCCAAGCTAGACCAAAGGACGGCACAAAGCAGAGCGCTTGGGAGACCGTTATCTCTACTGCCAAGCCGGTGATGGCCATGGAAACCCGCCCATTGCCAGGATACCACATCAGGAATTCTTATTGGTCCAAGCCAATCTGCTGGGACCAAAACAACAAAACAACCATAAACATAGAGCGAAGAGATTTATCTGTCACACACAGACAGAGTCACACAAACCTCTATTATCCTTGTTGTGTAGAGCAACAATCTGAGCTATTTCTGTGCATGGCTGGAGGTATAGCATGTGTGTATTGGAGGGGTGTAAGTCACCAATTATCTGCAACACATTTTGTACATATACTGTATATCTATATATATTCTTGAACTTCATGACACAACAACATATGTAACCTCAGTTGCCCGTTTATTAGGTACAACTAGCTGAAACTAGCGTGGTCTAACACAACAGTCCTGTAATAAATCCTCCCTTCATGAAGGTTATAATCATCAGTTTATCATTTTCCACTATCAATGCAATCCAGACTCCATTAGGACCTGTTACCCATGACCCAGGTGAAATAAACGATACTGTACTCTGCACACAGCTGAACCTGATCTGACAGCCCTCAAATCATATCTGTCAGAGCTCAACATACCAGCATACTTTGAGGTACCTACCCTCTTAGAACTTAAAGAGGCTTTGAACTCAATGCAAAGAGCAAAATCGCCAGGCCTCAATGGTCTGCCCCCGGACCTATTCCTAGAAATGTGGGATGTTATTGGGCCACTCCTCCTCGATTCTCTTAATTAAGCTCTAGACACTGGGTCTTTTCATCGTGATCAAAATACTTCACTTATGTCAGTATTGCTTAAAAAAGGTTAATCTCCACCGAGTTGCGGCAGTTACGGACTGATATCACATATCATAACAGAACTGAAGCTTTTTGACAAAGTTTTAGTTAGAAGACTGGAGCAATATTTGACTTCAGCCAAACAGGATTTTTAAAGGGGAGACCTGCATCGGACAATATCAGACGGCTTTTTCACGTCATACATGCCTCTGAATCATATGCGTGCCCTGCAGTAGTGTTCAGCTTGGATGCGCAAAGAGCCTTTGATAGAGTGGGTTGGGTGGTTTTGAAGGAATGTGGGAAACTTCATGTCAATGGTTAAAAAACTTTACACTAATCCTTATGCAGTTGTACTAACAGGTAATATTTTGTCAAAAGCATTCCCCCTGCAGCGTGGTACCCGTCAAGGCTGCCCACTGCCTCCATTGCTCTTTCTCACTGGAACCGTTGGCCCAGATATTAGACTAAATCCCCATATCTTACCTGTCAGTATACAAGATACACAAAATAAAATCTCTCTTTACGCAGACGATGTATTACTTTAATAATATCTCCAAGTCTTTACAACAAATACTACAAGTCTTTACCAGGTTCAGTCAATTTTCTGGTTATAAGATCGGCTGTGATAAATCACTTCTCATTCCTCTGAATACCTCGGCAAAACAATTCACATAACCGGCTATTCCATATCCAGTGGCACAACTCTGCTTTCACATACTTAAGTTTAAATATAACCAAATCTGATATATCAAGCACAAATTATGATAAACTCAAACTGGAAATTTCATATGATCTCCAGGGATGGTCTAATCTTAAAATGTCATTGAAAGGCAGAATCTCAATAATTAAAATGAATGTTCTTGGTCGACTAAACTTTATTTTTTTCTATGATCTCTATGCACCCATCAAGTAAATACTTAGACGAATTACATTCTCTGACATCTAAATTCATTTGGAATGACAATTCTTACATTCAGCTGCATACAATTCAATGCTGGAAGCACTCTGGAGGTCTGATGGCACCTGATTTTAAATTATATTACTGGTCATTTCAGTTAAAACCATCGACAACTTGATTTGATAAAGAAGCTGCTACACCTTGGTATTGGATAGAGCAGGAACTGGTAAAACCACACAGAACAGCAGATGTACTGTGGCGTGAAACCCAGTTTAGGGCGTAGAATGTTTGGGCCAATTATTAGTAATTTTCTGCAAATCTGGTCTGATGTCCTGAAATATATGGGTTGTAACGCCAAGCTCTGTGACCGTTCTCCTAACTGGTATAATTACAATTTATTACAGAATTCTGGTTCATTTTTCAACAATAGTTGGGCCTCTGGTGGAGTCAATAGCCTTCAAAATCTGTATGATAGAAATGGATTACTTTAATTCCAGATGCTTAAAGAGTGTTATTCTCTTCCTGGGTTTTCTTGGTTCCTGTACCTGCAAATGAGAGCAGCAATCCGTGCCCATGGGGGTCTGTGGGATTCGTCTTTACACTCTCATCCACTAAGCACTTGGGTTTACCCCCGGGCATCCTCTGCTGGATTTGTATCCACTATTTACAATGATTTAATCTCTAAAAGTGCCAAGACTCTGGGGAGGATTGAGGCCTGGAACCGTGACCTTGAACAATGTTTATGTGACAAATTCAATAAAAAGTTGATCACAAAAAAACAATGTTAAGTTTTTGTTGAAACTGTATTTGAGAGGTGTTGATTCAACTTCATGATCATTTTGGAGGCTGTGGTTTGTGGTGCTGCTGAACTTTATTGCATTATACAAGAGGTGTTCCTAATATTTCCCACCCAATCAGTAACAGTGAGAGGCAACAATGTGCATTTACCAGGAAAAATATAAATTCAGAAAGAAGGAAGGGAAGAAGATAAAGAGGCAGGGGGAGAGAGATGGAGAGAATCAGAGAGAGACAACAGAGAAAAAAAGCCAAGAAAAGAAACACCGGGAGAAGAAGAGGAATGAGAGCTGAACACACACACACGCTCAAAGTGAAAGGCAGAGAGCAACAGAGGAGCTGACAGAGACAGAGGACCAGAGAGAGAGAAAGTGAGAGGTGGATAATGTTTCGGTGTCCTGAATTCCCTGTGTAACCTGCAGACAACTCGCATACTGAGCGTCCATTATTCTACCTGAATGCCTCACCAACACTCTCACACAGTACACACACACTCCACATGCAGCACAGCACAGCATAGCACAGTATAATATATGCACAAGCCGCCCTCTCTCTCCTCACTAGTGAACTGTTGTGTTTATTTACTGTATCCCTTCCTGCTTTCACTATGTCACAGCCCGCCTGAGTGTCTGAGCGCGCGCGCGTGTGTGTGTGTGTGTGTATGTGTGTGCATGCGTGTATGTGTGTGTGTGTAAAAGCAGAGGAAAAAATGGGCCTGAGGAATTTCACTTCTTAAACAATCAGCTAGTTACTATTAATCACCCAGCTACGGCTCAGCAAGCTCAGGAATGCAGCCTTAAACACACAGACACACACACACACACACACACGGTAAAAGATTCCTGGCTTGTATTCACCTGTGTTTTGTAATACATACTCAAATGTAAATGCGTCACAACTAACTGAGCGGCAGTTTTCAGTTTGCATCCTCTTCTTGTTGGTATGTTGTCTGTCATACTTCAGCAAATACTTTGTCAACGTGAATTGTTTCCGATGAAAGTCAACTGAATGTAAAGCTCTAGCATGCACCCACATGTTGCAGGAGAGTTGTGAGTGGGCCACTGGGTGAGGGGTGACAGGGGGTGCGTGCTGGGGGTGGCGGTGGGGGGGGGTGAGAGGGTTGGGGCTGTATGAGGACAATGTGACCGAAGGGCCTCTCTCTCTCTCTCTTTCCTCCACCACTGCCATTACTGTCTTCACTCAGCGCTCTGAGAGAGAGAGAGAGAGTGGGACAAAACACTGGCTCTTTTGTATGACCTATAAGACAGACCACCCCTCCTTCCCTCCCTCCCCCGTCCCTCCCTTTCTCTCTCTGTCTCTCTCTCTCTCTCTTTCTCTGCTCAGTCAGCCCTATCCTACTGTGTAATGTGCACCTGCTCGGCCTGCAAGACATCTCCCACACACACACACACACACACACACACACACACACACACACACACACAAATACTTTAGAAAAGAGCTGGGTGAAAGGGAGAGACAGAAGGGGACTACAGAGGTAAAAAGACCCACATTCCTCTGTTTTCTCTATATTACTGCTACTGCTGACTGAATATGAAATAAGAAGCAGAATGTGGAAGAAATATTTCTGTCATCTTTTCCTTCTCTCGTTCTTTCTCTCGTTCTTTCTGTCTTTCGTCTTTATTTATGCACATAACTATTTGGTGGGGGGGGGGGGGGCTGAACACTTTTGGAAAGCTGCTTTTCTAAAAACTGTTTGAAGTTCTTCATCTCAAACCATTAACACAAAAATCCTTCTGCAGTCGGGGACGCTTTTAAGGGGCTGCGTCTTTTGCTCTTTTGTCACTGTCACTGTACTCTAAAGATGGCATATTAACTTTGTTATAGCAAATCAGTGTTTGCTTTGTTCATTTCTGAGAATATGCAAAGAAGAAGCATGTGTTTAAAATTGCAATAAAGTAACTTTCTTCATGAGAAATAGTGGATGAAGAACTACATGATGGGTTGTATTAGATCAATATTTATGGCACTTGTTGCTGGGTGTCAGAAAAGTTGGAGGGTATCTGAGAAATAAATAAAATAAATAACTAAATAAAGCCTTCTCCTTAGTTAATTAAAAACATGAGCTAGTGTGTAAAAGTAAAACTCCAAAAAGTCCATTTACTTTGTGGTTTCTATACTTTGCTTTATTTTCTTCATTATAATTGATTCATTATTGATTAATCCACCAGTTTTCCACCTCAATTAATTGATTAATTGTTTGGGCTATAAACTGTCAGAAAATGTCTTGTTTTGTTCAACCAAATTCCAAAGATATTCAGTTTACAATGACTTAAAACCAGCAAATCTTCATATTGGAGAAGCTTGAACCAGAGAATGTTGTTTTTTGCTTGAAAAATGACTTGATTACTTTACAATTACTCATTACCAAAATAGCTGCAGATTATCTTACTGCAATCGATTAATCGTTTTAGCATTAAATTGATCAACTATCTGGTGGTTTAACTGGACTTTTCTAAGCGCATATGAAACGCATCTGGACTCCTTGAGGAGGTCCTGCTCTCTGTGTTCAACAACAACTAAAAGGTCTTCATCTTTTATGCCAAAAGGCATAATGTTTGCCTTCATACATTGGTCCTCAAATATCTTCCGGTCGTTTCCTAAGGCAGAAATCCATCGACCATATTAATGGCATGATTAAAGGCGAGTTATGTTTTTAGTTATTCCCTATAACTGGGCCAATCGGTTACGAAACTGATGCCATGAATTTCATGAATACGTAAGATGAATAAGTCACAAAGAAAAGATCCCCTGAAGACTTCTTTGGAAATAGGTCCACACTGCCACTGAGAACTCAGCTAAGACTTCTTGAAAGATAGACCCCCGAGGTTTAACTTAGGAACATACTGTAGGAGTGTGCTGTATGTGTGTGTGGGAAAAAAGGGAAAATTCTACATTATTTATGCCCTGCAGTTATGCAGCTGTGGAACATTACAGTATGACAGGAGCTGGAGAAAATAGCTACTGTAAAACACACCGAAGCCACTGATAGATAAAGCAAGACAGAATGGCTGAAAGAGAAAACACAGACTGAGCACGAGGAGGAAGCAAATATCCATCTCACTCTCTCTCTCTCGAGAGCAGTCACTATGGATGTGATAAGAGAAACCAGGACCAGACCACAGGAACACTTATGGATGTCACGCTGCCTAATGCAGAGTGAGCGGATACATTATGGGCAGCAAAAGCTAAAAATGGTTCAGACACACTGACTGATATCAACTGTGCCTGTTTGGCTTTTTATCCTGTTGATGGGCAAATCGATGAATCGTTTCGGCTCTATTACTAAGTAGTGCTATTACTGAAATGTTGCAGTATGAGGATCAGGCAAAATGTGTTGTGGATAGAAGTTACCTGTCTCGCTCTGTAATGCTTCCATTCCCTTTGGTTTATCCTTAAGAGCAAAAGTTTCTCTTCATGAACTCCCAGCTTTAACCCAGATCAGTCACACAAAAATATATTTTGGGACCCACTGTGCTGATTTCTAAGGTAAAACTAATTTGAGTCCCAGACAGGAAAAGATAAAGATCCCTTTCTAATAGAAGTTCTTTATACACTGATTAGTACTGACTTCACTCTGCGTTCATATGTGTGTATTTAAGTGTGTGTGTGTGTGTGTGTGTGTGTGTGTGTGTGTGTGCGCGTGTGTCTCTCTCTGCAGGCATAACTGTGTCAAATGCCAGTGAATCCAACCTGAAGTGTGGAAGGAGGGTTCCTCTTTGCTCTCAGGTCTGGCCCTGCGGCGCTGTGAGACTCTGAGAGGATTTCCATAGCAGAGAGGAGAAGTGCTGGCTGGAATAGTGCATTACCGCCACACTCAGCCAACTAACATTCACACACATTTTCTAAACCATTCATTATTCATAACTCCCTGCTGCCTTCCGCAGCCCAAACTCAGAGTCTCGCCCTGAGAGCTGAACGGAAGCATGTTCTGGTTTCGGCGTATCCAAGTGCGACCCAGGAGTACACGCTTAAAGCAACAGATTCAGTGCATAAAATGGTAGCACCTCAACCCCAATAGTGAGCTGCTTTCAAATATCCTCAATACATGTTTAATATGTTTCTAAGTTTAGAAATCTTTTCATAACTTGCATCCTCCACGTTATCTAGAGGCCCTGCTTCCTGAGTCAGTAAGTGGGTTGAATAGGTCATTCAACCTTTGATGAATTACAGCTTCCTCTTGCTATCATGAAAAATACTGCCCTAATACATTAAGTTTTTTTTCTAAAAATAAACCCATCTGTGTTGTCTTGGTAGCTGAAAATCACCTAAATGCCTTCAGCAAAGAGTGTCCTCATTGCAAGATAACACATGCACTTTTTGTGGAAAAAAAAAAAATCAAATGGAAGACCAGTGTAAAGCACTTGAATATATGCTCTGAATGACACAACAAAATACAATAATATCTGATTTCGGTCCTCGCAGTCTGGAGAGAGGCAAGTGACCGAATGTGGGCTAGAGTGTGTGTCCATTTAAAACCGCCAGCTTCCAGCTGGAGCGTGACACATTTTGCAGGAATGGATAATTAATGAAAATATGAATGAGTAATTGCAGGCTGCCGTTTGAATAAAGTTGACACGAGTTTTATATGTGCAGCAAATCCCCTTGCACAGCACGGCACAGCACAAGGTGAAATGGGACGCGGCCCCGACGGAGTCCCTCCTTCCTGGGACATCAACATCTGTCTGACTCAGAAGAGTGTGTGACCTTGACGAGTCCACCCCTCTCTGCATTCACACACACACACACACACACACACAGGTGGAGCAACAGTATGGAGCATTAGGGGAAGAAATGCACGGACTAAATGTGAGCAATGCGACTGAACTTGCCTTTCAAGCTCTTGGAGCACATTCCTCTGTATTTACACCGAAACATCGAGAGACTGGGGAGGCGGTGTTACATGAAGTATAACAGGTGTAAAATAAGTAGTCCAGGATAACAAAATGTTGTCAGCACCACAACGTCCCGTGTGTGTCTGTGCCGCATCTGAACTGTTTAATTTCTGGGAGAAATATGTGCAGCCAGCGAACACAACACAGCGTATGTCAGCATGTGCAATAATTCACAGCTCTGTATCAGACTACATTCACAGCCCCCCCCCCGTGTGTGTTTCTATCTACATTTCCCGAGTACAAAGGGTACCTGACGCGAGGTTGGGGGAGACCGGGGCGTCGGACCACCGATCTCACCTCCTCCAGTCAACTTTCCCGACATCACGGAACGTGGGTGGCATTCGTGCATTTGGCCCCGGCCAACGCGTCTCAGTCTCTGTCTCTGATGACAAATTCCCGTGCAACGAAAAAAAAAACACACACACACACAAAAAAAAAAAACCTTGATTCAGTCCCGGACGCCTGCAGCGTCGGGGCGGCTTACCTGCTGCGTGCAGGAGGAGGAGGAGGAGGACGCGCGGGTCGGCGATCGCGGAGCCTCGTTCAGCGCCTGCAAACATCGGTCCGAAAGCGGCGCACGGCAACACATTACCCCCGCACAGCTTCGAGGCCCCCCCCCACCCCTGCTCAACAGAGAGAGCCCGACATTCATCCTCGTCGTCGGCCACCAGAGGAAAGCGCGCCACCGTGCGGCCGGCGAGGGGCCCCGGCGCAACAGGTGGATGGAGGGAGGGACTGGTTGTGAGTACACTTACTGGAAACGTTGTCGGTGCCATGCTCCACCGTGGCAGCGACTGTGACTGTTGACTGGCTTCTAAAATAAACGTGAACTTTTATCACAGGGTCACACTCTGTTCTTGTTTTTTTTTGTTTTTGCAGACTTATACTAAATTATGATCTGATCATTCTGGGCGTTTACACTGAGCTCACCTAACTACTTAATGGCTGCACACCAAACCAAAATGATCCCTAATCCCTGGCCGGCTCAGACATACTGTTCAATGTTTGCTTAAGTGCCATAATGAGACTGCTGGCAGCAGCTATTTCTATTTATATGGGGCGCAGGGGAAAACATAGCCTTAAGGCCCAGATACATTTAAGAGCAATTGGTCCGGCCAAAAACTCATTCTTAATCACATCATTATCAGTAGTGGGAGTGATAGTAGTATCAGTAGTACCTATTGATTAAATAAACAATAGTAATAGCCTAGGTCTAATACAAAAATGTAATGAAAAAAAGGAGCCTATGCTATGATACTTTGTGGTGCTGCTTAGTAAGTGGGTTTACTGGCATTTCATTTATTTTCTTTATTCATTTAGCTCCATTACGGTAGCGCTGACGGTCGGTGCATGTGATCAGTAGGTGGTGTTATTTCCCCAAACATCATCCATCGGAAGTGAAGCTGTAAAATATACTTTCTGTTTCCGGCGCCTCAAAGTAATGGGAGACGCACATGCACCCTTGCCTTCAAAGTAAAAGCGCACACATTAGCAAATGAAACCCGATATTTAAATGTCTGATTATTAAACTAAAATAATATATAATATATGTAAATGCTTACCATATAGCATATTCTATAAGGCTTTAGCCATTTCCTGATTAAAAATAAATTCGTACTCATATTATTGTGAAACGTCTCACCGGATGTTGGGATGTGGTTCGGTTGCCTTGACACCCGGGCACCGCCAGCGATGGACGACCACATTAGGAGCTAATCTGTAGGTTAATGTCCTTCAGAGGCCGTGGACGCCGCTTACAGAAACGTGTGAGGATGTGGGAAGAGTTGGCGCGGACCCACAAACCCTCTGCAGCCTGCACCGAGTCCCCGTTGTCAGGTGAGCGGGTACCGGAGGGTGATTTTAGCCATCTTTGTTTGTTAGCACCCCATCCTCAACAGTGTCAGTGTCTGGAAGACAACGCAAACTAAGAGGAAGTTATCTTGTGTTTGAATTATTACAGTGTCCTAATTAAGTCGCTAATATATGAGGACTTTGCGGAAATAAAGGCGTAATTGTGAATTGGTTGTTAGCTCCAGAGCAGCTGTAGCACTTCTGACTTGTTCAGGACCTGATGCTGCTTCGGTTCTTCTTCCTGCTGCAGGCTCGTCAGATGTCCGGACGAGTCCTCGCACATCTGTTTGATGCGGTAGGCCGGCGTGTCAGACCCGCGGTCACCAGGTTTTGTACCAAACGCACCTCTACCCCCAAACCTGAGGCAGGGTCCGGAGGACAGAGCCTGCAGCCGAGCGGGCGGGACGGGACAGGAGAGCCCGCGTCTCCGGCCATGGCCACCGCGCGGTTCCCCGGGAAGAGTGCGGACGTGGCCGCCGCCAACTGGAGCGCTCCCGCGCTGGGCCGGCCGGTGTGCGTCAACGGGACGCCGTGGATCCTCTACCTGCTGGAGGAGTGTGTGGATAACGTGTGGGAGTACTGCAGCGTGGTGATAGGACTCATATCCATGTTCTGTTTCCTGCTGTCCACTTTGCCGTAAGTGCTCCAACAGTTAACCAAGTGGTACATGTTGAGCTGTGACTCTGAAAGTGTTTGCTGTCTCTCTGTGTGTCTGTCCAGGCAGGTCTACGAGGCCTATCGGAACGGTAAAGTGGAGGAGGCCATGTCTTTTGGCTTTCTCTTCTTCCTGTTCAGTGGGGACCTGACCAGCTTTGCAGGCTGCTACCTCACCAGCCAGCTGCCCATTCAGGTAAACACACACACACACACACATACTCACTCAGGCACATAACTGCCTCGCCTGTCTCATTTGTAGCTGTTGAGACCTTGGAGTGTGTATTGCTGTACTGTGAAGTCCATCGTAGTGTTGTGCAGATCTCGGTTGCAGTCATATTTACAACTGGCCAACAATGGTTTCCTTTTTTGTTTTTACGTTTCAGAGAAGCTGTGCTTAGGCCTTCTTCTCTCTGCAGGCTTTTTCATATATTTGTGTTCAACTGCTAATACTGTGTTTGAAACTGCTAAACTTGCTAATAACTTATACTATTTTGTCAGCACCTTTCGGTAGAAGAACATTGGGACTCCTAGGGGTTTTGTGTTTTAGAAACGCTTGTCCTGAGTTTAGGGAACTGAAAATAACTCACCTCCACAGTATTATCAGTCACAAATATTTAAGGCTTGTTCTCAATGTATCCACCCTTTTCCTAGCCCTCATATAGAGGAAACCAATAAACAGCACAAACTCATCTTCTCGTAACCAACTCATTTTTAAATTGATTGTGAATTTCTTTTTTCCATGTCCCTCCCTCAGATAGTCACAGTGGTGTTCTACATCTTCACAGACCTGATCCTCATCTCCCAGTTTCTCTATTATAAGATCAAGAACAGCTCCAGCAGAAGTAAGCCCTGACATCGTGTCTGTGTTAAAATGGAGCTGGCGAGTGCTGTGTGAGTCAAACACATCATGACTCTGCAGATTAATGAAAAGCATAATTGAGGAAGGAAGTATTTCCTGCTGTTGACTCAAAAACTGTTTAGTTTGAACTGCATGACATCAAACAGTGAAAGTTAGGCCTTGTCGGCAGTAAGACAAGAGGACATAAATACTGTGATTATGAGTTTATTGTATTGTTGTTGTGATGGCAGGGGGCACCAGGAATGACAACAATTCAGCAAGTTCTCATTTTCTTAGTTTGTTAATCATGCTGAGTTATGAAACATAGTGTGTTAGCGTTTCCACTTGACAGAGCTACAATATATCCTAGAGATCCTGAGATGATTCCAATCCTCATATTAATGGGTATGTTTACTAATGGACAATACTTTCAAAAAAAGGCTGGTGTCTTCGATTTTACATTATGATTTAAATATTAGTTCCATGGAATGGGATAAATACGACATGACTGGAAAAATCTGTGTTGTTATGAAGTCAAAAGACCAGCCGCCTGCTGATGTCAGAGATGACGGGGACAGTTCCAGCTGTTATGTACTTATTAAGGGTTGCCACCAAAGCCAAAAGTGCATAACGGCCTAATGACCCATAATCATACTGTGGCTTATCCAAGACTGCACACAGCTCTGTTAGTTTTGTTTTATGCAGTCTTTGGTACTGGCTACTTGAAATGTCACTGATTCAGCAAAAATGGGATCTTGTCTGTTGCGCTTGTCTAGTGTAAAACATTAAATAGAGAGGGTATAGTGACTATATAGGAGTGTCAGCTGAATGTCATCTAATTCCAATAGTTGTATTTACTCTGAAAGGTTTATTTGATTGTGGGTGTCTTCACTGTCGGTTCTTTGTTCTGTGTTTTTTGTGTGGGTGCTCTAGAAAGCCCTGTGTTGAAGTGGCTGTGCTTCCTGTGGTGTGGTGCTGCTACATTAGTTCTCCTGGCTTTACCCAAACTTCTCATAGACAATAGCACGACTTTAGACACCAAGGTATGTAGACTGCATGCAGTGTACCGTATATATTACATCCATGTGTGAATGTGAGCAGGCTTTAGATTTAAATGTTCATAAATCACATATTTTTAGGTTTATTGGATACACATAATTCACTTTTGACCATTGTGATTGTACTGATTCTTGTGTAGCGCAATATTTTGACCCTTTCACCTTTGTGTCCTCATCTTTGCAAGAGCCCAACTACCTCTATATCAGTGGAAATCACTGGCTATATATGTGGATACCTGGCATCTATCTTCTACCTCTGCTCCCGTTTCCCACAGCTCTATAAAAATGTAAGTGACAATTTGTTGGTGTGATTCAGTTGAGATGTGGAGTGTTTCCTTTTTCACTGTAACGCGGTTTGCATGTGGGCAGTGCCATCCTGGCAGGAGATCTCGGACTGCGTTCTCCGGGTCTGATCCCAGGGGGTCCATGGAAAACTGTGCTTATTATATGTCAGTTAGTCATAAACATGGACTGTTTGTTTGAAGGGGGAGGTGGGATTTGTGTGTTACACAGTATGTGTGTCAAAATGAGAACCAGACGTTCAAGACAATGGTGCTGTTGTGCTGAAGAAACATCCTGGCTCAACTGCAGCTATTAATCACCAGAGGGGATGGTCTCAGTATTCTGCCAGTGCCAAAGAAACTTCTGGGCACACACAAACACATAATCCCTGACTATTGTAAATAGTTTTAGCCGGATTTGCCTCGCGGAAATCCCTGCATGTTCAAACATGCCTGTTTTTTCTCAGCAGTAAAACAAAACATTTTCATTACTAGTGGCAAGTTACTCATCCACTTTGGTGAAAGGATAGCAAAAAAATTAATACTATTATTAATGTTTACTTTTAGTATTACTAGTATTGTTTGGGTCCAGCCCATGTTGTAATCTACATCTACAGGGCATTGCCACAAAAGAGTATAAAACTCAGCCAAGGTTCAAATGTTTGTTTGGTTTCACAATGTTGAATGGCTTTCCTGGTAATTTATAATAGAAAGAAGTGAAGAACTCAGTTGGCCTGTGCATTGCAGCTACACCGACAGAACACACATCCTTCCTGCTGTTTGTGCTGAATGACACTTTCATTGGTTACTGCATTTAGAATAAACTGACTGTGTAATCTTTTATTTTCAATGTCCAGTGCCTTGCCACAGACAATGAAGTACTTGTTAGTAGAATTAATTCACTGTTATCATCCCTTCTGGGGAATTGTTGATAGCGATAAAATAACACCAGCCTTATCCTTTAATCTTGTTACGTTTGCCTGTATCTGTTTGGAGCACAAGGACACAGAAAGCAAAGTAATTGTTGTGTGTGAAACAGAAACCTGGCTTGTGGTAACATATACGACCCAACCTTATCCATTTTCTCAAATTGTGGGGTTTCACATATGTATGCCAGGAGATGAAGCTCCTGTTATAGTACAGTGCTAAAGTAAAGAAGAAGTGATACCTATTAACAAGATGAAAAATACCCACAACTCCAGTGCAGGTGCTGTGCTGCTGTTTGGTCTATTAATGAAATACTGTAAACTTTACCCATTCTAGTTCCAGCGACAGTCCACGGAGGGCACCTCTTACCTTTTGTTTGCCCTGGCAATGATGGGCAATGGGACATATGGGTTGAGCGTCATCGTGGTGCTGCCTGCACTGAGGGGCTCCAAACGGACCTTCATCATCAAACATCTGGCCTGGCTCATTGGCAGCCTGGGAGTCCTCATACTTGACTTCTTTGTATCCTTTAAATCGTACATCCAGCCACAAGTTGATTGTAGAAAGTCTCTCACATCTTCTGATAATACCTGTATGTGAACTTGAACCTGTTATGAGTGCTGAATACTTGCTCACGTCCTAAACTGCTACTTGGATCCACTGCTAGGCACACAGTAAATATTGGTGTTAATATCCTTCCACATACAGTATATTTAAATAACAGTCAATGTGTCTATTCCATATTGTGAAAGTTTCATTGCATGAGTGGAATATGGTCTCAAAAAAAGAAAAAAAAAAAAAAAAGATGTAATGAGCCCTTCACAAATGGAATAAGCGCCTGTATGTGATCTACTCCATTGTCGGTACAGTCATGCGTATTATTTGAGTTTGTTAATGGTGCCCGTACTTTGTATAGATGTGAACTTATATCACATGACAAATCATGAATTGCATTAGCACAGTGCAATGTAATAAAGTGGCAGGCAGACACTTGAGGCAAAAGGACACTATGCAGTGTTTACATTTACCATTACAATTTGATCTGCCTGTCTTTGGCTGTAGTGCTTTCACTAAAATAACAACGGACATGTTTGAATTATATGACCACAAATTTGAGCTTGCATGCCACCATTGTGCACTCAGGTAGATGAGATGAGTACATACAGTTTACACTGTATAATGCCTCAGGCAGCAGCCTCTTAGCTTAGTTTAGCATAAAGACTGGAAAAAGAGGGGAAAGGCTCGACTGGCTCTGTCTTGTCCTGTCCAGACTCTCCAGGAAGTGACTGTGCCAACAAATAGAGTAGCACCAAACCCCATAAAACCACAAATTGTTGTTTTTACACTCTTTTTGTATGGATTAAACATAATGTGTAAATAAGTGAGCTTTAGAGATGCTGGTAGGTGGATTTGTTACCTTTGGACAGAGCCAGAGTTTCACCCTGCTTGCAGTCTTTATATTAAGCTAAATTAACCGGCTGCTGGCTGTAGCCCAAGACGTATTTTCCAAAATACCAAACTATTTATTGCTTTAACCGAAGACATAAGCTTTGGTCTGCCTGAGATAGTTTAGCATAATTACTGATTAAAACTGCATTACTCATGCTTTCATGTCACTGGGTATTTCTGAAAATAAATCAGTAGTTACCTGAAGAGAAGATAATATTGTTAAACTGTGTGTTTCTGGGTGAGCCTTAACCTGGTCAGGTGACTGCCCAGTTCATCATGTACAGGAAGAACAACTCCGCTAAAAGCAGCACGCTACTCAGCGTCCCGGAGGGGGAGCCTCTACTGTGTGAGGAGGTGGAACTGTCAGTGTTATAGGACGTGAGTGGACGACAACATGGACCAATTACTCAAGAACCGACTGTCAGTCTACGGTTTGTATTTGATCTTTCTGTGGGTTCTCAGTGGTCACTGACTTACACATAACTTCCGGGAACAGAGACATTGCAGAAGCACTGTAGAAGACACTAGCAGCCATGTTGACGTACCAGCAGGCAATTTCAGTGCGCCTTGATATTCTGATTTTCTGCTGTTAAGAGGACAAACACCATGATCAACTCTTCTATGGTTTAATGTGGTAATAAAGCGGGAAAAGCTACCGAAAAGATCTGGTCAATACAATTGGATTAACACTGGAGATCTAGTTAGATTAAGCACCACTTTACAGTAGAAACATCTCTGTCTGTTTCTCACTAGGCAGGCGAGTTAGCACCACTGAAATCTTTTTCTGGTTATGAGTGCTGTCATTTCTGATAAATATTTCCACTGGGATTTCTTGATTCTCTTTTGGATGGGATAACTGTATTTTTATTTGCCATTGGGAACCATACACACCCTGAGGAGGAAGCTTAATGCCAGATGTCGTTTCACAAATGCAAGCGTTCTGGAGGAATAAAGTGCCTGTTAAATTTACACTTTTTTTTCTAACCTGATTTGGTGTTTGAGTGCCATAAAATACAGAGTTTGTGTGAGCTCAGTAATAGAGGAACCAACATTAATGTTCATATGTGAAGTTGATTATGTGATTGTCAGGTTTCTTTTTACTGGTTGTTGGTTTGTTCTGGTGGTTAACAGGAAGCAAAACATTAGAACAACAGACTAATAGTTAGCATGATATTAAATAAACAGGATGCAAACGTCTGCAGGGGCCGTCCCTCAACCTGAAAGATGTTTGTTTGACTACAGGCGTATATTGGCCATGTTTCCATTTATAAAGGATGTTGAATTTCTTGGTCCAAGCTTTCTGCTTTCCTGGAGAAACGCGTTGTTTGTGCCTTTTTAAACTAAACATAGTCTTAATATAAATGCACTGTATACCCATTTCAGAACCAGATTATTTTAAAATTAAATTAAGTTAGATAAATTGTTTTTAAGTTTTGTTTTTCTCAGTTTTACCCTCCATCCCTAAAATATGATTTGCCTCTGTTAGTGTTAGAGTAGCATTAAGTGTAATGGCTTTTGTAACATCTTCATGACATTCAAAGACATTCATTGAAGAAGACATGACTGTTTGATAATGTATTTTTTAAGATATATCTGAGAATAGGAACATTAATGAGATGTTATTGAAGAGTTGTAGTAAAGAACGAGTTGTTGTGTGGAGAATGAGGAGTTGTTTTCACCACCATTGCCATCATTGCAGTCAGCTTCTCCCGGCTCTCTTCAGTGTTCATCGTTGGACATTTTTACTGGGAGCAGAATTATCAGAGGTCTCCTCCTCTCCAAATTAAACAAAACCTGCTTAAAACTGGTAAAAATTAGTGTTTCTCTAACGCTGTTCGGCGGACGAAGGACACCTTGGAGGGGCTTTGAGCCGAGCTGCCGCTAACATTTGCTCAGCTTGTTTCTCTGATAACTTAAGATCTAGACGTCCGATGACTAAAATCCTTTATCCGGTTAAAATATATAGTTCAAAACGACCAAGATCGAAATAGTGTATTATGAAAATGTGGCTTAAAACTTGAAAAAATATGGAAATAATATTGACAACTTCTGGCAGACACCTACAATGCTGATGCACGCCCAAAGGGGATATGACAGGCAACCAAATGCAACAGACCGTCACATTGATTAAAATTACATATTTCTCTGGGTTTGAAATTGTTAGAAACATTTGAGATAATCTAAGTAAACAACTAAACAAAATATATATAGCAAGGGTCCAGTCATTTTTAGACATTTTAATGAGGAAAAGTTACATATACCACCTTTTTAAAAAAACAAAACAAAAAAAACACCTTATTAGCTTCATTACTGTGTTCACAGAGTAACACAAAACTAATAGATGACAACAGAGGAGAGAAAAACAAAAAGAACAAATAGTTGTTTTATTGATGAGGTAGATGAGCAGTTCAAGTTATTCATTTAGGTGATTAGCAAAACTAACAGCGCATCAATATTGTTACACAGTAATGTGTGTGGAGCTGTTTAACCTGGTCATCTGCATAACTGAAGTACTGCACTTGCAGAGATCTTCAGATTTCTCTACCTCATTATAGTGAAGATGTGATTCATTTGTCCCAGTGTGCATGAAGAGCTGGCTCGTAATTGGAGCACAGTGCTTCATCTCAACGTGAAGGGAAAATGAGTCGAGCACACATCGCATTTGAAAATTTGAATTAGAATATACAATGTATTTGGTAGCATCTACTATGTTTCAGAAAATCACAGTTATCAAGTATTTGCTGGTCAATATTATCTCAAAAACATGAACCACATGAGTGACTATTTTTTTCTATTCTTAGTGAGGCGATGCAATAATGTAGAATTATGATGATATGGGGGCATTTGTTCTGACTTTGTTTACTGAAAAGTGAATTAATTTGCAAATATATGCAATTAGAGAAATACTTTCAAATTATTTTCATATTGCACAGTTCATACTTTGATCCCTTCCCAATTCCCTCTAAGTTAGACTTTTTCAGTCTAGCACAACAAAGTACATATTTATTGTATATGTTATAACTGTATATTGTAGAACATGTAGTATTTATAAGACTAGTTTTTACTTTAATGGTGACACTGTATTGCTAAGATGTATTTATTACCTTTAGTATTACCTTTTTTTTACTGTATATGGCCAATTCTATTGTAATCCTAAGCGCTGTGCCGCCAGGGTATGTTTACTGGAGATGTCTTCGGATTTTATGTAAAACCACTATGTAAGATAATAACTATGTATATTGTGCAAATCTTGAATAAACTATATAATAAAAATATAATATGCAGTATGTCCTCAGGTATGATGTGGAGTGTTGTTTTGAAAGTAGGAAAACAGAGTGACACATTTCTTTAAATCAGACACAAGTTTTTTACGGATCTGTTCTGAGATGCAACTTTCTCACAGCTAAAAATAATTAATTCTCCCCTAAACATGCAAACTAAGTATCTTCTGCTCAGTAAGTAACTTCTAATGGTACTGTTTTTACACTTTTTCACAAAGAAATGAAATAGTAATGAACTCATTATTAGGTTTATTTAACTTATAGAGTATTTGTTGTAGATATAAATAAATGCTCTATACGGGATGGTACTGTTACTCTCTTAATAAATTCCCTGATGCAATAAGTCACTGCAAATGCAGTCAGTGTAGTATGACTCAAAGCTACAGTAGGATGACAAACTGCATTTTAGAAAAGCCTCTTTAAGTCCTGTGGGTATTTTCGTAGCTTTGATGAACCGCTTGCACAGCCTCCTCGGATGTTATCACTGGACCACAACAGTCTTTGAAACGGGGAAACGACAACACCCCCCAAATAAACACGCCCGGCTGCTTTTTGACCGAGCTCTCCGGCGACCAATTGATTATTTTCGGCCCCTCGGAGGGCGGGAATAGGGAAATTTGTGATATTTCTGGGAGGAGGGACTTCCTTCAGAGCAGCAGTTGGATGGCAGGCAGCTGCGGGGCTGACACGTAACTAAAGTTAAAGGTGCTCCGGAGGCCTCGGCGGGGACTTGACGCTTTTACTTTCTCTCCCCCCGCCGCCTCAAAACCTCACGCGTCTCTGAACCGCGTCGGAAAAGTCAGAAAGTCCGTCCGGGGAGGGGAGGAAAGCGAGGACGCGAGCGGGAGTCGCCAGCCTCAGGTTTTGTCCTGCGTCTCCAACCTCAGGAGTTTTGACGTGAAGAGAAGAGACGAGACGAGGGAGGGGAACAAAAAAAAAACAAAAAAAAAAGAAGAAGAAAATCTGAGCGGCCACTTGTTGGGAGTTGGACGCGGCTGCGCTAAAATAATGCGCTCACGGGCGAACATCGGCGCTGAACTCGTGTTTTCCTGCTTGGAAATGCTCGGGGAGTGAAGGGGAAGAAGAGGAGGAGGAGGAGGAGGAGGGGGGAGTTGTTGAGTCTTCACCGGGGAGGCAGACAGAAGTTGGGTCGGAAGTTCTCCGGCGGGGAGGGGCGCGGGTCCGACATGGGGAACGGGGTGTGCTCCCGCCGGCAGCGGAGGATCTTCCAGTGCCTCCTGCTGCTCACCGTGGTCTGCGGCGTGATGTACGGCGGCATGATATCCTACGAGATGCACAGACAGCTCAAGAGGACCGAGGCGATGGCGCTCAAGTACCAGCAGCACCAGGAGTCCCTGTCGGCGCAGCTGCAAGGTAAACACACGGGACGGGGACCGGGGACCGGCGTGTCGCGCCGGGGTCCGCTCGCCAAAGTGTAGTTTTTGCTGTTGTCGCGCCTGCTGTCAGAGGTTTTCATCTCTTACAAACAAACTCGAGGACTTGGTGTGAGCGGGTACGAGGCGAGCCTCAGTTCGGCGGCAAAGTTAGTTAGTCTGAGTACTGGATGTGTGTCAGAGGCAACAAAAAAACAAAAAAAAACTGACTCCACTGAAGCTGTCTGTCTGCAGTCTGACCTGAATGAACCGGGCCACACTGTATAAGTACCAAGCAGTGATTTACCAGGAGCCTGTCTTTCACCCTTTGACCTCAGGTGGCCTTCTAATCTTGTGAATAACCAGGCTGAGGTCTGAGCAGATTGGGGGCTTTTAAACTTGGACAGGGAGTTTTCTTCTGCTGCACAGGTCTGCCTTCTGCATACGCCTGCTGCCAGGCTGAAATTGGACCCTGCGCTGCCCAGGAGTGAGGTTTTACTGCTGACTGGAGGCTAGGATGCACACGCTCATGCACACACACACGTAAACACACACACACACACACACACACACACACACACACACACACACCTGGTTGTGGTCCCCCAGGCTCACCTCAGCAGTGTACAGATTAGTGGTACCTTAAAGTCAGCCAGCAACATCTGCTTCTGTCAGCCACAGCTGGAGGAACAGCAAATGTTTTTTGTCACATTTTTTGCAGACATTATTGATGTAAACATACTTAAAACGCATTAAAAAGTAGGGACAGATGGCAGGTCCCAGTTGTGGCTACGACTGCAGTTATTTTCATTATCAACTAATATATTTTTGATTAATTGTTTGGTCTGTAAAATGTCAGAAAATTGTGAAGAAATGCTCGCAAAGTAGGTTGTTTTGTCAGATCACAGTCTAAAACCCCAAATTGATCAGTTTAATTTAACATAAGAAAAACAGCAAATCCTCAAAACTTTGAAATGTTTAGTACTTTTGATTTAAAAAAAGACTGAAATGATTAGTCGATAATCAAATAAGTTGAATATCAATTTCCTGTCAATCTACTAATCAATTAATCGGCTAATTTATCAGCTTTATTACCATGTTGTTTACATTAAAAACCTAACTTCAGGAACTCTGCGTGCCCTACCTCTACAAAAGATGAAACAATCTTGTCCCACAGTAACCTTACTGATGTACTCCCTCTATATAAACACACTTCACCTCACTCCGCTGTGCTGACAGGATGTGAGGTTTTGTGTCATGCCATTATGCCATGGGTTTAAAATTAACAGCTGGGCGGGGAGCACGCGCCTACATGGCTTCATCTGTTCAGAACAAGGTTTGTGCCCACATCAGTGAGTCAAATAGTGTGTCGGGGTTTCAGTCCAGGATCTGGACCTGTTAATTTAATGCAGCCTTTGATCCACCTAACAAGCAGGCATCTCTTCCTGTCGTCCACGGCTTGGTCCAGCGGACCTACCGTGAAGTTGTCTTGGAGCTCCTACCTACACGCACATAGGCCTGTGTTTGTTTTGTTGTCATGTTGAAGCACTCTGACAAATTGCACAGTTATCAGTAAATCTGATTTGATATCCTTTGTTGGTAATAGTTGTGGCTTCCGTTATATGAGAGCGTTATATGAGAATTGTGTAATTTTTACCTCCATAGCATTAAGTTTCTTTCACACTTTCTATTGTGTCGCTTGCTATGACAAAAGGTAGTTGAGCTGGTTGAGTGTGGACAGCTGTCCCACATTTAACAACATAAGGCTGTGTTCGGATCCCACCTCAGTTGAATATCAGTTTTCCTCGAGCTCGAGCCAAGCAGCTTCTTTTGGTCAGTTTCAGGTCGACGCTATACATATGGCTCAGATTTCATTTTTCAAGAAAGCGTCCAGAAACAGAGAGCATGACAGTATAATGGGACACTTAGAATGAGGCGGGTGTTTCTTAACGCCGTTTGCATCGCTCAACTTGTGCACCACACCCTTACTTTCATTGTGAAACAGTGGATCATTGAGCCTACCACAAGGCCTGGGCCACTTGATATCCATGGCTGCTTGTTGATTGCTGTTTTTTGTGTCCTATATTTAGAGGCGGGCCATAGCTCGGGGGCTGTGAGCCAGCCGTATTGATTCACTGTGGCCCACTATAACCACAGGCTGGCAGTTGTCAGTCATTTAAAGGGATCAACTGGCACTTTGTGGTTATGCATGCACTCTGACAAATGTGTCCCTGTGATTTAACGCCCCTTCACTCCCTCACGCACTCACAGACACATAGTTGTTTATATGTCATTTGCAAAACATTAATCAAATGGAATAATTGCAGCCATCTCTAAATGAGTGTTGTAATATTTTTTACATCAACACTGTTGTCGCCTGCTGTTTATTGTGAGAAGGCTCTTGCCTCGACAGATGGAACGGTTTGTTTTTATCCACGAGACAAAGGGAAATAAATACTTTTTGGTCTTTGAGTTAGACGTTTACTTTCTTTCTGGATTTAACAGACATTTTTTGTAATTTGTTTTTTTACAATAATTAAAGATTTTGTCACCTTCCAAACACTAACTTGAGATGTCTACTCTCTGCTGTCTACATTCAGAATATAAACCAGCAGCTCACGTGAATATTATACATCATTAACACCACAATATTTTATTTTTATTACAATATTATTATTCTTGCCGGGTTCCCACCTGTCTGAAGCTTCTCAGATTAACCGAGTTACAATATCAGTAAAAAAAGACAGCCACCATCTAGCCTGTGTCTTCTGAGTAACGTTTTGTGTGGAAAACAAAAAAACGGTGTAAAACTGTGAAGGAATTTTCCTTCTTCTATGTTAAACTTCCCTCTTGGCTCTGGCACCTGGTTGACGAAAGGTCAGTCAGATATCTTCTGTATTCGGGTTTGGACACAACAGGCTGGCGCCTGGTTGTGGACGATGGATAAGAGACGACTGTAGAGAGGCTATGCTGTTGCTAGGACAGCAAAGGTTGACGTCTTTCCTTGTTTGGATCAGATATCCAATTGAATCCACCTCACACATGCTAGGCTGAATTATAAATAACCCTATTTTGATATAGCGGAACTTAGCAGTTCTGGGGAAGGTTAAATACTGAGCAACAGGACACCATCTTCAGATTTGGGTAGCAGTCCACTGTGATTTACACGTGGTGTTTCCCATGTCTCCTCGATTGAGGTTCAATAAATATTCCTGCTTAAGACATCCGAGTCTCCTGAAACTTCTTGTCTCAAGTGAGCCACCTAGTATTGGTTTACTGGGTAAAAAATGTACCTATGTGGGTAATGTCTACCAGTAGGGGGTAGAAAGAAGGTCGCAGGGATTACTAGCAGAGGAGGAAGTTTGAAAGCCTCCAGGCATGTCTCCAGGCAGCTTTGCGCAAGTTTGTTCTTCCTGCTACTTTGGAAAAAAAGCTAAATATAAATGTAACTGCAATGATGCAATTCCAATGAGAAATTTTAGAACTATGAGTGTGAAATATTAACTGTATGTTGTAGTTGATGTTTGAGGTGTAGTGCAGTGAACGCTGTGAGGTAAACCTACAGAAACACTGGCTTGCAAATTTAAATATCCAGGTTGAAACAAAAGATCTGAAATTATTTTGTATGCATTTCACTTCTGTGATCTAACACATGATCCTGGACCAGCTTGTGTGTTCTTACAAGTTTTCTGAGTTCTGGCACAGCACAGGGCTTGACCTGCATGTAGAGAGGATTGACTTGTGTGAGTCGGATTACCTGCTGAAGACAGTAGGAATTACAGTGCACACGGCCCAGGTGTTGTAAGCATACATGAAGCGTTCCTGCAACACCCTGTGCATTACAGGAATCAGTTAAGATCTGTATTGAATCTCACTCACTTCTAGGTTGATCTGATCTCACACTGTGTGTGTGTGTGTGTGTGTGTGTGTGTGTGAGAGAGAGAGAGAGAGAGAGAGAGAGAGAGAGAGAGCAAACACAACTCCACAAAATCTTGGAACCCCACTTCCCTGTGTGATTCATAGTATTGTCAGTCCACACCACTGGCCAACTCAAACCAATTCAGTCCACATCCAAACCAGTAAAGGTCACCACCATAGAGAGCTCCCTTGTTCTCGCTCTGCTGATGCAATTTGACCACACCGTGAGGGAAATGTTTCATTGGTCTAAGGGGAAACCCTCAAACAATAAATGTTAATTCCCATCTAATCGTGTTTGGAAGCTCTAGGGAATGTTGTTGTTTGTTTTTAGGAAGAGTGGTCTGTACTACATCACTAATTTAACAATAACAACAGCAGGTGGTGGTACAGATCTTTTCAGCTCAATGTTTGTAGAAATATTTGTAGTATATTAAGCTGTGGCAAAGAATTTTATTGAACTCCATAGTCATTTTTGAGTTTGTAGTTTGTGGTGTTGTCATACTGGAATGGTGGTGGTGTTGTTTGTCCTGTAATGTTTTATAGACACATTGCACATTGACTTTCTGTATGAAAAGCAGTATGCAAATAATGACTTTTCCTTATGGCTTTCAAGTGACATCCTTTTATAGACACTAGCTTCTTTGTAGCTGTTGCCCTGCTTGACCATGTTGTCCCCTAGAGAGAGGGTGTGTGTGTGTGGAGTGGCCTGAACTGGGCTGAGCTGAGCTAAGAGCAACATGGCCTCATCTTTGGCCCTCCTCACTGCTCCCGCCGCTGAGAAGGTACCGAGCTTCCAACAAGCAGAATAAGACCTCACTCCCAGTCAAACATAGTCTTGTAAAACTGAAAACCCGTTAGGGCAGAGTTTAAACTTTGGGTCCAATGTTTATGATAATGACAATAACAAGGTTTATTTGTACACCACTTTTCAAAACCAGTGTTACAAAGAGCTTTACAACCCAACTAACAGTAAAAACAAAAATATTCCCCAAGCTTGCTTAAAGAGGTCACCAATTGGCCACTGTCACAAATATGCTGAAAACCACTGCAAGACTGTATCACATATACCAACCCACTGCTGAAGTCTGTTTATCAATCCACTGTATCTGTCTAATAGGGGAATGGAGAAGTCTCTTGCATCTGCATTCATTAAAGGGTCATTTGTGATTCTGAGAAACACTATTATCTGACAGGGCGTCCAGAAGCTGTAATGAAACTGTCTTTCGACAGTGAATTGAAGTTTTGAAACAAGTCGGTAGTTACTGTAGATACAGGGATCAAAGCCAGGTTTTCTGTCCAGAGGCTGGACACAGTCAGTAGAAAGGGAAGTGTTCACTATATTGAACAGACAGACAGGGGGCATCCAAACATGTAATAAACATTTAGAGGGCATCGCATCAGCTTGACTGCAGGAAGGTTTCAAATGAATCAAAATGTCCACTAGTTTGTCAACAGAAGTTGGGGTAAAATTGCTGAAAATGAATGAAAGAAACAAGAGTGGGAATCTTAGACCCGATTCTTGATGATGAAATGTAGGTAGTCCGCCATAGTGATAGGGTGGCATTTAGGCTTATTAAAAACAACTGCTAAACCTCCCCCACTCCCCTTAAGTCTGGGCTGACTAATATAATCATGTGATGGAGGGCAAAGCTCTGAAATAAAACAACCATCACCGGTCTGAAACCATGTCTCTGTTAAGAACATAAAATCAAGCTTAGCTAAAATAATAAAATCCTTCAATGTAAAAATCTTATATAAGATGGATCTCAGATTGAGAAGGCCAAACTTGTCAGATGGTGTCCATGGGACGGTGCTGCCACTGTTAGTTTAACAAAAGCTCATATTTGAAGGTCTGAACAGACCTTATTTTCTACCAGATGAAAAGAAGACTTTTTTTTTTACATTATCAGCGGCTAAAGTATAATTCCATTGTATAACCACCAAGCTATTTATTTAATCAGTTTGAATTTAATGTTTGTCCTTTATTACTTTAGGTAGCCATTAGTTACCTTAATACCAAGCATGTGTCTCACTCTCTCTCTCACTGTGTGTCTGTATTTCCCTGACTGTCTCTTTCCCTTCAGTCTTTCCTGGTTTGTTTATTTTTCTTTGCCCTCCCTATTCGTGCCCTCCACAGTTTCACTCTCCATTTCTTCTCTTTTTTAGCTAATTCTCTGAGCCTACATTTGCTTCTCTCTCCTACACTCTTTCACGCTTCTCCTTCGCAGCTCTGTTATCCTCATGAAATTATTACAAGATAGTGTAATGGTTTAGCCTGGAATCTGTTGAGTTGGCACTCAGGAGGAGGAACAGCCACATCATCAGTTAGACCGCCCAGCCCCCCAAACCCAAGGCAGGAGAGTGAAAGAGAACATGTGAGAAACTGGAGGAAGAGATTACTTAATATTCACAGTCTAGGTGTATTTTTTTTAAAAATTTTTTATATAAGGATAGGTGAGTCAGAGGTTGGCCCAAGATCACAACAAGGGATTAGTGCGAGAACAGATTGAATTTATGTAGTGACTTTAGAGTTGGTGTCCTCATACATATAAGTGTAATACATAAGTATTGAGATAATATGTTTCTTGAACAAATGAATGAGGTTATGGGCGTAGAGTGTTTATTACCAAAGTGTTGATGGGAGTTACTGTCATTGTCCCTTCACTTCATTAAACAAAGTTACACATTGTTTCCTAAAGAACAAGATAGTTGAAGGACACTCATAAACCACTTGGCCATAAAATCTTATTTTCTCCACTTAGTGAATGAGTTGCAAATAGTCTCTGTGACTCTCTGAGGATAGTGTTCGTAATGGCTAACAAATTAATGTTTAAATGTGAAAATGATTTTCCAGTTTTGGATGTATAAAGTATGACTAGTTTCTATACATTTCTAGAAATGTGTGATAATTGTACAGTAGGATGTAGATTTAGTTCTTTTGACATTCTGTTATCTATAGAAACCAAAACAATAATATTACACAGTAAAATTGCAAATCAAGTAAAGGAAGCTATTGAGGTGAGTTACTATCATCTACTCAATACATGTATTATTAAATCTATTTTAAACAGGGCTCTGTAGAGTTTTTTTTTTTTTTTTTTTTTTTAAAGATAAATGAATGTGTTCCTAAGTATGAGCAGGACATGTTTATATATTTTCAGTTTAAACGCTATCTCATCAAAATATCTCTATTCCTCTGCCCTAAACTCCCTTCTTCTTTTGTTTCCTTTGGTGGTTGTCATTTACGCCAACCCCCCTTTTGCCAGAATACATACAAACACACACACACACACACGCGCGCACACACACACACTCTTAGCCTAAACAGTCTCTTTTTATAGATTTTTTTTTTTTAAGATCACAAGATTCATTTGAAAGAACAAAAGCAAGAATGGGTAGAGCAGGTAGGGCAGCAAATAGGCAAAACAGGGCCTGCAGCATGCAAACCTGCTGTTACTTTTATAATTTGTTGCATTGTTTGTGTGCGTAACTATCTGTTGTATCAGCTTCAGATCTGTATTATGCTGCATTATCTTCATCCTGTGGTCTGCTGCTACAATGACTCCTAATTCCCCACAGGGATTATTTCTGTTTCACTGGATTTAATCTTGAATCTGATGAAGGTAAAACATGGAGGGAATAAAAGAAGAATCTGTGTGAGAGTGTGGGGAGTTTAGAGAAGGACAGCTGGAGAGATTATGAGTGAATGTAAGGGCTAAAGCAGGATCTCAGTCCAAATAAAGAGGGATACAAGGAGCTTTGGGGATTTTTTTTTTTAACGAAGAATTATGTTGAAATTATTTAACATATAATCTTGTCAGCATTAAGGCAAAACAGTCTCCGTCTACTTTCAAAAACTCTCCTGCAATCACCTACTGTATACTTCCTCATGATCTCGCTATTGCTTGTGGCAGACACCTACCACCAGGCACAGAAGCAGCCTGAACCAAACTAGTAGTATTTGTAAATATCTTTGGACCACCAGTCCTGTGAGGAATACCACAGCTTTCTGTCGATGGAGGAGCTGTCATGTCCCAAGATCACAGTCTGGTTAAATAAATATCACGCCTGGCTCTCATATCAACTATGAAATGCACATCCTGTTTCTGTCTACCTCTCTAAAATGAATGTTTAAGCCTGTGTGAGTGCATGTGTTTTGTGCAGTGTTCATATTTGTAATACAGCTTTCTTTTTATTTAGTTTACCTTCCAGCTGGCTCAAACAGTTCAAACCGCTCACTAAACCTCTGTTTTCTCTCTCAACCTCCCTCCCTTCATTCGTTCCCTCTCTTCCCCTCCATCTCTGTTTTATATGTTCAGTGGTGTACGAGCATCGCTCCAGGTTAGAGAAGTCTCTTCAGAAGGAGAGGTTAGAGCACAAAAAGGCCAAAGAAGGTGAGAAAAATAACATCTACCCTCAACTCCAACTCTTGAGGTTTATCTCCATTCAAAGGAGCTTTGGGAAGATTTTTATCTCATTCTTAAAGTCTGTTATGTAATGTAATACTAGTACTTAACAGGTTTTAGGGAGTTTTTACTCACTTTAAACACGTTCACAACACCATCTGCAGCATCAGATATGTATCAGAGTATAACAGTATGGGTATTTTAATTTGCAAAAAGATAGTGATGTGTGAGAAGACACCTGATTCAGGGTAATGTGTCATTTTTGGGAATGGACTGAAGTGTTTATGAAAATGCAGGTGTGACATTTTTATAGAGTTTACAATACATCAGAATGAGCAACATGCTTATCAGTATCATAGAGTTGTTCTTTTTTCTCCCTCAAAAGCAGGTTATATCACCAGTTAACGGACAATTTAATCCATCACATTGGTTAAAATGTTCTTAATCTTGTAAAAAAAAAGATTGACCTGTGGTGTTTCTGTTTTCTAGATTATCTGGTTTATAAACTCGAAGCACAACAGTCACTCAACAAGGAGAAGGTATGTTGACCTCACATAATGACCCCCTGTGCTCTGAATAAGTATCATCATTAAAACATATATTTTACAGACTGTACGATCTGTCTCTTATCACCTGTCCTCCATATTTTTTCTTTCAGCTTGCACTGCTTTGTTAGATTTTGTTTGTAGTGTGACCGTTAAACAAATACTGCTGCTACAACTGCCACCATAATTAATCTCTTCACCATTATCTGTTGTAACAGCACCAGTAAGCCTCGGCTACAAAGTCAGCAGTTACATTTTTTCTCAATTATGGAGGTGTGAAAGATTTTGTTTTTGTTTTTATGCTCAAACAGCAAGACTCCAGCAGCAGATTCAATTCTCTACAAGTGCAACATCAGATGCTAAAGGTAAGGATCATTATAATCAACTCCTACATAAACACATGCTTAGCCTGTAGACTTCTTAATTGTTGTCATTAATCATAATCCTCATACTTCAACCTCCTTTTTTCCCACTGTCCATTTGCACCCACACACACTCTCAGTCCATCCTCTCCTTGGTGTAAAGTTAATGAATGGAGGAAAGGTTTCACATTTGCTTTCATGAATATATGCTTTATATATATATATATATACACACACACATAATGTGCTCTTATGTAATGAAAACGCAAGGCATAGACCATATGATGACAATAGGGTTTCTTCTCTGTCAGAACCAGCATGACGACCTGAAGAAGCAGTATTATGAGCTGCAGGACCAGCACCAAGTCCAGGGCAAGGACCACAGCCGGCTGCTGGACGAACACAGAGAGCGCTACGATAAACTGCAGCAAACCAAACAGTTGGAAATCTCCCAACTTAAAGGTACTGATGGTCAAACACACACACACACACACACACACACATGTTTTTGTTGTACTACATATGCATGTTGCACACACATACTGTACATAGTACCAATGCAGTATAGCTTTCTGTAGTGGTGTCGTCATTGAACATTCTTACTTTGTCTCCATCTTCTGACTTAATAAAATACGGCATGTCTGAAGCCAATATAAGTGCAGGCTTAAAGATCGACACTAGAAAAATGTGTAGTCGTATTGTGCCATTCAGCATGCAGTTAAAACTATCATCTGCTTCAAGCCTTATTACTTTAAATAAAGTGTCCATATTGCTATAAGATGTTTGTACACATAATTATGTGGTCTGTACTTCCCTGATATGAACTGACAAGTGGAACCAGGGTTTGTGGTTCTAATGATTTTTGGAAATGCTCTGCAGTAGAATATTGTTCTTGTTTCATGTGTTTCCTGTTGAGATGCATGCTTTCTGCTAATGTTTTTGATGGCAGATAGTGTATATAACCTAAGAGAGGAAAATAAACAGCTGAGGAAAGCCCACCATGACATTCACACACAGCTACAGGATGCACAGGTAAGACTAAATCTGTTCTATTCCATTTTTCTATTTATATTGTTCGTATATATCTATCAACTTCCTTTTTGTTTGAAGATACATGAAATGTCTGCCTCTCTAAAATTGAAGAAATAAAGTGGTGTGAGTCACTCATGAAAAATATGTTGTCTTATCTTCAGTTGTACTTTAAATAAAAATGAAGCCTTATATAAAAATAAATGGTTCCTTCGTCCTGTTTGTTTGCACTTCAGGTTCAGCATCAGGACCTAAAGGCAGCCCACGACCAGCTCGCACTGACACTGGAAGACCACAAGAGTGCGCTGGCTGCAGCTCAGGTAGGACAGCAGCATAGAGATGCAGCCTCATTGTTTACTCCAGTCAATACAGCCGCTGATTGATGCAGAATTGCTGCATCACAAGTGATCAAAGGCTCGAGGGAAGATTTAGACATCTAGTTGAGAGGAAGACTGGAGAGTTGCATTTTAATTTTTTTTTTTTTAGCATGTTAGCGGTAAAGCTACTGGACAGTGTTAATGGAGCAAAACAGTCGGATGATGGGGAGTGCTGTACAGTTTCCGCCGTCAGGATCAAGCGCAACGAAAACATTCTCTCCTTTGCTCTGCTTTCATCTCAGCCTCACTTTAACCATCTCAATAAAGCAGAAAAAAACGTTTGCTGCAGTGGACTGCATAATCCCCAGTACACAAGAAAAAAGATGCCCAAAGTGTTTCTTGGTTTGTGGGTAATTAGATCAGATGTTCCTGTTTCTCCCTGAGACTGACCTTTTGAAATGCCTGAATGGTTTATTGAATATACAGTACTCTGCTGATTTGTTTGAAATGCTTTCCGTCTGCCTTGATGGATACTCGCTCACCCTCCTCTCTTTTCCCCTCTCTCTTTCTGTCTGTCTCCATTTGCTAATTTATTTTAAAGCCTGTCCTGTTTTCCATCAGTGCTTCTGGCTGAACGGGCACACACATACACAGAACTCTTTCCTTCACTCCAGGGGGTTTGGTTTAGTCAAGGCTGTCAGAGCAGTGCATCTAAAGCACGTTCCAGCCAATCAGCCAGAAAGATATAATGGAGGGAGTGGAGCGAGACAAAGAGAGAGGGGAGGAATTTAGCAAGTATTTTTAGAATTTAACTCCCTGGCCTGGTTAGAAGGTGTGTGTGAATAGAGGATGGTGTCATTTATTGGTGTAAAGGTCTAAACTGGATGGTCAATTTGAAGAGAAATGTGAAATATTTTTTTCCCAGAGGCAAGTGAATTGGCCATATAGTAGTTTTTTAGCAACATACAGCAGTATGGCTCTAGGGATGGTAATGCCGGTCTGTTGGATGGTCCACCACTTTGGTCCAGACTGAAAAATCTTAACTATTTGATAGTCTGGGAATTTGGTACAGACATCCGTGGTGCCCAGAGAAAGAATCCTTATGACTTTTGTGATCCCCTTGTGTTTGCTTCATGTTTTGCTTTAATCAGATATTTACCTGTAATTAATGTAGAGTAAAGTCTTATAGGACAACTTATATTAAGACAACATTCAGCATTTGACAACTTCCTTCCTTGACAGGCTTACGTTTAAAATGGAAAAAAAAGGGTTTTGTAGAAAAGCATGTTTACATTTTTTTAAGTCAGGCACCAGAACTTCCGTATCATATCAGCAGCCCTAGTATTGAAAAACAACATCCACCCTATTCTTTCCAAAAGGTTCAGGATTTGTTGTGTGTATGTTGTTCCCTTTAGGTGCAGGTGGATGAATACAAGCAGCTGAAGGATTCCCTGAAGAGGGTGCCCAATGTGAGACAGCCTGAACAAAACCCTGGCCCTCAGCAGCTGCAAGCAGCTGCCGTAGCACCCGAGTCCCACGTTCACGAAGCCCAGCAGGCCGCAATACTGGAGCAGCCACACAAAGATGAGCCCGTCCATGAGGAAGATCACCAGCATCACCAGGACACGGAGTCCAGGGTAATGTGGGATTCTTTGGGATTACTTTATCATCAAGACTTACAGCCTACTGCAAATATGAAAAACGCACATATCAAATTATTTTCTCTTGTTGCTTTGTTGTCAGTTGGACCATCAAGAGAAGGAGGTGCACGCTCAGTCCGAGATCAAGTCCCAGCACGCCTTGTCCGACAAAGAGGAGGATGGAGAGGGAGAGGCCGAGAGGAAGAGGGAGCTGGCGGAGGAGGAGATGGCTCAAGCAGGACAGCCTCAAAAGCTGGAGGAAGACCCAGACCAACCACAGGATGAGCAGCAGCAGCAGGAGGAGGAGGAGACGGAGCATGGACAGCCGGACGAGAACGCCCTGGATCGTCAGAGACGCCAGCCACAGCCGGTCAGAACTGGTTTAGACTACTCGGGCTTTTCTAAACAGGGTTGAAACCGGCCTTGAACTGGCTTAAATTTTATGTATCTCATTTGACTATTACTCGTTTAGGGTGTTGTTAAAGTTGTTTCAGAATATCTTCCTTGAGCAACTTAACCTTCAAATTCTAAGTTAGTCCTTGTTTTATCGGGAACACAGCTACTGCGCTAATTGAAGTGCTAATCATTTAGCTTTAATCCCAGAGGGACCAGAATAAATTACAACCTTTCCTCAGTGTTTACTTCTTTGATTAATGACAGCTTGCTCATTATGTGTTGTGCTCATCGCTTTATGCTGTCAGTTTCATCTATTAAACTTTCCCAAAGGAGAAATTATGCCTTACCTCTATGTTTATGTCTCAAATTAGCAGCAACTCTGTGTGTTTGATTTGCTAAAATGTTTCTCTTGCTCTACATGTTGTTCCTTTTGCATCTATTTGTCTTCTCCAAAGGGTCCCCATCTGGAGCCGCATCCTGAGGCCCAGCTGCAGCACGAGGCGCACGCCCAGGTGGAACACGTGAAGTCGGCCTACGAGCAGCAGCGGGAGCAGCAGCGCCTGGAGGCTCAAAGGGCCGAGGAGCGCAGGCAGATCCAGGTGCATCAGGAGGCCCTGCAGGTCCAGAGAGACATGGTGCTGAAGGAGAGGGAGCAGAGGCTGAAGGAGGAACAGGAGAGAGAGCAGCAACAGCACAGGGAGGCCGACAGACGGGAGCAGCTGCTGAGAGAAGAGCACAAAAGGTCAGATTTTAAATCAGAGCTGGAATTACTCGAAATCAGGTGCATAAGGAGTTTGCCTAACTTAAAGACTAATACTTTCTTACTTAAACTCAGAGGTATCTAGCAATGCAGATTACATTTTATTAATCCAGGTTTTAGGGTATCTCTGATATTTCTGTTGCTATGACAATACAAAGGAGGGAAATTCAATTTAATTTGTCCTTTTCAAATCATTGAAAGATTTTATACATTTTGATGAAATATCTCAACGCTTTTCAACACCAGACAAAAATAATTTGAAATTAACTGGCCCAAACAAACCAAGCTCGAATGCTTTCACATAGAGAAAATCAGCAGTTAAGTCAACGATGGCTGTCAGCCATTTTCTTAGTTAAACATTAATAGCTCTGAGTTGATGTGGCTCATAGTGCCTGTGCTCTTCTGACTGCCCTGTGCTGTCATTGCTGTTGACAGGAAGAGGACCGAGTATGAGAATATGGACAATGATATCGTTCAAGAAGAAGATGACCATCACACTGACGATGAAGAAGGTGAGACAGAGAAAGGTTAACAAAGATTACCAGTTAAAAAATCCTGAATCAACAGTCAGATACTTGAGAATGTTTATCATGGCATCCGATTAGCAATATAGCATCAACTCTTTTCTGAATGAATGATTGTCAGTGTTGATATTTAGTGGATATGTTTGTGTTTCGTGTGTGTTAACAGAGAGAGATGTTCATATGTTACAAGAGGACGAGGAGAGACGAGATGTGGATCACAGAGCGCCGCATCAGCAGGTGACGGTCCATCCATCTGTTAACACATGCATCCTTACCATTTGTCTGTCCCTTCAGCTCATTCAGTCACTTAACATTCACACCAGTATTTCATGTGTCATACGTCCATTCAGCCATCCATCCAGAAATCGATTCTTTCATCCTCCCTGTCCATTGTCCTACGTATTCATCTTCCACTTGTCAGTCAACCCAGTGATCTATTAAGTCTTCTGAATAACAGCAAGGCAATTAATACAACATTAGAGTACACTAACTGCCACAGTCAGTTTTGTCCTGCCGAACATATTCAGTCATTACTCTGTTAATGCACCATATATTTTCATTTTATGCAAATGTTGACCCACCAGTACCGTTATTATGATTGTATCCCTTCCTCACGCTTTAATTCTGTGTTATTTTACGATGATCTCTTCGTCTGTAGGGTGCTGTAGAGGGTGAGCTGGACCCCGAGGACGACCCCAACAACCAGGGAGAGGACGAGTTTGAGGAGGCTGAGGACGAACGGGAGCAGCACAGGGTCGCAGAAGACGAGGAGGTGGTAGAGGAGGAAGAGGAGCCGGCAGCGCCAGCCCAGCACGCGGACACACACCCAGGGCGCCCCGAACAACCTGCTGTGGAGGAGGAACTGGTGGTGAGTGAGGGGCCAGAGAAGAATAAGAGAACGAGGAGAAACGAGGCAACTATTAGCAACTATTCAGCATCAACAGAACCAACCTTACAGCAGGAGGAAAAAATGTTTTGCAGCCACAAGCTGATGGGTGCACACACACAAACACTGCTCACGGTGGCATGATGAAACTGACAGACATCTAGTGAAGGGAAAAAAGCTCAGGATCAAGGAAAATAAACAATCTGTAAGTGTGTGTGTGTGTGTGTGTGTGTGTGTGTGTGTGTGTGTGTTCAGATGGCTGGAAACCCAGATCAACAAGAAGACACGCTGGATGACCAGTACCAGGAGGAAGTAGAGGACGAGGTGAGCAACTCTCGCGCTCTGATGCGGGCTTTACATTTTAAGTAAAGTAAGACAAAAGATACGAAGGAGCAAAAATGGCATGCAGGGAAGGCTGTGGCCGATTTACTCTCAAATCTAAACAAATATGTATAGTATGTCTCACACTGACCCAAACAACCAGGAAAACATAACTCTGTAGTACATATATAACATGGATCAGTTTGAGTACAATGTAAGTATACATGTATCTTTGTTCTGACTTGCCATACAGTAATTACACAAATAATTAAATAATTCTTTTGTCTCATTGTTGGTGTCCTGAAGGCCCAGGAGGACATAGCTGGAGGGCAAAAGAGAGAGGATGAGGTGGAAGAGGAAGGAGAAGATCCATATAACGAGGAGAACATTGAACAGGTGGGTTCTTGTGCGGGGAACCAGATTCAGAGATTTTCCTCAAGGCATCTGAAATCCTTTATTCCCACAACCTCAAACTGGTCATTTTTCAAAGCGTATTAAACATTTACCTCCAAAGTGCCCAGGTGGTGCATGGGAAATAGACTCACCCACCACCTCAGTAACCTCGGTGAAATCCCTGACTTGGCTGTGTGCTCCTGCAAACATAATTAGCAGTGTTGGTGGCAAGTTCAGGGGGGGTTATGTTATTAAAAAATCCCATTGGCTGGTGAAAGTGCCTGTGCAGGGAGGGCTGTGGGATCCTGGGGGGGTGGGGGGGGGTATTTTGTGCACATTATGCCTTTCCCATGAAACTTGTCGCTGCTGATTTGAAGCAGCTGGCGATTCCATAATACTAAATTTACTTAATATTTCAAAAGAGAAGTCACTTCACTACAGTCAGGTTTTCTTGGATCCAGCATCAAGAAGCCATTAGAAGGCTGCATCTTAATGCATTTCACTGTTTCAAAATTCAGCCTTAGTTGCTACAGGTTGAGAAGGCAGAGTGTTACCAGTAATAATTAATACCAATTTCTACAGTATAACTGGGGAACCCATTTTTATTCCCTGGGACTTTTTCATCAGTTTGTATCCCAGCTCCTGAGTAATATCACACTCTGAAACACTAACAGCAGAAAGCACCTGTTATACATGTTGTAAAATGATTTGATATCACATCCAGAAGGTAATATTTACAACGCTGATGTATCAGCTGTATTGGCTACACAGGGATGAGCTTGTGTTGGCATGCATGAGTGTGCATGCCTGTGTTTTGTCCCTGTAACTTGAACCTAGCCGTTGCGTGTTCTGGTAAATGAGGCAGATCAGGTGTTGACTCTGTTGGAGTGTAAGGTTACCACCTGGGCTTGGTTTATTTCATTTGTCCTAATAGAAAAATCTGTTTAGATGGAGACACGTTTTTACACACATTTTATAACTTTAAAATCTATCAAAATTAATATAGTGTATTTATTACTCTTGTTTACACATTGGTGTAAAATTGGTAATGTACATGGGTTTGGTTTGGATATTTCTAAGAGCTACTTTAAGAAATATGATATGATCTTGAGAGTTGAGTAATGTACAAACCTTCTGATAACCTGCAGCCCAGCTTGCTGAAGTGTCCTTGAGCAAGACATTTGACTCCCCACTACTTCTGGAACTGACTCTGACTTCCTTGGAGAGGGAAATTAATTTATTTATAATCTCTAGTGTTTTTCCCAGAAACACTGACTGTACAGTTTTTTGCATGTAATAATTAATGTGTAGAATTATTTTGTCTCACAGTCCCAGTTTGTTGATACTGAAAAAGATGTTTAAACCTGGATCTGTTAAATAATTCTGATGCAGATGAAACAATGGTTTCTATATAACTTAATATGATGGTGTATCTGTAAGGTCTTAGTCCCCCCACTTCTTCACTGACTTGTTTCATATTCAGTCCCAGACCCAGTCGCCCAGTGAGTGAACGTACTTAAGTTTCTCTGTAACTTGAGGTCAGTGGAGCTTTCACTACATTCAGCTTCATTCATCCACTGCTGCACAGTTGGTCTGGTAGAGGTGTTTCAGTTGAACCTTTTATACAAGTGTCTCTGCTTCCATTTATTTACAATAGTAAATAAGATCCTATCAGTTTCAATCCTATAGACAGATAAGTAGAAGAAACATGCTAGTATGTTAATGCCCTTTGCCCATCACAGAGTCACAAATCATAGATTGTATGGGGATGGAACTTTAAACATGTTTCTTGTAAATCTGTGCTTTATTGCTATGCCTACATACTTGGTTGTCTCTACTCTTAACCTGTAAAATGGCTCAAAATCATGAGACTGAGAGGTAAACATGAAGACAAATAATAGAATTTACATTAAATTAACCTGTAAATGTCTGAAATGACCATCTAAATAACAAATATCCAAAATGTGCATATAATGGCCATTAAATAGTCGTTGTTGTGTGCTTGTGATTTGCTCCAGGATGAAGTAAAAAACAGGGATGGACCAAGAAAGGAGGGGGATCACAGAAAAGAGGCTGAGAATAACGAGGAAGAGAATTACGAAGAGGAAGAAGAGGAACTAGCGGAGGATGCGGCTGGTCGAGAGAAGGGAACCAATCGGAGGGCAGAGATGTAAGACGGACGCAGACTTTGACCAGTTGCAGTGCCTTTTTTCAGCTGCCCATAGGGCCTACCAGGTCTTTCTTACCCTTGTTTCCCAACGGAATATAATCAGCCATCCATTCAGAATTCCAATTAGGAAAATTGGGATGTTATGCCTGGAAGATCGGATGCTATTCCAAACACTGTGGGGATGGAACTGACCAGCTTACACTGTGGAGATGGACAGAATTTGTTGGGCGGAAATAGGATATATACTGTATGTTTTTTTATTCATTTGCTTTCCTGTCTACTCGCACGTCTGCCTGATTGCCTGCCTGGTTCTGTTTTTAAGCAGACAGGCAGAGAATGTATTTTTATCATGTGTTGTCTTTGGATATGTGTAAAGAAAGCAAAGATAAATTATGTTATTCTGACGTCCTCATGTCCAGGCCTTTTATATGTATGTTTTATGTAAACAGTTGTATTCTTTGTAGAGCTCAATTTTTAATTTACATCTCGTCATTCCAATCGATCAAGTCGTTCTCTGTTATTTATTGATGATTGTGACAACTCTGACAATCGTAAAAAGGTGCAACATTTCTTTTTATTTCCCCTGAATGAACTAGTTTGTGTCATAATGGCTTTTACCAACTTCTCGGAGCTGATACACAGGAGTATTTTCACTGGATATTTCTGCAGATGCAGGTCAAAAGACATTCTGGTGAAGCCTTTCTGTGCTGACATGTGCCTTTCCATTCTTGGAAACTTCTTCAAGGTCTTATTCGTTTTACATTTGGAAAAGCATTTCAGTAGGACAGGAGAGATAATCGCATATCAATTAGTGCTGAACCTCTTGCATATTGCTTCAGCACAGCCTTAAATGGAGGGCCATTTTATGTCGACTGCTGGTGTGAATTAAATTCACAGACCTAATGCAATTTACTGCAAAATCTTTAGTCTACTGTACAATGTATAGTAAAAGAAATGCTGGCAATTTGTACATTTTCCACCAGTTATATTTGATACAAAAATGTGGGATTTTGATTGTATTGAACCAAGTTTGTCACCTGAATGGTGTGAGTGGAATAAAGAGGTCAAAGGATTTCAGGTAATTGTGACTGTGTTGTCTGATCTGTGCTTCACCTTTTTGAAGATTTAAACTAGGCAGTTATTGGTCTCCAGTGGAGCTTAGTAAAAATCCTAAAGCTAAGAAAAAGCAAAGTATTACGTAGTAGCAACTAAACCCTAAAATTCATTTTAGGATGTTAGCGCCATATAGTGTTTGTGGATGCTCTTGTGTCGAGTAGAGCTTTGTGCAGAGTAAAGAACTGGGCTTTGGTCAATCTTTACCTGTCCATCCTGCCTGTGGGAAATACACAAAACTTAAGGAAAAAATAAAAGTGTATTATTATCATTAATTGTCAGCCATCAGGAAAGCTGCTTCTTTACTTCTTTAACCTTCAGGGGGGAATATACTGCAGTCCTAGCAATCCTTGCTCAGGCATAATTAAAATGTAGAAATCAGTTGTTTCTGGCAAGTTTTAACAGGTTTATAAAGCACAGTTTAAGATATGTTACCACTGTGGTACTTTTTCACTCTTATGTGATAGTTAACAAAGTAGTTAAAGTACGTCACTTTGGCTCTGATGGGCATAACTATTCTGACATTTTAAAGGCAAAATTATGAATTGAGAACATAATTGGCAGATTAACTGTAAATGGAAATGCAGACCTTTTAACGTTAGAAATTAGATCTGAAACAGTACAAATTATTTATTCAAAGAGATTCTAGAATTTAATCAAATTTACATTTGAATTGAAAAGACTTTTCAGACACTTGTTTATCATTTGGTTACGCTGTTATTTTTTTCAGCGTTCAAAATTAATACTTCAGCTTTCAGTTTCACATTGTAACTTTTCCTTTACAATTTTGCCTTTCAAATTGACAAAACATTTGTCTCCTTACCTTAGTAGGTAGAGACTCAGACTGAAGCCATAATGCTACAACAATGTTCTTATGAGTGCTCTTAGCTTCATAGTGTTCCCATAAATATGAATTCAACGATGAGGAGCTCAGTAGGCTGGAGAGACCTAAATTGTTGCAGCGAGCCCATAACTTCACTTAAGCTGTGTGCAATTCCTCCATCAAGTCTATTTTCAAACAGTGACAAGATGATCATAAATATGTATCAAGCAGAAGGGAACAAGTCATAAATATTCATTGTCGAGTTTACAAATCACGGGCCCTCACTCGGGTTGTTCACGTCTGCACCGCGAGCCACCAATGTTCCCTGAATCTGAATCCTGCCAGCTCCGTGCCTTACCCTCTCTGGCTGAGAACGGAGAGGTGAGAAGATTGCGTGTGAACTCGCTCACATGGGAAATGAGCCGACAAATCAGGATGAAATGAAAATCAAACGGGAGGAGGTTGGCTGAGAAAGGCAATTACCTCTAATGAACAACATTTGTCCCCGGCACACAGTCTCAATCAAATCATCCCTCCTCCTCTCGGTCTCTATTTCTGCTCTGCCTCTCAGGTCCCTGTCATCGTCCCCGTGCTTTTCTCCCCGTTTCCTCCCTCTCTGCCTCTCACTGTGTCTTCCTCTTCCTCCTTTTTTTTCCCCCCTGTCATCATCCCGCTGCTGTCGTGAGATTGTTGATCTCCCCGGAGGGACTGTGGGATGCTGGAGGAGTACGAGAGTAACAGGTGTCTCATTACTGTGCTAATAGCAGGCCACAGGGAGACACACACACACACACACACACACATTTTTACAGTGACAAGCAATGGCAGAGATGATACTTCCTCCACATTCCTCACATTATTGCGCTCTCTCAGTCATCATTTCACGGGTGAATTACCAGGCATGAATAATTTGAACGTGTCAATGCCTAGAGCCGGAGTCTATCTTGAGATGCATGCCCACGCGACTGCCACCATTTCTCAAATCTTCCATTTAACACCAGCGCAAGATTTACTTGAAAGCTGAACCTCCAAGCTATGAAAGGACTTTTTTTTTTTTTTTTCCTTTTTCTCCACCCATGATTTTTTGGAAAATGAACTCAAACTGCCTCTCCCATTCCGCTGCCGTACTGGAAGACATCATCGCGTCGAAACGGGCTGCAGAGATGATTGATGGCATCTTGAAACCATCACTTGAAGACACCAGCTTCTCTTCTTGACCTGGATCTTGTTTGCGGTGCGTACGGATCCAGCGAGCTCATTATACTGTCTCCTCTGCAGCAGTAATGATCTCTCATTCATCAGCTGCAGACTTAGTTCCATCTCTATCTCCACACACACACACACACACACCCTCACACACACACACACACACAAACATAACACGCAACTGCACAAACAATCTTCCACACTCAAACGAATCCCAATGAGGCATGTAACTGGTAGTTTGTGCCCGGCTGTATGCTTGTTAGAGGAGATATCGGCTGCTTAAATTGTGTTTCTCCGCATTACTGTGAGGGAGGAGAAGGCAGGTGTTGTTTGTGTGCCTCAGTTCATACTTGAGACGTGCGTGTATGCATGGGTGCTTGCTCGGGTGCACGTGTGGCAGTATTCATACTTGTGTTCTGCGGTATCAGATAACAAAGTGTGTTTATGTTTCAGGTGCAGGCTGAAAAAGAAACCACCCTTAAAGAATACACTGCTGCAATGTATGAATAAATCAGCTCCCGCCGACAGGAGGGGGGTGGGGGGGTGGGGGGGCAATGTGTGTAACCCCTGCAACACTACTTAATGTTTGACAGCATGTATGCCAGTTGCTTTATTCTTTTATCCGAAGCATTTAACAGTACCAGGAGTACTGCACACACACTTTTAGCGGGTATTAAATCCTGCCACTGTGAGTGCTTTGAAAGCTACCACGGATTACTCTTAGTGTATGTTTCGTGTGTGTGTGTGTGTGTGTGTGTGTGACCTGCTGCATGAGGCTCACGGGTCATTACCCAGTCAGTCAGAGAACACAAGAGGCCGTTGTCCTGGGGAGTCTGGAAACTAAATGTTTGATAAGCCCCGAAAGCGGATGTCCTGTTTCACTTCTCACACATTACACATCCACACTAAAGACAAAGCTACAGATTAAAAAACCCAGGTATCCGTAAAATAATCGACATTTTAGTGGTTGTATCTAAGAAGATTCTTCTCTGTATGTTTGGTGCAGCCTGCGGCAGACAGAGGAGTGTGAGTGTGCTGGCACGGCAAAGTCCTGAGAGATGTCGAGCTGGTGGAGATGAGTCATGTAGCAATCTGATTACCCTTCTCGCTCTTTCCCTCCATCAAAGCCAAAGCTTGTCTAAACCATTCAATATATATCTCTGTACTGCAGCACATTCAGTTAAAAACTGAATACAAGTGGAAGCAAAAAACAGCTAAAAGATTTCTGTGTGAGTGTGTATTTTTTGTTTATTATGAAAATATGTGTATGGGATATATAAAAAATGCACTTACAAAGATCAATAATACTAATATATATAATTGGTACTACATATAAAAAGCATTTTGCATGGCTTTGGAGCATTTCCTGTTACTGCAGTGTGGTCCAAGGGTGTTTTTAGGCAACAGTTGTGACACAGCTTTTAGTGCAACTTCAAAGCTTGCCGAAGAGTACTTAGTCATCGCTTCAGTAAAGGTTGTAGGATTGGGAGAACTGACTCCGGGCACGTCCATCCATGGAGGAATGTCATAAAATGTTGCACATCCTGGTGGTTTGCGGGAGCTGTGGTCTGGTGGGCAGAGAGTCTTCTGGCAGCTTGGGGATTCCATCCAGGATCTCTAGCTTTGGCAAACACAAGAAAACACTGCACAGGGACAAAAGCAGAGGCAGGGACAAGACGATCAAGTCAACCCGATACGTTTCCTTTTAAAAAACACTCACTATCTCGTTCTCCTTTCACTGTCACCATCTTTGTCTGCTCACCGTGCACGGTAGTCCTGAGTGAAGGTCACTGGGTTGCGGGTCAGGTTGAGGGAGCGGAGCGGGCTGTTCCCCAGGGCCCCCAGCCCCCCCAGGGAGCCGATGGCATTCTCAGAGAGACAAAGGTGCTCCACTGCTGGGAGCTTTGGCAGCTGACGCGGAGACACCAGGTGGTTACGCTGCAGGTTTAGCATTCTGCACCTGCCCAATGGAAGCATGAATAAGGCTTAGCTTTCTTTCTGCGGGTACTGTCACCAAAAATAACATTATAATGAAGGATGAAGGAGGAACAAAAGGTTGAAAAAAGCTGGTTCCATACTGGGAAAAGATTTTGTGGTAGTGTATGAACAGGAAATAAAAAAGAATAAAATAATAATAATAAGAAGAAGATTATGGTTACGGTGCTGCTTTCTGAACAGACAGCATATACAGAAAATAACACCACATGAGAAAACGTAATTTAGAAATAAACCTAAGGAAAACACAAATGAGATTAGAATAGGAGTTATGGCTCAGTGGTGAGGGAGTTGTGGTGCAGCCTGGGTGGTGTGGTTCATCACCTTGGCAGACGTACAGAGCTCAGGTTGGTGAGGGAGTTGTCGACCAGTTGTAGTTTCTCCACGCGGATCAACCGGCGGAGGATCCGGAGGAAGTTCTCTTGCTGGAAGCGGTCACCCAGGTCCTGGTAGGACAGATTTAACTCCTGATAAGAGACAGGTGGTAGAATCGTCAGAGGCTTCCTCTCCCCTTTTCCCCTGTCTCTATTCCTCTCCTGTACTGTATATCTTTAGCATAACACACACACACACAATGCCGGCTGACTTACCAAGGAGTTTTCCCAGTTCTCTTGCAGTCTCTCCTCCCATCTCTGTCCTTCCCCCTCTCTCCTCCTCCGGCTCCCCCCTCTCTCCAAACAGATGTCATCCCCCTCTCTTTCAAACAGCTCCTCTTCTGATGGCCCTATTCGATGACATTGTCAAAACAAAAACGTCTATAACAATGTTCACATCATTATCATCCATCAAGTGAAAAAATGATGCCTAATCCTGCACGCAGTTCAGATTCTTTCTCACAGTATGTTAGAAAGCAACCCAAAAATAGAAGAGATGCTACAGCTTAAATAACTTCTTTTTCCAGTTGAGATTTTTTTGAATGCTCAAATCATGTAAATTTGTAGAAGTTCATTTGAGATTGAGCTTTAGTAATCCAGGTCACTGCAGCATAACACAAACTCCAACTTTCCAATAACTGGTTGTAAGATTCCCTGTTGCTTTTTACTTCTACAAAAATTAAATTGACTTTTCCAAAGAAATACTCTCAAACGAAGAAGCCACCGTGCAGCAGTGCATGAATACAGTACCACATTTCCCGTCCTGTTTCATTTAATCCAGAGTTACTGCAGCAAACGGAGCACTTCGACTGTGTGTGCGAATACTTTTGGCTATCAAAGTGCAAAGGTCACAGTGGCGATTTCCTCATACAGACCTTCTCTGACCCTGGGGCAGGTCAGCTGGTCACCTGTGATATCACACTGCTCCAGGCGATGCCACGACACGAACCTGAACCGACTGGAAGGAAGCTGACAGAAACAGGGGAAGAAGACAGGGGATGAACGACGGGAACACTGGCTGGGCCAAATCAGTGACAAGTACGGCACCTTCTGTTGATCTGTAATTGTGGTGCCCCGCCAGAGGGAAATCTGGGATAGGGTGCGATGCATCAATCAGCCCAGTTTCGTTCAAAATCTAATCATCAGAGGTCATAATAGCATTCAGCATGACGCTGAAGACACCGGTGATTGGGAGAACAGGAGACACCCTAAAGCTTAATGTACCGTATCTTCCCATTAGTGCAATATAAACTATTCCCTCAGCGTGCAGTTAGTATGTTGCCAAAATCAATGGGTCATTTTTAAGACCATTAACTAATACTACTACATGTGTTAACAAGGCTCAATTATTACTCCTTCAGACTGGCACCACTAATGTTTCATCATCTGCCTCCTCCTTCCTCACCTATATTTCATCCCTTATTTCAGTTGCCTTTGTATCATCTGTACGGAAACATTCTTGCCAACACAGATCTGTCCACCAACTACAGTATTTCAGGTCTCACGTCACTCTGCGGGCGATCAAATAGCAGATCCACCTGCCACTATCATCACATAAATAGAGCAAGTGAATCTACTCCGTGCTCGTCATGTTAAACGTTCAGATATTTTATGTCATTATATTCGTATATATATTTTAATAATTTGCATGTTTTTTTCGTTCTCACCCTAAAATGGAAAACATTTTCAGAGACTTCAAAACTTATTAATAGAATCGTTAATGTAACATGCAATGAATTAATTACAGTTTTCTTTCCACAGTGTGTGTGACTCGGTTCTTCTCCCTGTTTGACCTTTTCAACCGCCCTACACTCATCTTATGCACCCGTGTTTTGTCTGTGTAACTTTACACCTCCCTCTCTTACTCTAGACACAGGAGTGACCCCACTCCACTTGACCACCGCTCCTCATTGACTGGATGCTCACAAAACAGCCCCGGGTGACCTGTTCACATCATACGAACAGCACACTGGATAAAATGCTGTAAATGCAAATGTTGTGAAGAAGGTGGTTTAACAAATATACGGATGACTGAAATTACGATCATCTGCAAATAATTAAAATAGCAAAATGTGTGGCAGTTCAGTCTATTTAACATCAGACAACAGGATGCACAGGTTCACTTCTACAACAGAAGCATCCATCACGTACACAAGCAATAAAAATAACCCAAATTTAGAGGGCATTTTCTACTTTGCAATAAAATTCTTTACAAATGCCATTTTCCTTCAGGATTTTAAGCAATATTCCCTGCAGAGTCACGAGTATTTTTACCACAAGTAAGGAACTCTGCATGGAACATAGGGAGGATTAAGTAGGAAGCCATTTTTCATCTCTCTTTATTCAAATAGTCGAGAGGGTGAAAAATCATTCTGCATAGCAATCAAAGCGAGAGGCCAGTGGCCTGAGGGTGAAATAGAGAGTGCTGAGAACAGGCTGCGAACATTAGCTTCAGTTCAGAGAGGGAGAACGTGGAGAGGGAGGAAGGCCGAAATGGAAGGACTGGAAGATGAAAGGATGAAGGAGGAAGGGGGAGGACACAGGAGAGGTAAGAAGAGTCAAAGCTGCAGATGTGAGGGGAGGGCAAGGAGCGCAAATGCCCTGCGGACAGCATCAATGAACGATTACTGGCTTATTATGTGTGTGAGTGTGTGAGTGCGTGTGAGTGTGTGTGTGTGAGTGTGTGTGAGTGTGTGTGCGCCACTCACGGGTGTAGATACGAGTCCAGAGTCAGGACTCTGGTCCACGGAGAGAGGTGTGCGGGCAACGCCGAGGTCAGAGTACTGGGACGAGTGGGATTTGGGAAAACTTCCACTGAGAGTGTTCACACCTGAAGAGCTGAGGGACAGGTGAGGGACAGGTGAGGGACAGGGTGGGGGGACAGGTGGGGGGGGGGACAGAAAAAGACAGAGATCCAGTCCATTATCACATCCTCGCCCCCCTGAGCCTGAAGGGGAGCCGTCTTTGTCGTAACGCAAGCCCTGCCCTGTGCTGAAACCCTGACCACCGGCGCTCTGGTTAGAGTTACTGCGGCCGGGGCCCGACAATGCAGATTAGGACCCGTTGCCATGGCGGCGGCGGCGGCGGACACCTGAGCAGGTGACGGCCGCTGCAGGCACGGTGCACGGTGCACGGTGCAGCTGCACACTGACGGCCTCTATAATTGATGCTGCTCGCACAGCAATGATTTCTCTACGCCACCATACTCCCGTATAAAGGTTAAACAAACGATTGTGTCATTTTAAATAGCACTGAAAAAGTTAAGAAGTCATGCGTTATGTTACATTGTGGAGGGTAAAGACAAGTAAAGTCTCTTAGGCTTGATAATGTAAATAAATTATATATATATATATATATATATGCTGTTGGTTTTGTCTTACCTTTCTGACATGTCCCAATCGCGTGGTGATAAATCCTCCTGGCCTTCTTCAACACGTCGGCTCGGTTTGGCCCTGTGCAGCCGGGGCTGTTACCCATGGATCCCTGCGGGTCGGTTGCAGGACGCTTCTCCGTGCTGTCCGCCGCTGGCCCGGGACACTGACGGCGGTGCGGCCGCGCCGCGGAGCCGCAGGACGCGGCGCCGCCGCCGCGCCGCCGCGCCGCGCAGCTGGTTGCGTGGCAACGGCGCTCAGGTGCGTCCCACGCAGGGAGCAGGTGCAGGTGGAGCCGCCAGAGGAGCTGCGACTGATCAGGGAACAGCTCAAAACACCAGCGGGTCTGACCAGCTGGCACCCGACAAAATACAAAACTGTATAACATGTATGATATTTTATCTGTCGTGTCTCACAGTCTCCTGCCTCTCCTGTTTGTAGTTTCCGCATTCTCTTTTTGTCTCACATTACCTTTGTTTATGTTGTTGGTATAATTTCTTTCAGTCCATCATATTTTTGTAAGACTCTAACTTGGGTCTGAGGGTGTACTGAAACTGAAGTGATTAAAGTAGCAGCACATGTTTTTATTATGGAGAATACAAACAGACAACAGACATTGTAGTATTGCTTAAATAAACATTTACTGTAAAGGACAATAGCTGAGCAGCCTCCTGGTGGATGACTACTGAAACTTTCAAACATATATATATATATATAAAATCCTGACCCAAATAATACTATACTGAACAAGTAAGTCCTGAACTCCAATTATATTGAGGTAAAAGTGAGAAATTGTCCTTTTCAGAGTAAATAATTGATACATTAATGCATAAGCAGTATTTAAATGTTTTAGCTGGTCCAAGACCTGCTAATAACTACTCAACACACTGTATGGTAAGTAATACAATGCATCTCCTTTTATGACCTTACACCGTTTGTATGTAAATCCTCATCTGCAAAGTAACTATTACATCTATAAAGTCTCACAAAGCGTTTAAAAGTTCTCAAAATTGTACCTAAACAGTGTTAGAGTAAGTGTGCTTTGTTACTTCCCACTTCTGGATGGTACGCCGTCGTCAGGACATCTGGAGAGAAAGCCTCTCGGTTTTTGTTGTTGTTCTTGTTGTTTCTTGTCTTTCTGGATGTCGCCATGGAGCAGGAGGAGGGATAAGGTTGATTTAGATTTTGAGTGGCACACAATGAAGACATAAGGCACAGCTATAACACCAGCTGGTGAAAGTAATTTAGATTATAACTTCCTACACCCATGGGCTGTCATTCCTCAACAATGCAGCTTGTTGTGTCTAAGATATTGCAGCACTGAAACACACGGTGCACTGAAGAGATGAAAAAGCTATTAGATATTTCACAGAGGTAAATGAAAACCCCCCTGGTTACTGTAGGGCACTGCAGAAATGGTTCCCTCTGACTTTGTACAGAGCCTTTGCTGATTATTTGAAGAGTTACCATTTGCATCATCATCAAACTATCATTTGAATTATCATTTGCAGTAGTAAATTACAGTGTACATCTGCTTTCTCCATTTATTGTTTAAATCCTTTCACTTGTTTTGTTCTTGTGCGATGTGTTTCATCTTGTGCGACAATAATTGGTGTTTCTAAAACATCAACTGAAGATGGGGATGGCAGTTATCACATCAAAGCATCTTTTTGTGTTTTTATTTTGTGGTGTTTCTCGCACTGCACAAATGCTCATACAATGGCAGGGAACATCTGTTGGGGATGTAATTATCAAGGTTTATTTCCTAATATTACAAAAGCAATAGGTGTACTGGTTGTGATAGGAATGTTAAATTCATTTTGGTGTTACAATTGTTTCCTTCATGAGATTACCCTAATTTAAGTATTTGCTTAATATTATCCATCTATCTAAAATGTATTATTTATAGCCTAATTAAATACAACTCATAATTGGACCCTTCTGTTGATAATGTAATTTTGGATCCTACTTTATTATTTACCTATGAGAGGCACCAGGCCAGAATATTTTCCTTAATAGAAAGAGTTAAAATACATGTTTATACATCATGAACATGCTGACTCTTCATTTCTTATATAGTCTTCCATATAAAGTGACATTTATCAGAATCAACATGCAGGTCTCATTCGTCCTTGGTCACAGTATATCCTTGCCTTGCCTGGCGATATGATCTGTTTCCTTGAGTGTGTGTGTGTGTGTGTGTGTGGTGTAGCTAGGTGATGCCACAGGCCTGAAACTACTCCAAGATGCCTTGGCAGGACATTGCCTGCCCTGAAAAAGCTAAGTTACGGTTGAACAGCCAACTTCTGCCCTAAGGTCGGCTGTTCAGCCGTCACAGCCAACCTTAGGACATTATGTAAAGTCCATTATACATACAGTGCCTGAATATATCATGGACTTTTACAGTTTTCATGAACTCCTGAAGAATCAAATGTATTTTCAGTCTAACCAAATCCTTCATTTAAAGGACTTCCTAAATGCTGTGGATGGCCCATAGAAGCTGCAATGTCCTTGAAAATACTGCCAGATAAAAACAACCTCCACGCAGAGAGAAGGACACAGTTTTTTTAATGGGAACACATTCATGTTTTTATTGAATAAAAGACTGAATACAGCTGGTGTTAACTGTTTCTCCCTGTATGTACATCCAAAATGGTGCAGCAAATCTGTTACAGTGCGCCTGCATGCTCCAGTCCGTCTCTATAGCAACCCGCCTTAGTTACGCAGTCTCCTCTGCTCACCTGTGAGATGCCCAGCTGGGGCTTAATCAACCACTCAGATGTGATAAGGCATATTAGTTCATCAGCAGATTAGCCATGTGCCTAAAGTGTAAAAAATGACTAGAATACTGTCTGGAGCAGAAATATTACTAAGAATCATTGTATAAGGACAAAATGTTTGCACATGTTTATTCTGCAATAAATACTGAGCATATATATGTATATATAGAACACAATGTCAAATGTACAGGGATATAATTATAGTGTGAAACTCACAGTGTGCACATACTGTATCTGGAGTAAGAAAAAGTAAATATTTTGTTGAAGAAAACTGTTTTTGTGCATTGTGTGTGGGCGCAAGTGAGTACGAAGCTGCTGAACTTAAAGGGGTTGTGCGTGGATTACATATCATGTGTTCTTCTTGCTCATATACAAACCATCCTGTACTAGAGAATATTTACAACTCTTCCTGCATGTCTGTATCCAAGAGTTTAAAGCTTCCAGTATCAAAACACAGAGACATTATATGTCATATGTTATTTCAATATATAATATATTGTATAATATTCAGTTTATATATTTTTTTTTTTTTCAAGAGTATAAAACACAGCTGGAGATGGCGATAGAGGATAGGTGGCGCTTATGACGTCAGGATCTGATTGGCTGTTATCGAGTGACCTCACACCATGGTTACATGGAGTCAAAGTCATGGTCGTTAGGCTCGATGACTTCAGGGGTCATGACCCTGCCCATGAAGAGGATGGACCCTGGGGAAGGAAGACAGAGATAAAAAGTCAGGTCACAACACACATATGTATATCAGAGGTATATTTACATACACACAGACAGACACACACACACACACACACACACACACACACACACACCTGTCCTCCGGTTTCTAATGACAAAGAAGAAGGGGTGATCAGCCATGACCTGTGGGTACAGCACCAGAGTCCTGGTCAGGGCGATCATTCCTGAGAGAAAGAGGAAGAGAGGGCAGACACTACAGTTAGGTTCTGACAGAGGAGGGCAGTGTTTTGTGAACCTGAAGCACGGTTTCCTGTAGAGAGAGACCCATTAACACAAAGAACATGTTACATATGTAGTAATGTTAATGATTAGGAAGATTATGATGAGGAATAAAAGATAAAGTCTACCTGACCCAACGGCTCCCTCTGCCCCCTCCTCAGTCACCTCCAGGTAAGCCTTCTGCACCGCCTTCTCAATGTACAGGTCCTTACCATCTGTTACACACACACACATAAAAGCACACAAATCAGCGCCTTGTCTGCAGAATACTGATCAGTCAGTCTGACGTGAAGATGGTGTGATGTTGATGGTGATTTGAGAATGACACTCTCTTCATCAGCAAACTTTTTAAGCTCGGGGTACGCTGGTATAGAGCTTACCCACATATTAGGGGTCGCATTATGCCCTCCAATCTGAAAAAAGTGATGTCTGCTCAGACAGAAAATCCTGATGATTTGATTAAAAGCACTTTAAAACACCCTCTCTTATGTACCCACCTGCCAGAATAGACCATGTCCTCTGAGTACATGTGGAGCTGAGGACGTTTCAGCAAGTACAAGATGTGCTGTACAGCCAGGAGTCCAGAACAGCCTGCAGACTGCGTTGCACAGTATAATACTTGCTCCACCTGACCAGTAAGAACAAGGTGTTTTGGACTTGGTCAATGAGCATCAGTCTTAAGGACCTTTTCACTGTTTTTGTTCTTTGAGATTTATTTTGGTTGAATTCAGTTATTCTCCATAAGTCTCAAGCAGTTGTAGCCACTCATATAGTTTACTTAATTTGCTTTAATTTTATTGTGTATCTTAGTTTAACATACTAGTTATGTGTGTCTAAATTGTTTGGCTTTCAGTGGGATCAGATTTTTCTGCTTTAGATGCAAATTATTTTTAACATATTTATGTCTGTCTCTATTTTTCTGTCTTTATGTATATATCTGTCTCTCTCTGTGAATCTATTTTTACCAGATGATGTGACAACTCTGACCTGCCCACTCAGTGCCAGTTACCTTGGTTACCTTAGAAAGTACTGGAGGCTACATCACAGCAGCCAAGAAGCAGAAATATCAACTTCTCATGCTGAACCCTACTAAGAGTTTATTTCTCTCACCATTTGTGTCTGCACCTATGTGTTTTATATGTCTGTGGTTTTCCGTACAGCGGACTGGTACCTGTCATGGCGGAGAGATCAGCATCATTAGTGAAGATGTTCTTTATTCCTAGCTCCTGCAGAGTGCTCCTCAGGTCGATCTTCTGCTCCACTTTGAACCTAAAAAATGTAGTCAGAATTTAAGAAAGTCACATGTTAATGGTCAAAACTTTGTGGGACACAGGAGGCGGATTATACATTAGAGATCACCCTGTGACAAAAGGTCACAGAAAATGAAAGCTGTCATCACATTGCATGCATGTGTACAGTGGTTGTACGTCTGTCCCTGTGTCTAAGTCTCAACTGTATAGGAAGATTAGTAGGTAGACCAACCTTATCCCTTTTAAAGGAAAAACCGACAATTTAACATTTCAAGGTCCATCACTGATGGTGGTAATACACATTTTAACATTCCTACATATACAGTAACAATCCACATGTGGACTACATGATGTCTTCATATATTTGCAGTGCAGGTGCAAGTTAAGTTTATTAGCTTTAAAACAGTTACTCTATTTTAAATACAATTTCAAAAGATGGAGCGTGCAATTTAATGAAAAGAATGTATTGCTGTCGTTGAGGCTCTTGCCACCTGTTAAATTAAAAACAGCACTAACTCAAAGACATCTAGGTAATGAAGGTAATCACTAATTAATGCACAAGTAACTAAGGCATGTTAAGGTAAATTGGGTAAACAAAACAAACAATGTCACTTCATCAGCCCACTTCTCCCATAAGTGGGAGTTGATGGGTGTATGCGGATGTTTGTATATACAGTATGTTTGTGTGTGTGTCATCTCTTACCGCGGTAGGTAGACCTCCACCTTCTGCCGTTTGACATTGTTGGCCCACTCCTCCAGCAGCGGTGCTTTGATGATGGGCTCCAGGGAAGCCAGTGGCACCTCCTGCCGAGGGAGAACGATCAACATGGACATGTCCTCCCCCTCGTAGGGCATCTCCAATACCTGGTACACACCGCCAGCTTCCTGTGAGCCATCGCTGAATTCACCTGACGGGGAGGAAACATATGCAAATGTAGCCACTGAAAGATACGTACACATGTACAAGCATGCACACACGCATGCAGTGGTGCCTCCTGTAATGGGTTTGTGAACTTTGCTGAGGAGGAACATACACAGATGTAAACACATTGATCGACTGTATTGATTAAAGCGTGTGTGGTCATTTCCCTGATGCACTAATTAAAAACCACTGCATTTCACTTCAAAGGTTTCGATTACACTTGTGAAAATGTATTACATACATACTGTATGTTGTCTTGTAGTACTGAGAGTACTCTGTTGAAATCCCAACCCAAATTCAATAAGGCAGGAAAGGATGGTGTGTTTGTCAGTGCAATGCCCTTTTTACACAAATCAATCTGGGATTTGGGGAAAAAAACACATCCTTGCATGTATATATACACACATCAAATACAACCACCCACACACATTCAGAGACAAATGCACATGTGATGACACATGCAAAGTCTGTACAAGCTTATATCTTCTTACAGTAACACTACAGAGGCTAAGAAGTGATATCTTCATAGCCTTGAGGTGGATCTTTAGCAGACTTGTCCCTTTTATCTTATTAACAAAACCCAGATATAAATTCTTATCAAGAAAAGCCAACAAACATTTACTTGAATTAAGTGGGACAGTATTTTTTTGTCAGGATGAGATAATCCTTTTATACTCAAGACAAGTCCAACTAGATTTTAAATCTAAATATCAGATTATCCCACTTACTCAGGTTTTTGCAGTGTGAGACAGAGATTATAGAGCAATTAACACTGCCAGACTTTGTCCCAATCTTTGCACATGATTTTTCTTTTACAGCTGTTTAAAAGGAAAAATTACAACAAAAACACTTAATCATCCTTCATTAACTTACATGTTGCACTCTGTGTAGCGGCTGCTGATGCAGAGTGAGGCAGTGTTGCAGCAAAGACTGGGGTGTGGCTTCCCAAAACATTTTACTTAACCAATATGATTGTGCTTCAAAATGAGAATGCAAACGCAGCCTTCTCCCCAAGGACCTGTCCCTGTTCTGCAGTTCTTAAGCACACACACGCACACACTACTCTCACCACACACACACACACACCAGTTCACACATACACAGATTTCCTTGATCCTGAGTGTGCACCCTGTGAACGTAGGTGTATGCATTCTCACTACACACAGTCAGAATGCACCAAAATAACTCAAATGCGTCAATTTTAATAGCAGTGCGGTAAGAATCTGTTGTAACTGTCTTTGGCAGTACGTCAGACAAAAATTGACTAGATGCAAAACAGACAGACGGAATCATTCAGATGTAACAGCATTACAGCCAACCTGCAGGACTCCGTACAAACAGTCTTGCACCTCACAGTGCTGGCAAAACACCACGTACACCAAAATCTGACACATATAGTACTCCCAAGACAAAACTGCCAGGTTATGACATCGATAAAGTAGTCTTAAGAATGTATAAAGTATAAAAAACTTCCTTATGAACTTTTAGACAGCACCAACTCAGACAGTAAAACCAGACAGTATATTAGATGTGCTGCCTAAGTAAATTTCGCTACATAACAATAACCCCAACATTTACCAATATTGGACATACAAAAGTAGTGGTAAGAAATCTGCAAATTAGTGCCAAAATAACAATTTAGATAGTTGATAAACAAATAAAATATTTAATTAAGCCAAAATTACAATATTCCAGTTGAGGATTTCCTGTTTTTCTCTGTTTTAAATGGATGTAAACTGAAGGTCTTTGGGTGTCAGACTGTTGGTATGACAACACCAACAATTTCAGGGTGTCACTTGGGCTCGGATTTTGTGTGATTTACACCTTTCACTATTTTCTAACATTATATAGATGAAACAATCACTTAGTTTATCAAAGCCGGATATACAATGATACAGTATTTTATTGTTTCAGTCGATTGACCTCTTTTTTTTTCTTACATTGAAACTAAAAGTAAGTACAGTAGTAAAAGTATTACATTTGAGAGAAGCAAAAAGGCCTTTTTAGGGAGATTTGGAAATTCACAGTGACTACTCTAAAATTACTCCAACTTATTGAAAATCAGTATAAAAACTGACAAAATATGACATCTAAAATATAAATAGAAGCAGACATTAATAAATCATCCCCCAGGACTCAGCAGATAAAAGGAAAGGACAGGTGTGTGAAGGGGGAAAAAATGAAATGTAGTACAAACTCTATAAGAAAGACTGTGTTGTTTGTTCTACCTACTGTCAGAGTAGATTTAGCTAAACCTAATACAGTACTACATGACTTAACACAGACTGTCACCACACTGCTAATATTGTATGACATTAACAAAATGGCCTTCAAAATATACTACTAAATCAAACAGACATACCAGAGGAGTTAAAAAGACCATTTTAGCTGCAGAACCCACTGAGCAGAAAAGAGGAGCCTTTCCTGGGAATAACACTGCAAATATGAATATTTTAGATCCAAGATTAACATTTTAAATAACCTCAGGAAATGTGAGCTGAAATTCAAGGACTCCGGAAAAAGAGCCACAAGTAGAGTTCTAAAGACGCACACACACACACGCACGCACACACACACACACACACACACACACACACACACACACACAGCTCATCCCTACCGTAGTAGAAGTCTCCCTGTTGGTACATCATGAGTGTCTGGACTTCAGAGCCGTCGTCTTTGCTGAAGGAGAAGGTTCTGGTGTTTTCTGGCCTGAACTGGTTTTTCCAAGAGCCTCTGAAGTAGACGGCGTTCACCAGGGTCAGGCGGGTCACGCTGCTGAAGTCCTCGGCTGATAGCAGCTCGCGGATCTTACCTGGAGGGAGTGATTTTTAAAATGTATTAAGATCTACTCCAGTTTTCATAAGCCTAAGGACAGTGCCTGCTGTGATGCAGCTTTTGAAGTCTAACACAAGGATAAGAACAGAAATTTGTGCAACTGAGGGTTGGAAATGTATTGAGTACGTTTTGTTTTTGTACAAGATGATGTGATCAAACAATGATATAACTCCTTGGACAATTTTACATGTCACTTTAAAGTATGCTGGGATTGTAGATGTAATTATGTGTTCATATTGTTGCCCTCCTTCCCTTTGTTCCTTCTCTCCCTCCCTCTCTAACTCACTCTCGGTGTGATTTTCCACCCAGCTGTTGATCTGCTCGGCCACGGCTGCTGATTCGCTGAAGTCTACTGTTTCCACGTCAGCCCGAAAGTACTTCCTCATTAGATGCAGAAACTCGGGGTTAAAGGTGACGCCTTCCTGCAGGAAGAGGCTGTTGGCGAATCGGACCACGTAGTGGGTGTCATCGTCCGACAGAGCCGCCGTCAGGTTCTGCAGCAAAGAGAACTCCATGCCTGGGGAACGGAGGGAGACACAGACTTTCATATTGTAGGTGTGTATACAGAGTGCTGTGCGGGGTAATTAAATGTGTACATCACCTTTGCCGTGCTACATGGTGGTTTTAAACAACAGTACAGCAATAGACAAATTCTAAGTGCATGGATAGAAAATACAAATAAATAAAAAACAGGGCACATATGTAAGCATGCATAGTGTATGGCCTTTTTATATTGGAGCGAACCTTTAAACTATTTAAACTTGCAGTACTTCTGTCACTGTGGAAGATGAATTTTAGTAGAATTGAATATGCATTTATCAACTTATTCAGATGATCACATTTTACAAAGCACTTTGCTCATGTCATTCAGCTTTCGTTTCATGGTCAAGGGAACTCATGGTCATTAAAACTAGTGTATAAAGTTTGGATATGGAACAAATGTATTTAGCTCGGAAAATAGTAATAGGCATCATGAAACAAAAAAAGTAATTACTAAACACCTTTTAAATTGGAAATGATAACTGGCTTTTGAGAACTTGAGAATATACATTTCTAACCAAATTTACACAGGAATTACTAATAAATGCCCATGTATAGTGAATAAATACATGGCCATACTGAAAGCAGTAAAGGAAACCATCAAAAATGTCTGTGCCATTTGCCCCTGAAGTCAGAAATAAGCCACTTGAGATGCAGCAGTGTCTATTACTGTGTTGTGGATGCATGTACATGAAGCCTACAGTACGTGTGTTTATGTGTATGTTTTATGAGTCTTGTGGTTAAGATCAATTCATATAATTATACTTCATTAAAAGGGTCAAGCTCCAAAAATGCTGGATCCTACATTTCCCATTAAGCATCTTGGTGGCATCTTTTATTAGACCCACCTCTCCATCCTACAGGCCAAAAAAAGTGTGCCCCTTTAAATATTGAATTAAATAAATATATAGATTTTTGGAAAAACTTGTATTTCCTTTTCTAAAGAATTCCCACTTTCATAATCTGAATCCAACTCGTCTCCCTTCCCCCACCGCTGACCCTGGTGCTGGTGAACCTGTGTTTGGGAGTGTGCGTCTCACCTGGCAGCAGGTGGCTGAATCCCACAGCCTGTCGTATCTCCTCCAGCGACGCCCCCCTGGCTCCCAGCTCCACCATGCCCAGGGCCACAGCCACGCTCAGCGGGGAGAAAATGATGTTGTCCTGATCCCCCGCCGCCTGCAGTTGGTGGTACAGTCTGACCGAGAACTCTGATGTAGAGTCCTCCGGAATGTCCGCCGCCCGGCAACCGTAGCTCGGCAACAGGATGGAGAGGAGGAGGAGCGGGGACAAAACGTCCAGGATCAACATCGCAGCACAGACCACAGATAGCTGAGTGAAAGAGGGATATATGGGGTGGAAGGGGGTTGGATGGAATGAAAAAGAACGTGGGGAGGGAGAGAGGGAGAAAGGAAAAAGAGAGGATGAAGTGAAAGAGGAAAGAGGAAAAATATGATTGGAGAAAAGACAGAAAGATGAATGGATGACGGGGTTTAAGGAACAGGAAATGAGTGATTGGACAGATGGAAGGGGGATGGGCAGGCAAAGAGGTGTGGAAGGAAGGAAAACAAGATGAAAGAGAGAAAATGATTTGGGGAGGGACAGAGCCAAAAGTACAGAGAGGAGGATTGCAGAGGGTAGAGAAGATTATTGCGCAAGGGAGAAAAAGAGATGAAGGACAAGAGGATTTTGAAAGGGAGGGAGACAGAGGTGAAAGAGAGAGAGAGAGAGAGAGAGAGAGCAGGGATGTGGGATGACGAAAAGAGAGCAGAGGAGAGAGACAGAAAACATCCGTCAGTCGATCATTCAAATTGTGAAGGCAAAAAAGGAATGCAGTGATACAAAATAACCACTACCACTACCAGTGTCTAGCAGAAGTGGACGCACTAACTGTAAAGAGGACTCTATTTCTCATAAAGAGGCTGTTAAATACTGGAAAACATCTTAAATGTGCTGTAAACGAAGGAAAAAAAACAGGATAAAAGGACAGAGATTACATAGAAAAAAACACCTATGGTCTCAAATTTATTTAGATGAAAGGGCAATGGGTCAGGGATAGAAAGACGGAAGAAAAAACAGGAAACAAGGAAGAAAAAGCAAAAGCGGTAACTACAGCTGTACTGACTGCAGTCAGTATTGCTGTTCAGAGCACATCTGCTAAATGAGCTCATACATATTTTATGGCCATTCTTATCATCTTGAGTTAAATCAGCTTCTTTCCTTCAAGATCTGCTTTGCTCTGAGTGCGTGTGCGTGCGTGTGTGTGTGTGTGTGTGTGTGTGCGCGTTTGAGCCTTTGTGTGTGAACGGACGACTTTCTGTCTATCTGTACTGAATGACTGATTAGGAATAGGCCTTTACCTCCCCCCATCCTCCATCCTTCCCTTCATCTTTCCATGCCATCACACTTCTCGCCTCCTTTTTTCAACTCCCTCTCACCCATACATTATCTATCTTCACCAATCTCCTCCTCCCTCCTATCTCTCAACTTTCCCACCTTTCCTGTCTCTTTAACCCTCCCTTTATACCTTTTAAAATGACAAGGTATGTACACACACACTGCGCCATCTCTCTGGCGCTGTTGTTGCCAGGCAACATTGTCTTTTTTTTTTTGTTTGGGCAGCAGAAAACAGAAAGTCAATGATATATAGCATAAAGAGAGAGAGAGATGGAGATTGGAGAAAGATATTAAGAGACGTGATAAAGTGTGAAACATGGACATTTGTTTAGTTGTTTGTCTCTCTGCCGTGCCGTTGTCATTATACAGTTTGTATAAAGGGTTCTATTAGCAGTCCCATGCAGGGCTGGAATCTGCTGGCTGCTACTGTATGTGTGGGACGGCAGGTGACTGTGGTCACAATGTACCTGAGTGTCAACAACAACAACAATGGGCCAGAAAATTAGTGCCCCATCCTGTTGTGTTCTGTGCTTTCCACTGCCGTGCACTGGCATGTGACAAACAATTTTCCTTCCAAAAATAAAAGCAGTCCAACCTGGGGGACGCATTAATGTCAAATCCATTAAAGGATAAGTAATTTTTTCAAATTTTCAACAAATTCCATGAAAAGACCAAAAATAACTAATGAATTGATCCTAGTGTTCTGTGTCTATGTAGTCAAATCATGATGTCGCTCTTTCCTCTGTGCCATAGACCCCAAAAACTATTAAAGGCACATAAAGGAGCCACACTGGTGCACTGGGCAACATGTTCCTTTATTACCACGAACATGGGCACTGTAGTTTATTTGCGTCAACCCCACACACACTCTGCTGCTGTCATAATAAACACTAGACCACCTTATCTGCGGCTGAAAATAATTCCTATCAAAATGCTGTTTTTCTTTATTTCTTTATATCTTTATTATTTTATCCTTTTTGAAAAATGTAATTATATATCAAGGTATCGGTGTCATTTTTAAAGATTTACATCTTCAGAGAGAGAGCTGTCATGTAAATGGTCAGTAATAATAAAAATATGGATTATTGCTAGGCTTAACCTTAATGAAATACCTCCTGACTGAATAGGCACAGCCGGACATCTAGGTTCCTCATTCTCTTGCAAAACACACACCGCACCACATCACTTCCACTTTATGTCCTTCTAAACTGACAGTCAAGATCTCGTCTCGTTTGTTCTCCATCGATAAGTATTCTGACAAACTGCTTTTGACAAGCATGACTCTGTCCAAGCTGCCAGCTGGATTTGCATCTGCTTGAGTCAACAAATGGAAATGTACTTGAGTTTCTTCACATTGAATGGAGTCACACGGTACTTGCACTTTGTTGTTCATGTACCCAAATAGGTTTTTATGGAGTTTTCATTGCACTGTATAAAGACAATATGGTGTCCATCATATTTAAAAGGATAAGGCTTGTTATCTTCTTATATTAATGTCAAAAAATCCAATAAAAGGAACAAAACCATCAATGAATTGATCTTTCTAACATGTAGTGCCTGTGTAGCTAAAGCCTGATATGGCACATTATTCTGAATCTATCCCACATAGGCTGTTTGTGCTGCTGCACATACTCACAAGAGTATTAAATTGTCCCCAACAAATCCACTATTTACCTATGTTTGAGTAATGTTTGCTAAAAGCTACAGTGCCCAGCTGGTTTAAGAAATAACTACTATTTCACAGCTTTAGTTGGAACAAATGGGCTTGGGAATGAGAGCTAGAGGCAACGCAGGAAACTCAGAAAGTACTGAGAGATGGACTGATGCATTATTGGATTTGGTTCTTTTCATAGGACTCGTTGACAGTAACAAAAATACAGATAAATTAAATCAAGTTAAAACGAGATTAAGATAGAAATACTGTGAGATATTTAATGTGATCAAATATTAAGTTAGATTTGACTTTTTCAGTAGCTGCACGGTCCATCAAGTTGGCAGGCACAGAGGTTGTGGTTAAAACCTCGGAAACAGCCTTGTGACATTAATGATGCACAACTTTAAATAGATTTGAACAGAGAAATCAAATGATGCCCGCAGGCACAAAGCTGATGTATGCAGTTGACGTACAGTTAGTCACGTGTGTTCACCTGCTCTCACATGTCGTGCCGTGAGTCAGACATTGCAGAGAGAGTGAGAAAGGCTGAGGGGAGAGGAGGGGGGCGGCTGGCAGAGATGTAAATGGAGGTAATGTTCCTGACCTTCTGAGCTGTGGGAGCTGAACTTTTCTGAGACAGACGGCCCTGCTTTCGGTAAGGGAAGACCCAGCCATGCAGTTAAGCCAGGGAAAGTAGTGTGGAGCATCATTGTGTGTGCACCTGTGTGTGTGTCAGTGTGCAAGTGTGCATGTGTGAGTGGATAATAACACCATGGGTGGCTGACTATTACTTGTAACGGTGACACCATTCTGACCTTTCGGGTTGTGGCATGCTGTCTGCAAGAGGATCCCACACTTTGCTAGTTTGGCCATTGATGACTTCGAGCCCAACTTTGGCTCCAATCCCCCCAAGTGGGGTTCCCAGCATGCCTCCCAGGTAAGAGGGGAAACACAACACCCGGCTATAAAATGTTCTCTCGTGACTGAAAGAATGGAATATGTCTGAAAATCTTTCACGGTTTAGGTTGCAAGAGTTTAATCCTGACAACTTGATTAATTCCATGCAATTAAACTCACTGGCCTTTAAAAGCAGCCTCTAATCCCTCTGTGTAATCCTAATTCTCAGACAGAATAGATCGGCAGTTGACATTTCGACAATTAAAATGTGACGTCACCCAAATCCACAGCACGTACGTTAATCCTTACTGCCATTTAAACCCAACACCTTGAGACGGCATGCTTCGGAGGGCAAGGGAACTTATTAAACACGGACATCCGCATTCGTGGTTCACTTCCACACACACACAAACACACACACACACACACACACACACACACTTTGAAGTACAGATTTCCACATACACTTCAAATTCAAGGTTACCAAGGCAACTGCAAATGATGGACATTTTTCGTTTTTGCCAAGCTGACAGAGAGAATTTTTACCCTTAAAAGATATCTTCCTCCTTCCATGTAGTCAGATAAACTCTCTTTCCTTTTTTTCACACACTACTCAGCATTTTTCTGTCTCGTGTAACCCCTCTCTCGCTAGAACTCTTCACACCAGCTCCAGTTCTGTCACTCAGTACGCTCTCTGACATTGTCTGGTGCAAAAACACACACACTTCCCGCAAACACATGCAGTACACTGACTGCACTCAGTAATTTTGCAAAAACAAGGCAACCTCCGACGTGCTTACTTCTTCTTTTGCTCTTGAAGTGATCACTATGGAGCTACAGCAAAGTCCCCCAACAGTATCTGCCTCTAAAGCCCACTTCTCTGCTTCAGCTTAAATCACAGCACGCTGGTTCACTTGGGCTCTACAGTAAGTACACTTCCAAACTGCTGAAGCTCTTAGGCGTTTGGACGGATTCTGTGAAAGTGCTAACATCCCATTTCATCAAGGCCGTTCCCTCTGGGAATAAACTGCCGAGAATGAAGTCTATGATTATCTCTGGCCCCAAAAAACCTTGAGTTTTTTGCGATGGACACTGTTAAAAATGGCATGGTAATCTGGCACGATATCCCCATGAATATGTGGAATTTATAAAGGGCTTTGCAGTACAGAGATAATGCAGTCTGATTATCATTCACGAGTTTCAAATTTTCCTTGGAGATGCCATAGCGGGGCGCTTTCTACATATGGTTCTGGTCTTGAACTGAGGACACATGCACATTCACATGAAAAAATGATAAAACCTACATCATTAATCTCAAATCACTCATGTCTCTATGGGGTGTCTCACTTTCCCAGTTTGATTAGACACCTGCTTCTCACCTATTGCTCACCCGCTGAGGTGGAGACTCCCAAGGCAGAGCGGAAAATTTACACAGGGAGGCTGCAAAAAAGCCCACCGCTGGGTAGAGCCCTGAACTCCACTGCAGTCTAGGAGAAAGGAAGCACTAAACTCCTATGGCGGATGGGGACTTCCATTACTGTGCCCAATAAAGTGGATACAATTCATCAATCAAGTTGTCCGTTCTGCTCTGTAGCAACCAGGCATCAGCATCTAAATGGCTAAGTAGCTACTACTGCACCTCATCTAGAGGCAAATTTTGGTACATACATTTTTGTGATGGTACGATCTCAAAATCTAGAAGAATGATACAAATTTAAGTCTCACTTTTCATGTAGTCATAAGTAAATGATAAAAACTCCACCACTGGGCCTGTTTGAAGGTACAACATGATTTTGTAGAGCAAAATAATTTAATGTTAATCATTGAAACAAAATCCTCTAAGATTTAACATCTTCAAAAGCGGTACACAACCGCTCCCCCGGAGAAACCATTACTGCTGCCATATTCACACAGGTATTTCTATTTTAAATATGAAAAATGGAACGTGCCAGCGAATAAACTTCAGTGAATAATTTTGTCATTTAACTGTTAATACCAGAATAAAAGTCATCACCAAATAAGCTTGAAGATCAAAACAGCAGTAAACTAGGCCATCGAAGCATCTGTACAGCCAACGAGAAATTTTAATACTGGTGATTGTCATTTTTCTGTTACTGTGAAAGGTGAAGCTTTATTTTACTGCTACTGTTACATTAACAAATCTCTCTCTTTCTCTCTCTCTCTCTATCTAGACCTTTTCCACAGCAGACTTTAACTTAACATTAGAGATGGCTGTGTTCCATTAAGTGTCCCAGGAAGCCTCTCCAGTAACCCGGAATGTATAATACCAAACCCTGAGACTGGCTCACCTAAATGGAACACAGCCATCATAAATGTTATTGATTACACCTGTGCCTCTCCTGCTTTGACACATCAAAATGTCTGCCGTGAAAAAGGTCTACACCGGGACCCTGAAACTGAAGCAGCTAAATGGAATTCATTCAACCATGATTCATTTCATTATTTACACTTGTGCCTTTCCTACTGTGACTGTCAAATTGTCTTCTCTGAAAAGGGACCGAAGCTGTGACCAGTTGTCAATAGTGCAATTTTGAAATTGGTGGAGGGGGTGCTAAAGGAATACAAATGTGAGGCTAAATAAAGGTAATCAGCAGCCAGTAGTTGTCCTTATCCCAGATACAGGTTGTGAATAATTCACACGACACAACCTTCTCACAGCTAAAATACACATTATTTCAGATTTGTTAAGTTATGATCCAGCCAGATCAGATTTCATTGGACAGTAAAATCCAAGGGGGAACACTGAGTACAAAACTGTCTCCCCAGTAACTTGAAGATTGGCTCATTTATAGCCTTTAATTTATAAAGTGGCCAATTTAATTAATTCAATATCCTCATGCATAGGGAATTAAAATCAAGTGTGAAATGTGTTATAGATTGTTATTTTTTTTCTGTAATTGAGAAAGCTATACAAAATATGTGCTGTGATACACAGGACCACTGGTGGAGAGAGAGACCCTGATTGATTCAAGAGGCCCAGAGCTGATTATCTAAAATTCTACTGTGCTTTTGTAACAGTATCACTGAAAGTGTAGGGACTGTTTCTTTTCTTAAAGTGCCCTCTTATCTTTCTGGGTTTCAGGCTCTGAGGTGCTTGCTGTGGGTGAGGCAGCCGTTCATTAGCACCTGTTAAACCTACAGAAATAAGCCATCGAACAAAACAAAGCACTGATACTGGAGTCCACCACGCTTAAACTACAGGTCAGTGACTGACAGTCAGATTTTGTTCTTGGTATGACTAACACATACAGTATATGTCACGAGAAGAATTATTTTTGACTTTATATACACACAGTGAGTCATTGCTTTCTTATGTTGCAGTCTTCCATGCATGTTCACGCTACATCACACACTTATATCCAGTAGTCCAATCTGGCTGTGATTCCAACTATTCTACTTTTAAAAATTCTGCCGCTGCAGTTTATATCCATTCCTGTGGCAGACAAAATTACCGATCTACAGCCCATCCTCAGCTCGGTGCTGTAGCTCATTCAGCCCCTTGTTAGAAAATGACATAACGCGCTATGAAACCTGCCTGAAGTCCCAGGATGCTCACTGTACACTCCACAGAGGGCAAACAGAGGTTAACAACCTTTTATTAATCCCTGCTAACAGAGACACCCAGAGGGACAGAGAGAGAGAGAGAGAGAGAGAGGGAGATAAAGAGGTATAAAGACAGTTTAACAGACTGAGAGAGAGAAGAAAAAGAGACGAGCCGAGACAGAAACCAACAAAAACAAGGCAGGGCGGATTGAAAAATAGCAAAAGAGAGGAAGACGCGAACACAGACGGATAAACAGAGGCAGGAAGTGCGCTGAAAAACTGAACAGAGGCGGCTTCCGTGCAGATACCGGCGTTGACTCAGAGCCAGTGATATCTAACGACCCCCTGCATAGCATGGCAAGATGGTCGACTGCTCCCCACACTCTGCCAAGACACACTCAACAGTGTCTCTTTTCTTTCTCCACATCAGAAAAACACACACACGGGCACACATACACTAGCAGCCACGGCGCTGTGGGAGCGCAGTTAGGAGGTTTGAGCTGTAATTGGATCGGCCTCTATTTGGGGTCAGTGGTAAAAGTGAAAAGACTGGAGGCTTTTTCAAATGGACTAAAGACCAGGGAGACACCGGAGAACAAGAAAGGTCACTATCAACTAGTCCTGTGGGGAGTAGGTGTGCATGGGTGTGGGTGTGTGTGTGTGTGGGTGTGTGTGTCTTCAGGGGGGTAGCAGAGGTAAGACAGGGAGACGAGGAGGGTGATGCAGAATAAAAAGTGGTCGCCGGGTGAAGAGGCTGAGATGGAGAGAAGAAAGACGGCGGAGTGATAATAAGGGTGTTTGAAACCTTCACAAACTCAACTGTGATTATTTAGCTGGCTTCGGGGGGGGGGGGGGGGGGGGGGGGGGGGTGGTGGTGGTGGAGGCCTCGCTCGCGAAACAGGTATAAAAATTGAGAGGAGATTGAGAGAGACAATGACGGTGACAAGTGAGACAATTAGGAGGATAATTCAAATTGATTTGGCATTTGAGCCGTTCACCGCAGCCATAGAGTTTCAGCGGGGGGAAAATGTGGGCATTACCAAATCACTTCAACCATTTTACTGTCCTCCTCTCCCCGAGATCTGTCTCCCTCTCGCTCATTGTCCCTCTTCTACACTCAGCCCACCCCGCAGCGCCACCAATCAATCGACAGATCGATTTCAGGGTACACGTGTTGTGTGTGTGTGTGTGTGTGTGAAGCAGAGAGTTGATGTGAGCTGGACAGACTGCAAAAGGTTGAAAAGCTTTCTGTGGAATGGCCGTACATTTCCCTTAAATTTGTACAGTCTTGTGTAGAGTTTTGTAGGGGAATGAAATATCAGCCATTTGCAAAAAAAAAATAAAATAAAAAGTACTGTTTCAAAATGATTATTTTCAAATGTTAAAAGGTAACTCAGCATCTTGGCTGAATTCAGCAGATAATATCCTCTATATCTTAGAGGTTTCTTCTCTGGTTTTATGTAAATAACATCAACCATTCACAGTTTGGTGTATTAATTCAAATAGACAATTAATTTCCATTCTTTTGATTTCCCCTCTCTCTCTCTAACTCCCTGATATAGCTCCTGACCTCTTTCTCTCTGAATCTCTCTCCGCTCTCATCCTCCTATCTGGCCAGGTATAAACTAATCCCCTGTGTCTTTGCTGCAGCAGGATGTACAAGGGACAAACCTGCTGCCTGAGTGTGTATGTGCCGGTGGTGTGTCTTAGTGTGTGACTTTATTTAGAAAGTGAAGGGGAAAAAATGCAGAAAAAAAAATAATTAAATTTTGTCAACCCACCTTTCTTTATGTTTTTAATTATATACTGTAAATGTATTATATCAATTTAACTGTCACACTGTTTTTCATGTGTATGAATTCCATTCCTGGAAGACAAATAAGCAGTTTTCCACGCTGTTCGCTGCCAGCCTTGTGTTCTACTGCATTTTCAGTAAATTCAAATTCAGTAACCATGGGCGTGATGTATTTCAAGACAAAGAAACATTAAATTAGATTTTTTTTTTCACTTCATACTGCAGCACATAATAGGTTTGATTCTAGCCTGAGAAGATGTGTCTATAGGCAATGGCAGTACTTATTTCAAATTTCCTCTTATTCTCACAACTGAATATGTGACTGACAGAAAAATGTCAACACACACACACACACACACACACACACACACACAGGAACAAGGTTATGGTTTGCAGTTACACGCTGTCTGCAGTGTGTTCAAACCCAGCCAGTTGCTACTCCCTTCCCTCATTTTGTTTCGTAAGGCTGATTTGAAAGACATTTAATTATTGAAATGCAATTAATGCAGCGCTTGGTGGGAAAAGGCAGGATGCACACACACACACACACAAACACACACACACAGACACCATAGGAGGGCATAGGGAAGAAACAGAATGCTGTGTATCAACAGAGATTAACCAGTGATTCAGATGCATATGGGATTAATACATTGAGATTATGACTGAAAGCGATACTGTTTTTCTGAACTATGGGCCTAAAAGAGGATTAAGGAGGTCATTATCTTAGTTGCAGAGATAAAGAGATCATAGGTGGATAGAGCGAATGAGACATGAGAGGGAGGAACACTCAATTGATTATTATTGACCATGTTTTTGTACTCTTTTTTTTTTTTGCACATGGTATCACTATAATTATCACTATATACTATCCTTTGATTTCACCTGAGGTGATATGTCATTTCTACATATTGATTAAAATACAGATTAGAAACCAGTTGAATCTGCAGGATCTGTTACATGATTTTTTTTTACCTATGCCACCGCGAACACACACACACACACACACACACACGCGCGCGCACGCGCACACACACATACATGAACGAAGGAATAACAAGTGGTGTGTGTGTGTTTGTACGTGTGTGTGTGGGGTGGGGATAGGGAAGGACCAGGCTACTACAATCTGCCTCGTTAATTCACACACATTCACTCACTGCGCCTTTGCCAGTATTTCAAGGACATGAAGCACACTGCAACGCCTGAGCTTGTGTTCAGTGAAAAAGAACAAACTAACAAACAATCAAAAAAAAAACAAAAAAAAAAAAAACAAGCGCTGCAATCGCAGACCACCGAGATCAATCAAACGGCACTGGGTGGTGGACACACGGGTATCGGCTTTAATCAATAGGCGTGAAGAAATATGTTTGGCTCCAATATGTGTCTCCAGCCGCCCCCTTATTAAAAGCCTACACATGTTGATTATACAATCATACTCCCGGTATAACATTCCATAAAATTCCCTATTACACCTGCACATTCCGACACCTTCTTAAAAAAATAATTCTGTGGAAAAACTCAGAAATAGGCTTTTTTTTTTTTTTTTTTCCTCCCTATTTTTGTTTTTATCTTGCAATAGCTGAGCGGTCAAAGGTTTGTTCTCCTGTCGTGTTATTCAGACAAAGGAGTGCGGGCTCTGTGACTGAACCAGCTGTAGGTTACTGCATAAAAACGTCTCTTACCGATAGCCGGCGTCGGGTCGGAGGCTGTGCGGGCGGATGCGTGCGGGTGGCTGCGTGCGGGTGGATGTGTGCGGTCTCTCCTCCGGAGCCGCAGCTCGCTGCCTGCTCGCTTGCCGCAGACTCCGCCCCCTCCGCGTCCAGCGGTCCAATCAGCGTCGACCAAAGAGTGTCGACGGGAGCCGGGATGCCTCGCCGCGTCCCGTTTCCGCCTTCGCTTCGGGCGAGCGAGCGATTTTGAGCTCGCCTCCACCGCGCACACGTTTTCGACCCGTCCTCGCCGCGGCTCCGTGGTTCGTTTTTCGAGTGTTTTTATTAAACGTATCTGCCCTCAACAGGTCTGACATTAGCCTGCTACAACGGTTGCCATAGTTCCTCTTTATGAAACTCGCACTTCTGTAACACACACTGATCTTTTAGTTATTTTTTTTTAAACCCGCTGCAACTTAACTTATTGTTATATTATTAGCGTTGCTGCTGTGTATGTGTAACGCTGACTGATAGACATTGGATTTGGTAGATAACTATCTTGACCTACCATGCAACACTAAATTTCGTGTTGTGTTTCTAACTTTGTTAGTTTGCGTTTTTTTTAAGAAAAAAAACTCTTTATGAATCTTCTGCGTACCATTTAAGTTTTTATTGTATGCTTTCTTGGGAAAACGCAAAAATGCTTGAAACTCTGTCAACGAAAGCGTCACGGAGGTTAAAAACACACCACCTGTGCTTTTTCTTCTGGGATTTGTAGTCTCTTTTGGCGGCCATCAGAATGACGGGGACCGAAGGAGACTCACCGAAAGAACTACAAACAGCCTCTCGTGCGATACCAACGGGCGGCTCTCAAAACAGCGCCCACCCCGGCGCTCGGATAACAGCTTTGTCAGGCGGAAAACTTCCTGAATGACACACAGACCACAACAAGACGCGGCGGGTGAGTAGTCCGAGCAAACAATCTGAAATATCTGCCCGTTGTCGTTGTCTCTTTTTATGTAATATCACCTCCCGCGTCGTCACCGGACGCTCGGATAGCCACATAGCGCCCGTGAGCTAACGCTAGGGACGGAGTTGATCACCTGCTCCAAAGTGCTAATCTCACGTTAGCGTGTCGACGCTACCTGTAGGTGTTGTTCGCTTCCTAACATCACCCACCTCCTTGTTCGTCTGCCTCTTTTCTCTTCGTCGGCGGCGATATCGCGACAGGCAAGTGCCCCCGGATTAACCAGCAACCCTGTCCATCAGCGATTTAGTTTATTATTTTTTTTCAGGCAGTTAAAGTGAGGAAGAACTCGCCGGGGTCCAGAGGTTATGGCCGTGTGGCATCACCTCACAGGCGCTGTCACTTGCCTGAGGTTGGCCATCGTCATGTGTCTGATGAAGGTGGGAAAGTCTGACCTCTGTCTGCACCGGTTGTCAGGCTGGCTCGCCCCGGTGACCCTTGCTCAGTTTAGGGAAAGAGACAAGCGAATTACCGCCGCAGCAAAGTTAAGATGGTCTACCTGTAAATGTCACAGTGAGTCATGGCCACGATCTTTTCAGTGTAACTTGGTTTGTGTTCATGGAAAGATCACATCGGAGAGATCTGAGTGACCCGGTGGCTGTAAACTCAGCCGGATGCTGATGAGCCAGACACGCAAATCTGTGGTTGTCAACTTCCAGATTGCTGTTGCAGCCACTCTAGTTTTTGCATTTGTGTTGCCTTCGCGGTTCTTGAAATGGTTTGCACAAATGACTCGAAAGGTCGTCTGAAAGACCTTTGTCCTAACATACATTTTAATTGGCCAAAGCAGGTAACTGCAAAGGTTTTAATAATGAACATTTATTGATATTTCTGTTCCATTTAGGTGTGCCACTAAGCTGTACTAGTGAGCCAGCATGCAGGCACAACTAAATATAATGCAGTCATTGTGGTTATTTGGGACACCTGTGTTTGAGAAGTTGAAATGTCCACCTGGTGAAAGGTTTAATATGATACGTATGGTTGCTATACAGTACACAGATACTACTGTCGCCCCTCCTTTCCAGTGTCCATAGTTCCATCCATCCATGGAGGAAATCTTGGCCCACGTCGAGCAAATCTTTTCATATTAATTTCTGAGTATTGACTAGTCCCTAATCGATCAATTATGGTTTGACAAAACTTTAATTCAAAGATTGCACTTATTGACTTTTCACACTTATCACCAGTTGTCCCTTATTCAAAAGTTGTCCAAGGCAGTAAATTAAGTTTTTGTCTGCATGGCGAATATCCTTTCCAAATTATCTATGTCTTTTAGTTTATTTTGGTGATTTCAAAGTTAAATATGTACATGCACACACATTAATCTTACCCCCCCCCCCTAGAAAAACCCTGTCTTTGCTGACCTCCAGTGGTGTAACTTCTCACCTTGCTGTGGTGACGTACAGGTGTACTCCAGGACCCTGTGACTTCACTGTTTGGTAAAACACGCTCCTAATGTATGTATGTCTGTGGCGGCAGACCCTTTTTTTTTTTTGTATTTATGGCACATGATACCTGGTTAAATTACAAATACAGGTTTTCATGCTAAAATACATTATCTTTTGTAAATAGTAGCAGTAATATTTCTATACTATTATATTTAAGATGAACTTACCTAATTAGTTTCTAAATATATTTTTTTTTCTTAATGCTTTGTAAAATGACTGCCATTATAACATTTTGGAAATAAATCAATTCATAAAAATGACACAATTACAGCAAACACTAAAATTAAAATATTAGGTATATTACTGACAATAAGCTGGCTCGCCTGGTCCAATCTGACAGTAGAGCTGCTGTAGCACAAATTGCTGAAAAAGTTGATGCTGGCAATGATAGAAAGGTGTCAGAACACACCGTGTTTATGTTTTGGCAGCATGAGGGGGACCTACACAATATTAGGCAGGTGGTTTTAATACTCTGATCTCATCGGTAAATAGAGATTATATATGCAGGGTTGTGCATAGTGGCAGTGTAAAAGTTTGGTAAGTTACGTCTGTAGCTACAATTCAGACACATAAGTTGCTGTATGTCACATTACTGCCATGAAACAGTTGAAAGTAGTGTTGAGTTTAAAGTAGATCATTTATGGCAACATAACACAATGACACACAGACAGACAGCTGAGTCATAAATATCTTTTTCAGCATCTTACTGATATATTACTTTAATAAAAAAAAATTTTTTTCTATACCTGACATAAGTTACTTAACTTAGTATCAGAACAGTCACTTCACTTTACTGTGATATATGAAATTCAACACATTTGTAATGGTAATATATTGTAAAATAACTTCTCACTTGTGAAATGTTATTCCCCTGTTGCTTGGTTTTGGCATTTCTCTCATTAGAGCATCCAAACCCAGCACAAAAGTCTGACATTTCTTACTATTTGAACTGGTCAGAACCCCGCTGCAGTATGGTGGCGGGAGAGACGCTTCTTGTAGATACCGGTTCTCGTACCTACGTGTATGTATCTGTGACTTCTGACCACACCTAATCACACCCTTCAGTGATACTTGGTGTGGTCAGTGGTGAAACAGGTTTGACATCTTTTAACCAGAGAGGGCAGCAAAACACAACTTTTTACCCCGGTGTTAAGTTACTCCTTGTAGTCTACAGAAGGGCTGTAACCGCTGTCTCCCAGTGGCAGCTGTTTTCGTGTGAAGACACTGTGACTTATCATCCTCTCACAATCCTAGTCATCTGTTGATATTAGGAAACACTGCTACACTGGACCTGTTTAAAACCTTAATGTGTGTGTAACAAGGTATCAAAGAGCAAATTAAAACGTTTCATAAATTTAAGAGCCCTCTTATTTGCAGGAGCATAAAGTCACAGTTAGGTCATCAGGCGGAGACTCACTGGAATCTTTAAAAGACAAGGCACACGCATGAAGGAGACTTGGTATGTAACTGAGTGTCCCTGCCCTACAATAAGTGTAGAGTAGAATGAAGAGTGTCACACAATAAACAATGGCAGAGGAAAACTGGTCCTGTAGATGTACAAGTGTGTGAGTGAAAGAGACACAAGAGAGCACAAGCTAATGATAGAGGATATCAGATATTTTTCTCTTTTTTTTTTTAACCACCAGGATTCACTGCTATCTCATGGTAAGATTGAGGTACAAAAATCACTGAATATGCATGCCAAGCTTCTATATTTATCACAGTGATATTTTCATTGCAGCAGTTTTTGAGAGGGTGTTCCTTATTCAGGTGTGACTCATGCCAGTTTTGTCACCATTGCACCCGGTGGAACAGTGAAGCACCTTCGGCAATGTGGCTGTTATGTGATGATCATGTCTGACTGAAAGGCTTTCTGGGAAGTAGTACTCGTGGGATTTCATGACATGCAATGAGAAGGAATAAACCTAGTGCGTTGTTGGAATTTATGAATTTATTCAACTTTGACTAGACTCATTTTCTGTCCCCTCTTCTCAATACAAGAACATTTAAATGTCGCAAATTGAAGTGGTCTAATTGTTTCCAGATTGAAACCGTGGTGCAGTTTTTACCTTTTTTTAATCCCCTACTTTTATCCATCACCGTCTATCTCTGCCTGCTTGTTCACCTGTCCTGTCCTGCCCTGTTCTTCTCCGTCTTCAGGTCCTTGTCTGCTCCCATTCTGTCAGTGTCCGTGAGTGATTGAATGCAGTGAAACTGGCATCGGTGGACAAGCACACACACAAAGGGCCTTTGATTGGTCAAGGATGACCATGGAAGACATGAAGAATGAAGCTGACACTGCCTCGATAGTCTCTATGGCTCTCTACAATGTGATGTATCCTGTCTTTAACCAGGTAAAGATCGCAGGGTTTCAGTTGAAGTAAAAAAACAAAAAAACAAAAAAGGGAACAAAACAAGGCCATGGTTTTATGTGAAGTAGATGTGGATGACACTTGTGTTAAATTTTTTATATTGGTAAATATAATGTGGTAAAGGTCAAGTAAAAGATGTTGTGATATGTGTTTAATGAAAATGCTCGCCAAGGTTAAATGTGAATGGGATTTTGTGTAAGGTTCCAAGGTTTGTGGTGAAGCAGAATAGAAATAAGGGAACAGTAGATGTCGACTGTACCCTGTTAATGTTGAGTTAACAACAAGTTGCTACCAAGGATTTGAGATATGCCACTGTCAGTAGGTTTTTTTCAGTCATTCAAGCTGAGTTGACCATTATTTAAGGCCTATTCTCATCTCATCGTGAGGTTGGGATTTATGGTTCAGACTGAAATATCTCAACTATTGCAATGACATCTCTGGTCCCTGAAAGATAAATCCTTATGAATATGTTTTTACTAACTAAGTGAAATATCTCCGCTATCTGATGATAGATCGGCACCACATTTTATACAGACATCTGGGTTCCTAAACAATGTATTCTAATGACTTTGGTGATTCCTTGAACTTTCCCTTTGGCATTTTTGGTTTTAATTGAAAAGATATTTTACTAATATAATAACTATAGGATAAATTGTCGTGAAATATGGATTATCCATTGTCCCCAGAGGATGGATTGTAAAAACTTTGACTCCCTGACCTTTTTATCTAGCACCATCATTCAGAATTTTAATTTGTCCATTGCTTTGGTTTACAACAGCTGCACTTTGTGGTTTGTGGTAATTATCAAATGTGAAGTGTCAAGTTATGTTTAAGATTTGCAGCTTCCCCACTTAAAAAAAAAAGCAAGTAAATCTTGATTTCTATTCTGTGGATAATCATATACAAATATAAATGGCACAAATCCACAATTGAAAACTGTCAAATATACACAGGTTTAAACAAAACGAGAGTGTCAAGGGGTGCAGATGTTAACATCAAAAGTGACAAGGTACTATATGTGACAGCACTTACTTGAAAACAAAACAACTGGCCCCATTTATCAAAAAAATGTCATACCAATTTGTAGTGAAAACAATTTAAAACCTATCTATGCCTTTTGGGTACACAGTTGGTACTTGAGTGTGTACTTGGTACTTGAGATACTTGAATTACAGGACTGTTTCATATTGTACCACTAGGGACAGGAGTTTTGTGTTTTGAAAGCTTGGCAAACATTATAAATTTGGCAACTTTGAAAACAACTTTTACGAGCACCCTCATGTCCATGTAATCACAGCGTCATTCCCCATTCCTCTCTCCCCTAATTTCTTGTCTCTTTACTCTCCCATAAAGTGACAGAAAATGTAAAAAAAAAAAAAAAAAAGTTTAAACAAAAAATATCCACAAACTATAGCCCAAGGCCTCGTATCAGCTCATCTCACATCTGATTGCTGTAACTGTTTTTAGTTTTTCATTTGTGTTTTTACAGTGTTTCATATTTTTTGGTGAGGCTTGATAGGAAATTGATTATTAAAAGACACTTTATTTTAAACCCACGCATGTGTAAGTACATGGTGAGCGAATTGACAGACAGAACTTATAGTTTGAAGTAGTGACAAGCTCTGTAATAACATAATATCAGCTCTGAAGAATGGTATAAACTTTGATTATCCAGGAGTTTGGATGGAGACTGACTCAGTTTGGACTGACTCAACAAAGCTTTTCACAATACAACAAAACACTGTCCTCCAGCCCCCTATGATATTGCAGGATGCCTGGCTTGTATCTGCTTTCTGCAGACTTACATTTCAGGACAGAAAAGAGGCCATGATAAAAAAAAAAAAAAAAGACTGTGTGTTATGGTTTGTGCTACTGGCTAATGTTTGTGTGTCTGTATTATAACTTGCAGTTGGAGAAAGTCAACTTATCAGCAGCGCAGACCTTGAGAGCTGCTTTTATAAAGGTAAAAAACAAAGTTTTCTTTTTAGTTTAAGTTTAATGGGATGAACTGCCATCTGTCTTGTAATAACTATGCCCACACCGTTACCTTTTTAAATCATTTTAGACATTCTGACGATTTATACATTTGATACAGTTTAGTGTCACAGAAGACCAAGGCTGACTGTGTCATCAGTGCAGCTGCGTGTGTGTGTGTGTGTGTGTGTGTGTGTGTGTTTCTAGGCAGAGAAGGAGAACCCGGGTCTGACCCAGGACATTGTTCTGAAAATTCTGGAGAAGAAGAACTTAAAAATCGAGTACAGTGAGTCTCTACTTCGCATGGCTGCAGACGATGTGGAAGGTACGATGCTCTGTGGATGGTGCATGCAAAGAGAGGAGGAGGGTGGAATATGATGCAACAGTACCAGCATGAGATTTACAGTAGATCAATAAGTCCTCCAGAGGTAGAACATGCACAGCACTGGCTGTGTTGCTCAAGGACACTTCAGCAAGCTGAATGATCACCAACCTTTCTTCACTTGGGTTCCTGCGATCCCCCGGCCCATATTACACTAGCCCGGTTATCCACTGGGGGGAGCTGTTTCTCCACATATCACCTGCTCTCCCTGTTCTCAAATGTTCCTTTCTGTCTGTAATTGAATTCCTGGTGCTGTGTACAGTGATTGATGGTAGTAATGAATTCACACATGCATATACACACACACACTTTGGATGAATTTTAAATGTAGCTCCTGCATGGCACAGCCCAAGTACTGCCTTATTTCTGCCTTCACTTAACAAACTAAACACTGTCTCTTTAAAGTGTGTGTGCACACACATTCTTGATCCCGAATTCATTTTATACATTTGCACTGTTCGACATGTTTCTCACATGTGCCACCATTATTAATTGCTTCGTTTCAGTGTTCCCCGTAGCTATTTGCATGTGTGCCAACGTTCCCGTCACTGAGGATTTTAAAATCTGTATTTTTCTTTTCCTCTTGGTGTTTTCAGAGTTCATGATTGACAGGCGGGAGCCAGAGTTCCAGGAGCTGAATGAGAGGGCCCGAGCTCTGAAACACATCCTCAGCACCATACCAGATGAGATCAATGACAGAGTAGGATTCCTACAGACCATCAAGTAAGACAGCTCAGTGTGTGAGTGTTTGTGTGTGTGTGTGTGTGTGTGTGTGTGTGTGTGTGTGTGTGTGTGTGTGTGTGTGTGTGCGCGCGCCATATACATCAGGTTTGATTCTACACAAGGGGTTCAGTCTAACTTCTTGTGTTAATCGAATAAATTGCCAGAAAATGTCTCAAGATGTCTTTTGCCAACCATTCCAATCCAAAATTGTTTTATTTTCTAGTTAATGGTTTGGTACAAAGACTAAAGCCTTGTTCATTGTGTGTCTTTGCATACAAACTAAAATTAAAAAGTTTGTGGGCTATATAAATGAGCAAACGTTTGAAGAAAGACTGAGTTAATAATTGTGTTCAAATTTAATATTTATTCGTAAACACAATTGTTTGTTTGACATTCAGTGGAATTTGCTTCATTTTTTCCAACTGGTTCATTGTGTTATGTCAACGAAAGGTTAAAAAATAAATAAAGATCAGCATTTATGTCAAATAGAAAATGTTCTAAGTTATATTTTTTAATTAGCAACACAAGAGGAAGTGAAATCAAATCAGGAGACCAGGTTTGATCATGGGAGTTAATTTGTGACCTTGGGAACAGTTTGTGTTGAAAATAATGTCAACTCAAAGGTCCACTTACAGGCTTTCAACCATATTTCTTCATCAGCCAAGAGAAATGGCCATGGTGTCATCACATTACCTAAGTTTAGAAACTGAATCATTAAAACGTATGTTATGGAATAGTGACAAAACTTCCACACACACACACACACACACACACACACACACACACACACACACCCACCCCAGAGAGAAAGTGAAAGACGTTTTATTTTCTTGGCCACCACTATTTTGATCAAATTCAATACTCTTAGTGAGTCACTGCTTAAGTCACTTACCCGGCAGAGGGCTTAGAAATAAAATCAATTCAAAAGGGACGCTAAAAAATTAAAGTTACGCAACGACAGATTTCAAGTGCATGCGGTGGGAGAAACAGTTGAAGGTGAAAGCGTGTTTGTGAGAAAAGGGGAAGAGAGGGAGACAACAAGCAGGATCAAAGAACTGTAGTTTCAGGGTATCACTGCCTGATAAAAACAGATTTTAAGATATTGTTTTTTAACATGCATTTCTTTGTGTGTGTTATCTACAGAGACATTGCCAGTGCCATCAAGGAGCTGCTCGACACAGTTAATACAGTCTTCAGGAAATACCAGTATCAGAATAGACGGGTAAGTAGATACATTAGGAAAAAAAAATGCATACACACAAATGCAGCTGCTGTGAAATAAGTGGATCTGAAAGGCTGTCTGTATTTATTGGTTAGGCACTGGAAAAGCAGAAGAAAGAGTTTGTGAAATACTCCAAGAGCTTCAGTGACACTCTCAAAAACTACTTCAGAGATGGAAAGTATGACACTGTTTCTAGTTTACTCTCTGTTTTAAGAGTTTTTTCTGTCTGTTTTTCTTCCTTTCCTGTCTTCTCACTCACTTGTTCAGCCTTTTCTTTTTCACATGCACACACAGGTACTACACACTTGCACACACACGCTCACACACACAGGCTCTCACGTACACACACACACACACACACACACACACACACACACACACACACTGTCGCCACCATGTAAATGGTTGTCGTTTGATCACAGGCCCGCTTCTATCAAATCCACCATTGCTGAATAATTCCCTTGACCCATTTCCTGTGGATTCATGCAGGCGTGTATTCTCTGAAGCCCGACATTCTCCATTCCAGCCAGATCAAAGTGTTTCCTGGATCAATCCTAATATTGTTGCCATGGTTTCTTTGCTGTTTGATTGACACATGTGTCCTTGTGTCTCTGTCACGGTTGTTTCCAGAGTGATAAACGTGTTTGTCAGCGCCAACCGGCTCACCCACCAAACCAACATGATCCTGCAGGCCTTCAAGACTGTGGTGTAGCAGCCTGAGAAGACACACACACACACACACACACACCCACACACACACACACGCGCGCAGATGTTTTTATTAGAGAATAGGTGATATGAAGCTTTGTAATTTGTAAAGACATTTTATTATTTTTGGCTGTATAATTTATAATTCTGTGGCTTTGAGGGGGGATCAGGTAGTTTGAAGTTCAAAGTAAATCACGTTGACAGTAATTGCCACGGATTTTTAACTCTCTTTTATGTTGTTCTTTTATCAGATTCTTAAGTCGATATTTCTTCGTTCCTTTATGTTTCCCTCTCTGTTCAGCACTGTGTAGAGAAAGTTTAGGAAAAAATGTGATTATTTCCCATGTATAAAAGTTTGGTCCAAAAGAAGTACAATGAGCAGAAGTGGCATTCAGTTTCCAAATACATTCCCACATGTTTGGACTCTCATTTTATTGTCATTCTTCTATTGTAAAGCATAATCTTGATCTTGCGGCACTAATATCCTGCCACTATCAGCATACACCATATTCAGCTTAAATTTGATAGGTTCAAATCCTATCAAGAAATCAAGGTCTGAAGAAATGCTCAAGAATTCGAAATGAAGACTGTGTTCACTGTCTGCTTTCTTTGTGCTGTACTGTGTACTGCTTCACCCAGTGCATCATAAACTCAACCCATTCATGTGAGCAGTAACTCCCCAGCTGTGCTGTCTTTTTCTTTTGCTTTAGTTACAGAAATATATGTGAAGTCTTAACATTTACTGTCTACTAACAATAGATAGTCCACTATATAAAAGAACACATGGCTTTTTTTTAATGATAGGCGATCAGAGATGCAAATCTTAAGATAATGATCCGATCCAAAAATGATCTGTCAGTTTTTTTGTTGTATGTCAGTGGTTTCTAAACTTTTTTTTTTCTTTCTTGCGACTCCTTAAAAAACTAACTTCTTGTGATTCCTCATCACAGGCACTTTAAATGGTGATTTTGTCGTCAAGTTATTTGAATAAAATGTTTTTTTACAGATCTGAATAGGTGAAAGTATTTCACAGGAAAAAAGCAACATTTTTTGTTAATTGATTTCTCTTTTTCTTTTTTTTGTCCTGTGACCTCTCAAGGTTGAGAACCACTGCTGCATTTAGATAAAATGGAAATCCACTGTTAAAAATTTCGAACCTTACATTTAATTTGATTGTTTGCCAGTGAAATATTTGTCCCCCCCCCTACAGTATGTTCATGTGGCATACATAACCATAGATTGCAGGATACCACACTGAGATATTTTCAGCAATGTCAATGATAAACATCTGTTTCAGTGTCAGATTCTGAACATCAGTGAGCAAATCCTTTGTTTTGGACTTAATTTGCACCAAAATCTCACAAAGGGAAGTGCTGTGATACAGCTGTATACGTCATAAAACATCACAACATAGTGCTCAAAAACAGGTTGGCTTGTACAGTTCATATTCACAACCACAGAGTATTTCAAGGACATTAAAGCAAACAGCAGAAGTACACTTGGTTTGGGAAATTTGAAGCAACACATTTTAATAAACCAAGGTTTAATCCACGCTAATGAATTTGACTATGAATGTATTGTTTCTGTTTGTCATTTTCTGTCTTTCTATATTTTTGATTCTTTAATTGCAACAGCCATGACAACATTCCTTAAACCAAATGTAAATCAAATAAAGGGACTTGAAATTCCTCTGGAACCACTTAAACAAGAGTCATGAAGAGTGTGTTGGGAAAAAAAAAAAAAACATGTTTCTTTTTATTGCGAATCAAAGAGTTCTGTTATTTGAGAAAGATTTTCAAAAGTGGGGCTCTCTTCAGATTTGCATTGTTGTATGAAAGTGCTTCATTTCTGCTCAGTTGCCCTTGCATTCACTTTCTTCGCCTGCACCTCTTTCCTCCCAGTACTAAGATCCGTACCAATTTTTCCCCATTCCAGCAACTTCATTCTTCTCCCTGTATAATAGTGGATTTTCCATGGTGGATTTGTGGTGGGCTATTTTGGGCTCTGTACTGGCTCCTGCATGCACCACTGTAATCCAATTGTGATAGTGTTAATTTTTAAAGCTTTATTATTGAAATTGCTGAGACCTAATTTTCTGATCCTGTCACCGTTGACGACCGCTGTAATCAGCTAATTCAAGTTATTCCAGGCCATTAAGTCACACACAGGGATTGGTCGTGGTCACTGAAGCAGCAGGGAGGGAGGGAAATGATAATATATGTTGGATGTATGGCTCTTGTGTGTAGTCACGCTTGTAGTCATACAGGAAATCTATTTGTTTCAGTTTAACAAATCTCTAAGAGACTTTTTCCCTCTTTTGTTGTGTGTGTGTGTGTGTATAGTTACGAGTGACCCGCAGGATGTCCTCTCTAAGGCATTTGAATGGCACTATAAAGCTGTGGTGGTGTGTTTTTTTTTTTTTTTTGTCCAGGTTTCACGTCACTACTTTTTTAAGTTCTTTGAATGCAAGAACACTTTTATGAGTGGCAGTAGAATACTAATGTTCTTGTGAATTGTATTGCTGTAGCTACGGTGTGTGTGTGTGTGTGCATGTGTGCAGGTTGTGTATCTATGTAGGGCGGTAATTGTACCTCGCACAGATTATTTTCTCTCCAGTAGATAATCTGTGAATAGGAGTAACACATATTGTGTTGCACGCAAACGATAGGGCCTGGACTCACAAACACAACTCTTTTGAGTAGTTGGTTGCCTGGAAACTTAGCCTTTGAGTCTTTGAGAGTGAGGGATAATAAAAGAAAAGAATTGTGTGTGTGTGTGTGTGTGTGTGTGTGTGTGTGTGTGTGTGTGTGTGTGTGTGGCCTCTGCCACTGTCTGGGCTACTGGGGGCAGTTAGTTAACTCTCTCTGGGTGTGTGTGTGTGCTACAGCCAGGGCCGTTAGAGTTGATTGCTTCTCTGAGATCGCTAGTTTAGACAAACCTCTGGACACCAAGCTCGGGCTCCTGGAATCAACTGAATCTCCTCCGGACAAGACCCAGCCACGGCCAAGACGGACCGGCCAGAGGCTGAGGATTTGTTTGAAATGTCATACATTTAAAGATGCTGTTTCAACACCTCAGAGCATGGGGACTCTTGGACAGTTTACGCTGGACACCCATTGTGGACTGAGGGGATGAAATTGGTCGTCTTGGTAAGTTTGAGTTTGTTATTAACTGAGAAACTGTGTGTGGTCAGCTCTACTATACAGACTTCGTGATTAAAAACCTGCTTGACTGAAGTGTGTACACACTGGCAGGAAAGGTACAGCTAACCTGACAGTGATGTTACCAGGCCAAGAGTCTGTCATGATGCAGTTACAGCCTGATGTTGAGATGGGGTTTCGGACAGCTTGACTGCAGTGGATGCTACTCTGTACAACTTTAATAAAGCCCAGATAGAAATCCGGCAGTGACAGCTTCGAGAGAGTTGACTGGAACTGAAGTGGCCATCTAGGAAGAAGAGAGGCAACCCTGGTAAGTGATTTTGTTTGCCAGCACACATGACAGCACAATGCTACGTATTTTTCTGTTGACTTGTCTTGTAAACTTTATACGACTAAAAGCAGTTCCTTAAAGGTCAGTCAGTTGCATCATATGTTAGATATGTTTTACGTTAGTTCAAACAGCAATGTGTGTAGTGCATCTGCTCAGTATATGGGCTGTCTGTTTAATCTCATAAAGCCTGATGCCAGCTGCTTGCTACACAACAATGCCAGGATGTAATTGATTAAAAGTTATCACACTCATAAACAAAACATGATCGAGTTGTCCCCAACGTTTCGCCATTCTTTTCATTTATTACTGTAGCATAAACATATCTGTTGCGGTCTACTACTTGCTGTCAGGGATGTAAATACAGGGGTGGATACACTCTCAAATCAAGATCATGCTGCAATTAATCACTATTATAAAAAGATAATAGCTTCAGCAAAGCATTGATTCTTTGCTTTCATTACGCAGCTCAGTTTGATGCCACATCCAATGAATTTGTCTCATAAACGTTGATGTCGGGTTCTCCACTGCCCTTTGTAGTGTTTTGTTGAATGTTAAAAAGAAACTTTTCATCATCTCACACATCGCTCATGGACCTCGAATGCACTTTTAATCGCCACGCAGGCCAGTGCAACAAATCCTACCTTTTATTCATTATTCATGCTGCTCATCTACCTGACTCCAGTATTTTCCTTCATATTAAACATACATAACAGAGACTTGACATGTTTTGGCAACCTGCAGCCTCCTCGAACAATTTCTGAGACATAGCCCAATCTGGGGACCTATTCACTCACCAGTGAAAGCCGCTGAGCTGGGGGGACATTTCTGTTGAAAATGAAAGACCTTTCGCTCACCATTCAGCAAAGACATGTTTGGATAGAGTGAAAAGAACCTACAAAAGAAGTCCGCTGCTGCTGTGACTCTGGCGTATGATTATGGTGACATGACAACCTGCTGTGAAACAGATATAGAAGGTTACTAAGGGATTAGCTACTCCAGCTGGGAACATCTTGTTTCGTCATATAACACCTAGAATCTATTATTCGACGGTGTGTCAGTCTTCGGTACAGACACACATACACATGCTTTACCTTCCTGTCATTGTCTGGTATGCCCGGTGATTGATTGACAGGTCTGAGCTGTAACCATGGGAACGAGGATGGAGGTGGCACAGCTTGAGAGCAGGATGAACACTGAGGACTATAGAAAGCTACAGGGCCTTTTCCTAGTGAGTGCTTCTCTGTGTTTTGTCAGTTTATTAATAGTCTCATACTACAACACCTTCAATTCCCATCGGAAACACTTGCAGAAGAGTTTTATAATTTATACCTTATCTCTGTTTACAAGCATCCCATAGTACAACACCTCCAGGTCTCATAAGAAATGCTTCAGAAGCCAGAGCATCTGCAGCACATTGTGTTCGAATGCTAAAGAGACTCAGTGCATCTGTGTGCAGACACTGTCTCCTGTTGCTCTTGATACAGGATCCCTCGGGTGCAGCCCGCTCCTTGTCCAGAACTGAATTCATCCATCTGGCTTGGTCGTTAGTTGGCCGCGGCTCCAAGGAGGAGTATGGCCTCCTGTTTGAAAGCGTGGTTGTCACTCAGGAGCACCGCGGCCTCCTTCTGGACATTGACGCCGTGAAGGAAGAGGGACGGGTGGACTGGGGAGGCCTGTGCTCTTTTCTGCTACTGGAGCTTTCTGATAAAGTGAAGAACACTAGAAGCGGCAGCATGCCTTGCTGGAAGCCACCGCGCACTTTGACCTGTCCGCACCGAGACCCAGTTCAAAAGGTAAAAGGGTCACCGACCTCTTGGACACTTGGTGAGAAGAAGAGTTTGTTATGAAGGTCAGAACACGCCTCCCATTTTAAACATCTGATCTATTGTAGCATGTTATCTGAAAAACATTTCGACATTGACTGACTGGAGAATCCACAACTCTGCTGACTGGGTGGAATTCCACATTATTAAACATTGTGCGAGGAAAAGTTCGAAAGTATTAGGGTCTTGCTCATCAAAATGGCACACCTCTTCTGAGATAAATGGCTCTGGACTCCTTTAAGTTTAACATCTATCAATTAATATGTAAATGAAGCTGCCGGGAAGTGCCGGCTGCTGTGGATAAAGTGATGGCTCACCACTTTAATCTTTCCATCCTGAGAATGTCAAAATGTCAAATGTGAGTGTTTTGCAAGTTGTTTTTAAAATGACTGGAAGGTTTTGACCCTTTCAGCTTACATCGTGTCTTAAAGAGGCAGACGGACTAATGTCGCTCAGAAGACTCTAACTGCTGTCTGTGACACTGTCAGTAAAGTGTGGCACGACGTCAGCATCGGAGAGAAAATAGAAAATATACTTAAAGTTGCACTAATCCATATTTTTGTATAACAATAGATCAGATGACTATGTGTAATGTCAAATGACAAAGGTTTCAGTGCTCTATTTATTAAATTTGTAAAAAAAAAAAAAAAAGGTTTCTAGGAACTCATCGTACTAGTGACTCACTCTGTAGATAAATAGGTAATTAGAATAATTAGACATAAATACATGATACGCCAATCTCAGAGATCCTGCAAAGCCTGCAGTTGGCTGTGGGAAAGTCTGCAGTAATTAGACTGGTAGTACATCTAAGCCCTGACCTCTATTCTATAAGTGTTAATAAACCTTCTTTCATTAAGGATATTCAGTGTCTGTTTCTCATCAGACACAGTCAGCTCAAGCCTTTTTTCTTGTAGCTTAGCCAATAAAATTGCATCATTCATTAATCCTTTTTGTTTTATTGGTTTCAGCATACAAGAATGTGCCCTACTCACTTGTCTCATGCTTAATGGACTTATTCCAGTGTAGTTTTATGACTAGAGATGAGCAAGAAGGGAACTACTTTAAGATGAAATATTTTACATTTAATTTTAAAGGCTGGAGCCTCCATATGACTAATTAACTTGACATTAAGATGTTTCAAACTGCATCGCAAAGAACATTAAAGCTCTTCTGAAGGTCAGTTTTTCAGAAGCAAGTAGAGAGTCTTTCTGTATCTTTGCTCAATCCGTATGTTTTGTCTAGGTTAAATGTTGTAGTTTTTTAATGTCCTCTGGTCTCCCCAGGTGTCTTACCTGCAGAGTTCAGGTCAGTATCTGACCGTGAGTAAAGGAGCAACAGTGGTGCTGCGGGATGGAGAGGACATGTCCCTTGTGCTCACGCACCGACTGCAAAACAGCACAGTCACACCCAAAGACCTCTGGGTCACAGACATGGTGCTGCTGCACAATGTGCACAAGGTGACTTTAACTTTGAGAAAGTCACATAAGGAACAAATGATCAATCAGTCAAATTGTTGATTGGTGTCCTGGTTATGCTGCAGCATAGTTTACACAACTGTAGAAATGTTATTGTATAAATTAATTTATACATTTATTATTGAAAAGTAGTCTCAATTATTGGGGCAGATATTGTACTGCACAGAGGTAAACATGCATTTCACTCAATCAATTAATTATTGATCATTTTTTTTTGGTTAATGATATTGAAGATGTGAAGCTATTGCATAATGTAAAGAAAATAAACATTTTTCAGTAATAACACCATCAATTATTGATCAATACTTTTAATTAGCAAGTCCTTAATCTACAGATTTGTGGGTGACACATATAATTCTGTTGTATAACACACATGAAGATTTTCCAGTTATGCATCAATTATCAGTCAGGGAAATAGTTAAATCCTTATTATTTCATACTGATGACTTGAATTGCTGTCTATTTGTAAGTCTCACTGTTTCTCAAAGTATTTTCTCACTCCTTTATTCCTTTTTCTCAGATAGCGGTGTCTTTCACAAGTAAGGAGTTGTGTTTTTATGACATACTGTCTAAACAGGACTTCAGCTGCAAGTACAAGCTCCAGGTAACAGCTACAGCTGTAATCCTCCTCTAAAGAAAGAACCATACACACAGTTTTTGTTAGTTCAGTTGGTTTTAACATTTTCTGTCATCATATCAACATCTACTGTTGCACTCTGGATATCGAGTATCCAGATTATAAAATAACTTGAGAAAAGTGTTAATGGATATGAAATATAACATTGTGCACACCACCTCTGATCTTCTCTAGGGTTTGAAGTTTACTCCATGGTGTCTAGACTACTGGGTAGATCCCTCTCACCCGGACCAGGCCGTCCTCACCATAGGAGACATTGGAGGACAGGTAATACACAGAAAGAGAAAAGCCAAGGAATAATAGAAAGAAGGAAGAGAAGAAGGCGAGAGGCAGGAATTTGTCAGGGTTTTTTTCTGCATCATCTGTTTGTGTTTATCAGTCCATTGCTCCATAACCGCGTGTGTGTGTGCCTGTTATCCCAGGTCAGTGCTTTATATTTTACCTCAGCTCAGATATCTCTGTTTGAGAGACTCTGTCTGAGGACGGACTCTGATTCAGCAGACATCATCCTATGGGACGAGCTAGTCAAAGGAAAGCACCGCGCCTGTTACACCGTGACACACCAGGCACACATGCCTGCCTGGGTTAGAAAAGGTAGGACATACAAGCGCGCACACACGAAAAAGTTCAAATGCACACGAGCATGTCTTTATTGGAACATTGTCATCGTTTCCCTCACTCTTTGTTGTCCCGTCTCAACCCAAACGCCTCTGTTTACACATGTACTATTTCATATTGTATGTAAATGAGTGGGCCATAAGAAAGCTGGTACTCAAATGGCGTCAGGGATACCTGAGGCACAAACACACTATCGCGTGTGCTTGCTTGCTCACCTTCCAGTATCACTATAATAACGGCTCATGCAACAGCACGAAAATGCTTGGGTGTGTCTCCGTCACTGATGCACACGCACCGACACACATGCAGGGAGTCCTGAGTCATCCGCTTTATTGTCTTGCATAGCCATACTTTTGACTATTGGCATAAAGTCACGGGCCTCAAGCCCTGAAGTCTGGCCTCCTGAGACTCCCCACTTCAGCACAGCCTGGGTAACAAAGAGGTCGCTCAGTTGTATCTCGATTGCATCATTCGCATAGAGGCCCTCTGAATAGTCACTGGGCCGTTTGATAATGATTCAGCAGAGGCGGTGTTCTGAGACCAGCTTGGCTGAGAGGGGAGACCCCGATAAAAGAGGAAAACAAGAATAAAGTACATATAAATAAGCACAACAAATGGAAAAACAAAAAAAAGGGGGGGAAACACAGGAGACAACGCCAAAATATTAAAAGCACTGGTTAATTGAAATTTTACAGGCTGTGTGTGCGTGTGCGTGTGAAACAACAAGAGAGGGTGCACACAAAGGGTTGCTGTTTGTGTGTGTAAATGTGTGCGAGAGTTTGAAAGAGGAAAGGAGGGAGCTTACGTGACTGTATATGTGTGTTTGCATACCTCTGGGGTGCTGGTGCTGTTCTTTTGAAGTTGCCCACCCTGCAGTATGAGTGGGCTGTGTACCATTAGACATGGCTGGTTATCCAGACCTCCAAACCTTCGGGCTCACGGGCCACCAGAGAGAGGAGGGGGGGGGGGGGCATCAGGGAGGGTTAGAAGGGGGGGAGGGTGGTGGAACAGAGAGGAAAATTGAGAGGAAATTAGGAGGAAATTGGGATGGACACAGACCCGTAAGGACAAGGAAGGAGAGCTGTAGGAAGTGTGAGTCTGTGAGAGAGAAAAGCATTAACATATCCGCATAATGTTGCGATCAAAGAAATGAAAAAAAGGAACATTAAGGATGAATGTCAGCGTGTAGGTAAAATCTCCCAAAATGTGCAGCGATTTGTTGCAGAACAAAAGAGGTTTGCTTTGATGTAGATATAGAGCGACTCCTGCTGTTCCTCTTTAAATTCTTAAATCACAGCAATAAGTATGACATTAAATACATCACTGAATAAAGCAGGCTAAAGCCGATGTTGTATAACTGGGTCTGGATTACAAATAGTTTGATTTATGATTTGTGTGTGTCAGTGAAAGAGAGGAGGCCTCATTAATCAATGATGAGTCATGCGACGCTGTCTGAAAATCCACTGATCTTTTAATTCACAGGGAGGAGAAAAGATGTGGTGTATGAAATGTAATCAGACATAATTATTTGCCCTAGCTATGCCGCCGATCTTTGACCTACGACTGTCACATGCCATCTCACAACCCGCACTTATTTGTGCAGTATTTGAAAGCTAAGCAGCCTCTAATAGAGACGTGTGGCATCCAATTTAGCTGTTCTCAATCAAAGTGTTAATTGAGATAGATGGTGATGCAAGATCCATTACTTTTTCTGTAATACCAGTGAGCAAATCAAACCGGCCTAATTCTATGCTGTGCTGAGCGCCTGTGGATTGGTTGGTTTACTATACAGCAGGGTTGCGGTCAGTGCACATTTAGCACAGCTATTTCAAAAGTGGATGTCCTTCAGAGTTCTGGTAGTGAAAGTGTTTTGGCATCTGCAGGATGAAGTATCTAATTTGAAGAAATGAAATAAAACGAACAGTGTGTCATCATCAAAATATGTTGCAATGTTGTTTTATATTGGATTTCTTGAAGTTAAAACTAATTTATTCCCTCCGCTCGTAACTTCGGCTGCATTATTGCTCCACACAGGAGCTGCCGAGAAGCCAATGGCCTTCATTTATGATTTTCTTATTTCTTCTCTTAAAAGTTTACCTCTCTGTCCTATGGCTGTGTTCCCTCCTGCCTTAAACACGCAGTAATGTACACCAGCTTTGACCCTCTATTTTTCATTATTTCTAAACACATTTCTAATAACCATGTTGCTAAAAAAGTTTAAGAGATAGTTGTTAAATTAGATTTCTTTTGTGAATAATCATAATATCTTTGATAAATTTCAATTAGGTTTCTAGTCATGAGGAAGCACCAAAACTGCTCTCATTAAAGGAACAAACAATCTTTTACTTACACCTGATGCTGGAGATTTTTTCGATTATAATTCTTCTCAATCTCAGCTCAGCATTTGACACAGGTGATCATTTTATTTCACCGGCTCGGCTTGAAAAGTGGGTCGGCTTCAGGGATACTGTTATAGACTGCTTTAAACTCTATTTATCAAACAGAATTCTTTCAGTAGCGGTTGGTGATGCCACCTCTACTGTGGCCTGTCTGCTCTGTGGTCCACCCTTGAGGCATTACATTATTGTAACTCATTGTATTCAGGGTTAAGCAAAAAAAACGCATGCCTTCAGCTAGTACACAGCTGCTCGCCTTTAACAAATACTATAAGACAGGGTCCTATCAGCCCTTTTTTAGCTGTTTTAAGCTTTTACTGAACTATTGCTGAATTGCTGCTCCTCTATGAGCCACAGTGCAGCCTCAGATCCTCGGGCAGGGCTCTGCTGGCTGTTCATAAGTGCCGGCTCAAGACTAAAGGTGATTTGGACTTTTACAGTCGGGGCCCCTCAGCTCTGGAACTCCCTGCATGAAGATCTGAGGCTGCAGAATCAGTGACATCTTTTAAATCATTACTCAAAACCTAAGCTTTGTATTCATTCAGGCACAATATTTAATTTGGGTATTTTATTGCATTTCATTTTTGTGCTTGTGCATTACAGTCAAAATATTGACAGTACACAGGAACCACAAAAAACAATAACAGAGAAACACAGAAAAAGGAGACAAAGCTATTTTTATTGCCTAATTATATGTTTGTATGCTGTATTCTTTGTGTCCACATTCAAATGTACTTGAAATCATGAGCAGGCTGTTTTTTTTCTCAGTGTTACTCACTCTTTTCTAAATGTAGTAAAGCTAATTACAGTATCTGTGACACGTAATTTACGTTCCCTTTTTTTTCTTTCCTGATTCCTGCAGTACGTTACCTGGGCTCACTAGAAGCCTTTCTGTCGTGCAGCACCAGACCGGAGAGCAGCATGGTGATTGGCTGGAGGGAAAAGGAAAGCAGGAGTCTACGAGTCACTTCGTTCTTTACAAAGAGGGGTGTGTGGGACTTGGACCACCACCGTGGACTCAATCTGATAGGTGGGGTCAAAGGGTACTTGCACTAATAATACTTACATGTGATGTGAGAGTGAATTATAAAGGTTCACCCTCAACTTGTCCACTCAAGTCAGTTTATATTTATAGAGCCTAAAATCCCAAATTTCTCTCAGAGGGCCTTACAATCACTACAACTTACAACTTGGCAATATCCCCTAAAATCAATATCAGGATTAACTGCCAAATTTATCTCACTAACAATTATAAACAGTGTCTTATTTATTTGCACCCATGCACAAGATCCTCACAGTTGAGCTCTTGTTCTTTGTACTGCAAACAGAATACATTTATTTGAAATATTCAGTAGTTAACAACACTTTTAAATAATTGTTTGTAAAACAGGAAAGTCTAACATATGCTATATCTCACATTACTATCAAAATAATTATTAATATAAATTGATCTTGTAAATGTAAATAACATTGCAATAAATGTAATGTAATTTGAATGGGGGGAGTGCAAAAAACACTTTCACCAGAAAATTCTATGTATTGTATGTGTTACGTGCCCGACGATACTTTTCTATGTAAGCATAAAGGCATAAAGAGGCATCAAAACTATCAAATGCCTCAGTGAACAACAAAGTGGTTACAGGGGACTAAAAACAGTACGGTTTCCTGTAATTAATTGCAGCGAGCACCTCTGCTAAATTTGGGCCATTCTGATTGGTTGTAGCCACAGCAGGTGTGGATCATCAGGTCCTGTTGTGGAACCCGTGCGTGACCTCGGAGCCAGTTTGTGCGCTCAGTGGACACACAAGCCCTGTCACCGCAGTTCGCTTTATGCAGACCAAGCAACAACTGCTCAGCTACTCTAAAGATAAGGTAGGAGTGTGTGTGTGTGTGTGTGTGTGTGTGTGTCTGCGTGTGCGCGGCGTTATCTAGAAAAGATAATGTAATGATTTATCACTGCAATAATAATTGTTATACCTGGCCGTGATTACTGTAGAAGAAGGTGGCTGTAGTGCAGATGATTGGTAGCCTGTTTCACACCGCTGCCATTGTAAGAGTTGGCATTTTTCTCAACAGTAAAACCTTTCATCTCTCTGGTGCAAAGAGGATGTTGGTGCTTGTGTTACTTTTCCATTATAGCTCTGTGCATGTTTGCCTTCTCGTTGGCTTTTCTGAAGATAATGAATATTTTAGAAGTGATTTATGTTCCATCTGCCTCCTGCTCAAACACCATCTGCCTTCGCAAGAAACTCTGAAAGCTTTACCTCAGTTTTCTTCTGGAGGAGTTCCTGAAACAGCAGCAGAGCAGCAATCATCTTGTTCTGTGCCGTAAAGCTATATGGCTGAGTTGTTGTAAAGTGGCACTTACACTCTGCAGCGGCTGCTAGAGTAACCATTCTTCTTGGCAATGATTGTATTTGTTCTGTAATTATGATCATGTCCTGTGATAGTAATTCATTTTTATAGAAGTAGCACTTAAGTTGTTTTTCTTCTGTGCGTGTGGTGATTCATATAGCTTCTACCCCTACATTGACTTCCCAGGTCCTGTGTCTGTGGGATGTATCTAGTCAGCTGTGTGTTCACCGTCTGGCCGGTGTCTTCCCAAAGATGCAGGAGGACACACACACCCTCCTGTTCCTCCATGAGGAGCGTCAACTCCTCCTGCTTTCCTTCAACAGCCTGCTTCTCCTGCTGGAGACCACGAAGGAGGAGAAGAGGACCAGCAGCCATGAGCACCCTGTCACCTGTGTGCTGTACAATAGTCTGTTCAGACAGGTATGCAGGTGGAACGGCTCCCTGAGACTTGGTTTCTTTGATTTTCACTGTTTTTTTGTTTATCTTCATCCAGAGACATTTGGAGGGCATGCAGGCAGTATACAAAAGTTTGAAAGTTCAGCGTTGATCTTGGAAATAGCAGCTGACAAAAAAATCTAGTCTAATTAATAGCATTTCTGGAGCTTTCGAACAAATCACATGCTCTTCATCAGTAGCTGACGTTTGCCTAGTTTTCATGATAATTTAGATTTCCATTTTCTTTGAATACTTTGAGGACTTCTTGTCCATTTTTCTAATTCACCTGCTGATGAAGACCATGTAATATGATCAAAAGCTACAGAACATCTACGAAATAGACCTTGAGGTGAGATTGTTTTGCCAATTGTACAATAGTTTCTTCAAGCAATTAAACGCTGTTTGTATATAATGTAATATGCTGATTTCATATGATATTATTGGACCTACATTTAGTATGTTTTGATACAACTCATTGAAATGAAGTAATCAAATTCAGCAGAGATTTCACAGAGAAATAATGCTTTCTACTCTTTTTCTTTAAAGTTTTATTGCATGTTTTGTTCCATTTGCCCCACTCCATGACAGACTTACACAGCTGACATTTGTTTTCCTCACAGTATGGGAACACTACACAAATAATAAAAAAAAGCTAATGCATCCAATATCAACATCTTTAATTTTTAAAAGTGCATCCACTCTAGATTTTTTTTCATGCTTATGTTCCTACTTGACAGCAGCATTAGTTGCATATTTTCTTCACTGGTGGCTTAGCACTAAAATAAAGTGTAACGAAGCGTGGAGAATGGTTTTCCTCTGTGAGACTCATTAAAGTATACATCAGCGGAAGCTGCCTTTCTCACGGCATAAAAAGGATCAAACTCTTTTTGAAGATTGATATGCTTGCTCCCCCCCCCCCCCTCACTCTCTGCAGGTAGTCAGCAGCGACTCTGCCTCCTCTGTGATCTGCTGGCTCGCTGACACGGGCCAAAAGGTCAAGCAGTTCCACCGTTGCCATGGCAACGCCGAGATCTCCACCATGGCCCTGGATGGTACGCAGACCCGGCTGTTTACTGCAGGCACTGACGGAGAGGTCAAAGTAGGTGGTGGCACACACACACGCACACACACAGGTCAATCCACCATGGAGATGCAAACTCTGAAATGCAAGAACACCAGGGAATAGAGTTTGAAGAAAAGATGTGAAGAGGAAGCTGGAGTGGCAGACTTTTACAAACTACTCTTAAGATATGAACACTTCATTGACTTGTTGTATTTTTAACCATGAAATTGACAGAACAGGGCTATAAGTCTGCCATTAGACCTCAGACCCACTGATACCCATAAATTGTTCTTTGCACACAGTTCTTGACCACAATAAAGCTGGATATATACTTGATGCAAGGGGTCAGTGGCTGCAACCCTGTAGATACCTATGGTGTAGGTTAAGATTCATAGTTCAGTGTCATATTTCACTTGGTGATAGCACCACTCTAACATAAGATGGATGTGTTATCCATGATCAGGTCGTATCATGCTTTAATTATATTCCTCACAGTAACTGCAGAAGGCTCACCTTGTCTGCTTCCTGAATACTGCTTAACTATTCAAAAAACAACTGAACTTGAAACTACTCTTGTGCAATCAACGTGTTCACGTTTCTTAGTCACTGGGATTGAGAGCAACGATCATGGTCAGCAGAAAGTGTTAGACGGAGACTGTTTTGGTAGATGTGTGTGACTGAAAATGAGGGGATCACTGAGCGTTCTTTCACTATAAACAATCTACAACGGCACCAGAGAAACTAACGTACAGAACACAGCAGAACATGCTGACTAGTTCCAAGTTATCGCAGTTTAAATGCGGTCTCTATGTTGCCCCCACAGACCCGATGTAGTTACTTTTTTCAGTAGGCACATGTCAATTATGGGTGTTGTGATGGAAATCTTAGAGCTGGTTCACTCTAACAAAAAGTTTCAGGAGACCGGGATGTCTTAAACAGGAATATTTATTGAAGCTTGATCGAGGAGAAAAGGGAAACACCACGTGTGAATCACAGCGTTCTGCTACCCAAATCTGGAGATGGTGTCCTGAAGCTCAGTATTTAACCTTCCCCAGAACTGATAAGTTCCGCTATATCCAAATAGGGTTATTCCTAACTCAGTCTGTCATGTGTGAGGACTCTATTGGATATCAGATCCAAACAAGAAAAGATGTCAACCACTGCTGTCCTACAGCATAGCCTCTCTACAGTCTCTGTTATCCAGCGTCAACAACCAGGCTCCAGCCTGTTGTATCTAACCCTGAATACAGAAGATATCTAGCAGACCTTGGTCTACCAGAGGCCAGAGACAACTCGGCCTTGTCTGGCACACAGAGTGAGACAGGCGAACAGAGACAGGCAGTTGTCCTGACCTGTGAAGCCCTGTCTTAAGTTACCTTTAACCTACAAGAGGGAAGTTTAACATTCAAGAAGGAAAATTCCTTCACAGGTGTAGCTACATCATTGTAAATCCATCAATTGTAAATCCATTTTTTCTTTGCCCTAAAGAAGCAGAGGATGTAAAAGGACAGTATGAACTACTAATACAAATAAAGAAAGTCTCTTCAAATAAAGAAACTAAGTCTTGGCCTGTGTTCATAGCTTGGCATTGACATATTTTTTTTTCAAGGAATATCAGCATCTACATATTTAGACGGAAGCTAAGATCTCTGGACGTTCACAATGTCCCCTGCTGTCAAAAAACCCTTTCACTAGGGACAGAGAAGGCTGGAATAAAGGGGTAGGCATTTGCTGGAGGGGAAGGCAGCGGGCACAGCAGAGCATTTTCTTTCCACCACTTGAGTAGACAGCTTGTGAGGGAAATGAATGTTTTACTTCTGTACTTTTTTTTTTTGCCTCAATCCCACTGATGGACTGTGCTGCTGCTGGTTCAGTGAAAGTCCCTCCAAGGAGATCTTCCAATGCTCTCTTCTTGGAAGGAGGCTGTTCCAGCTCAGCACCATATGCTGAGTCTGTCTGGTCAACAGGCTGCTCTGCGGCAGGGGTGGGGCCATTGGTACCTGCTCCCCCCCCCTCATCGGTTTCCTCCACAGCGAAATGGATCTGTATAGGGCAGAGACAGTAAAGACGAAGTAAATCTAATGTAGGTAACACTGGGGAGACCTACACTTATGGAAGACATTTAAAAAAAAATACAGGCCATATTAAACAGAGTCATTAAAAAAATCTCAGCACACATTCAGAGAAAGAGAGAGAAAGTAAATACCTGGTTGTAATGCAAATGCGCAGCTTTCTCCTCCAGCCAGTGGAACACATTCTGGCGCTGGTCTTCCTCTAGATGAGGTTGTAATCTGGCGTCCAATGTGGTGCACTAGTAGTTGTATTTTTTAGTGTATCGATCTGAAAGGTTGTTGCCTCACATAGAACTTGTTTGCCAGGTCGAGGAAACATAACAAGGCATATGTATTCAATATTGTTTATTAGTCACCATAAATGCTTATAATGTAAAGTAACCCTGTCATCATCATGTCATGTGGCTTTTGTGCCATTCTGATACACCACTCCTGATTCAAAGATGTGGTGCTCTGTGACTATATTTGCACTCCACATTCAAGCCCTGCATAATGATTTTAAACTCAAAGTGCAATTGATCTCAGCAGATAAAAATAATAGATAATAAGTTATAATTAAGCGTATTATAATCAATATAATCAACCACATCAGCTCTCTGACCCCATGAGCCCTTGTGAGTATGCAGCCATGTGCATCCTGTGCATGTGCCAGCAGCATCAGGTATACAGTTACATGCCATTGGAAACAGCTACACAAGTCATCCTCAGCAGAAGAAGCTGGCACCCCTTAGGGCCAATTAGTCACAAGATGCATCATCTCTCCAATTTTCATCAACACTGAACCTGTGGTGTAGCAGTCAGGGCCATTCAGAATTTGAAATTTTGACCTTTTAATTACAGCGTTCCCATTGGGCCAATCAGCGTTTCTTTGTTAAATGCCACAACACAGACCCAAACTGCATCACCATGCTAAATTGGACAGACAGTGTGAAATATTACCTGAGCTGTCACGTTTGATGGATGTTCAGTAGGATAGAAGCTTGATGGTTTGTAACTTCGCATGGGCAGCCAAAAAATGTTAATTTCCTTCTTCTTTCTTTTTGAAAAAAAAAAAAAAAAGTGAATACAACTGTTACTATTTCTGCAACCTGTTTCTGATTCTGTGTTCTCTGTTGGCATTCGGGTGTGCTTTGGGGGTTGTTTTTGCTGTCTTTTTTTCAGGTGTGGGACTTCAATGGCCGCTGCCTCCACAGGATGAATGCCGGCCTGGGTCGAGCTGTGGAGATCTCACAGGTCCTGCTGCTGAAGAGGAGTATACTGGTGATGGGCTGGGAAAGGTACTGTACATGTGTGTATTTAAGTGCTTCCTTACATATTTACAGTGAGCATCTTTTGTTTCACTCAATCAAATATTGAATGCAACACAAAATGTGCAATACTGAAAAACCAATGTATGACCCAGGTGAATATCCGGTGTTTGGTTGCAGTAACACCTTGATAGACTGTGTATGCTTGCACACTGTGTATGAAAGAGACAGAATCAGTATGTGTGAGATTTACTGTGTGTGTGTGTGTGTGTGTGTGTGTGTGTGTGTGTGTGTGTGTGTGTGTGTGTCCGTCCTCTCCTGTTCCCTCTGCCTGCCAACAACTCAGAGCCAACCAGACATCTGGACTCTAACGAGTATCACTACCTCATATTTGTGTGTGTGTGTGTGTGTGTGTGTGTGTGTGTGTGTGTGTGTGTGTGTGTGTGTGTGTGTGTGTTTCATTGTATACCCACATCACATCTGCTCTTCATCTTCATCATCATCATTTCACACCCAGTGATCTGAACTCAGCAGTGTGCTATCATCAAGTTATACGACTCCCTCTCTCTTTTTCTCTCTTCTACACACACACACACACACACACACACACACACGCACACACACACGCACTCTCTTGCTCTCTGGGGTGTCACAGTGGTAAAGAGAACACAGACGACAGATCAGCAGCAGTAAAAGAAAATACTGCCGTATGACTTTCATATCATTTCCTGTTTCTTCACATCCACCTAGACCACAGTTTAATCCATATAGTGCTGTGTCGCATGGCATCCAATTCAAAGTCCTATTGCCTTCTGCTGCTCATACGATCCCATGCAGGCTGAAATATCCACATCCCACTGATAGACATATTACTCAGTTTGAAACCATAGTGCATCATTTTTCATTGCATGAACAATACCTGCACAACAATAGAAGTGGTGTCATTACATAGAGCAAAATATTAAAGAAGCAGAACTCATTGCAGGTGTGCTAAAAAACCTTCTGAGATGATGAGTAAGTGTTTCATTTGCATGATGTCTGCTGTAGCACTGTAGTGTAAATGAACAGCTTCCATGTTCATTACCAACTGTCTTGGTGTAAAACAAAGTTTGGATCTGTTGCAGGCAAAATACAATTCATTTTGGAATAATACATTATACTAGTGAAGCATGACAAAATGTATCAAAGTCAAATACAATCTCTGCTGGTAATAGTCTTATTTAAAAATGGTCTCATTTAGAAATGATCCAGCCTGCTACTACTATTCACTGCTACTTCAACGACTACTGCTCTACTACTCTTAATTAAAATTACTCCTACTGCTACTGGCACTACTACAACTATTACTCTATCACTACGGTGGCTGTTACCACTGCTACTGGTGGACCTACTTCTTCTTCCACTTCTACTACTATTACTGTTACCTTCAGCTATTACTAATACTGCTACTACTGTCAATGCCATCACTCAGTACTATTACAGCTAATGATTCCACTACTTCTACTATCACTACTACTATTACTGCTGCTACCGTTGCTGAATATGTAGGCCCACTGTAAGCTGAGTGGAGTGTGTGTGTCGATGAACCAGGATGTACATCAACATTCTGTATATACTGTAAAGAGACTCTGTGAGGTTTGTATATGTAACACACCTTTACAGCTTTCTCACTCCACACACCGCCTTCTCTCTGTGTCTCTGCAGGATGTTAACAGTTTTCCGTCTGCATTCCTTCTCGCAGTCTTTTGTTGAACCATCAGAGTGGAAAGGAGGGGTTCAGCATCGCAGTGATGTGCTCTGTGCCGCAATCCAGCCTCCACAGACTCTGGTCACAGGTGTGTGTGTGTGTGTATGTTTGTGTGTACACGTGATGGCCACTAAAAAGAGACACTGTAAATGTTAAGATGATGATTTCACCCACACACACACTGTTCACCAACACACTTTATTGAGTAATTGACTTATTGTGAGTCCTAAGTCAACTTTAATTTGAACATTAAGTGTATCCAATATCACGAGGGTGTATGTGCATGTGTGCTTCTGTATTTTTGTGTGTTCTCTAGAAGTTATACTTTTCTGACATAGATGCAGAATGCAGAGGAAAGATAAATGAGAGAGGCAAAAAACAAAGGCTTAGAAATGAAAATGAATCTTAGAAAAAATAAAAAACTTCAGTGAAATTAGAAATAACTGGGAGCACTTATCTGCTGATTAAAGTAAGTGGTGGTTTTATCAAAGGACTTGCTCCACATGTCTCTCTCTGCTGGAAATAGCTCTGTGTTTTTATGTGTGTTGGTGCACATGTGCAGGCAGAAAGAGACTTCAGATATTTCAGAATTCACAATCAAGTACAACTTTGCTTGTGTGTGCGTCCGTGTAGCCTACTACAGCTCAGATGTCCGTAAACATCCTGCACTTAAGCATTTTTCATAAAGGCAGGTGAACTGGGAAGGCCAAGCAGTTTATATGATGAAGAAAACGCACACTGTACTCTGCTCTGTGCTTTGCCTAATAAGAAATGGATCAAGATGTATTTCCAATAAAAAGTTACACTTTTAAAATTTCGATTTCTAATCTCTCTCTCTCTCTTTCGCACGCTCTCTACTGTATTTCAGTGTGTATGTGCATGTGCATGTGTGTTTGTGTCTGTGTGTGTGTTTGTAAGGTAATATAACCATAGCTAAGCACCACACACAGAGAGCTTGAAGGGCCAATTACTCAGGCCAACATATTTCCCCCTCTGTTTTTGTCTTGTTATTGTTTTTTGGGATTGTGCTTTTGTCTGGGTTTTTGTGTCTGCATTCATTACCTCACTAAGTATTACTTTGCTAGTAGTGTTGTGCAAAACATATGAAAGAATCATATAAAATTATACATTGTGGAAAATTATCCAGAATTAGCATGAAAATGATGAGGCAGCTGATCATTACCTGGATTCAGTGGTATGAAATGGAAATGACCCGCACATGTGAAATCAATATAGAGTTTTCAAATCACACCAGCACTTATTAAAAAGCAGAAATGCTGGGAACCTCTGCGTGTCTCACTTCTTTTAATCACTCTATTTTTTTATTCCGCTTTTGCGAGTTCATAGAAACTCTGATTTTACAGTTTTTAGGTTTTCCGATTTGGTTCAACCCACTTGATCCAATTTGCCAAGACAAAGAGTGACAACCACCATTAACCAAAGAAACATAGAACTGACCCGTAACGTGACAAAATCAACATCCCAACAAAAGGCAAGCATAATGAATGTTAAGGTCTTTAGTATGCAAAGTCAACATACTTTGAAATGCCAGCAAGGCCTCAGCACTCATCACATTCTTAGATTTTCCTGCCTGTGGGATTGAACTGGCAATCCTCCAGTTACTGGTCCACCTCTATAACCATCAACTACAAACTCCCAGCACCCAATTTTCCCTCAGTATGCTCTTCAGTTTGTAATGTTGTATCACTTTGGCTCACGTATTGAAAATTCAGTTTCAGTTTACCAGTCTGTGCGAGCAGAGCGCAGATACAAACTGCAGACCTTCTCTGGTCTTCTGAGACGCATCCACCCCAGAGATAAGTATAGAGAGCGATAAAGTGAGGGATGGAGGTGGAAAGGTAGATAAGAGTGGGTGTTGTCGAACCTGGAGGGAGAAATGGTTTGGAAGGAAATGAATAGTTGGAGCTGGAACAAAAGCACAATTCAGGAGCTACTCTGTGAACTTAGAAACTTCTTCAAAGTTTGCTCCCCAATTTCTTTGTCGACGTGTTCAGCTCCATTTTCTGCCTGCTTCGTCTCTTTATTTCCAGTCTCTAACTGACACTCCCCGTTCACTTCTGTTTATTTTTTACCTCATCTCCCTAGTTAGCATTTCTTCTCCCGCCCGCCCGCCCACACACACACACACACACACACACACACACACACACACACACACACACACACACACACACACACACACAGCCCTACGCTGCACCCCCCACCTCCAATTTAATCCAAAAGCTCAATTTAAATTATGTTTATTAGAGCTCTCTCAGTGGGGGTAAGGAGAAATAAGACATAGTACTTTTTGTCTTTAGTGTGTGTGTGTGTGTGTGTGTGTGTGTTGTACAGCTGCAGGGGTGGGGGTTTGTATATCCTAGAAAGAGAGAATAAAATTATGGATGGTGTGTTTATTTGCGTAGCTCTCTGAAATGTGACAGTGTGATTGCATTTTCGGGCACAAACTAAATCAATAAATTATTTTGTTAATAGTTGATGCAAGAAATTGAAAAAACAAAAGATATAATTGAATATTTTGCAGTTCGCCAGCAGTGTTTGCATGAAATTCACCTTTATCTGTGTCTTGTTCATGATCACTTTGTGGGCTTCAAACCTGTGACCTGTCAGTTTTTTGGAATGGTTTTCTGCCATCAGAGGTGCTGGTATATCCAGATCAACTAAGGTCTTTAAATTATGTAATTCATTCATAAATTCCTCCTACGCTTTAATATCCTGTGCATTGCTCTCTCATCTCTGGCCTTCTGGGCAAATGTGGAAAAAAAAAGATAAATCACATTCATGTCTCGATTTCATTCGTTTCCACGCTTTTCTTGGCAGCAGGTGGATGTGAACTTTTACTGTGTTATTTTCTACATTACTATTTTCACTAATTCTTTCCTCTCCAAATCCATGGAGCACAAAGACGGCGTCTAAAAGCGATGACGCCCTATTTCTGTTGCCAGCGTATTTCTTCAGGGCTGCAGTGAGTAATGCTGTTTCACATCAAAGCATGTGTGTTGCCAAATGATGTGCTAGTGCTGCCAAGTGAAAGCAGTGGTGGCATCATGGCCACCAGTGACAAAAGTCAATTTAAAGTTCTGTTGGACACACACGTGTTCAGTGCTGTGTGTGTGTGTGTGTGTGTGTGTGTGTTTGCGTGTGTATTTTTTTGAGCGTGCACGTGCATCTGTTTGTTTGTTTCTCAAGTTGAATCAAGTTGCAGCAGGAACATTTGGCTGATGTGGGACCGAAGCCTCCTCATCCATATTCACAGCCTTCGCTAGGTTCCGCTTGGCCTCTCTCTCTCTCTCTCTCTCTCTCTCTCTCTCTCTCTCTCTCTCTCTCTCTCTCTCTCTCTCTCTCTCTCTCTCTCTCACACTCACACACACACACACACTCACACACACACTCACACACACACAGCAGGGTTCATGTACACAGGGGTCCTGTGTACCTCCTTCAGTCACAACCTCTCCCTTTTCACTCTTCCTTCTTTCCTCGGATCCCTTAATCCTCCATGGCTGAAAACCTTCCAAGCGACTGAGGACAGACTCATCTGAACTATGATGGGCGGCTGAAATGTTTTAGAAATGGAAATGCAAGCGTAGAAATCAGAATACTGAGTAACAGCAATGACATCTTTTTCAAACAGAGGATGCTCTGATTTATATATACTGTATATTTCAAATTTCTTTGTTGATAAGAGCACTGTTAAAAGTTATGTACGTTAAGTAATGATGTTAATCCAGCTGCATTTTAAAGCTCACATTGTGAAGCTGATGCAGATATCTACACTTTCTCACCCCCTTTATCCCTCTCTTTCTCCGTTTTACACACACATACACACACACACACACACACACACACACACACACACACACGGCATGATAAAAGTCACTTGAAATACAGAAGCTGACCCTGGGCTGCATGAATAATGCAGGCGACCCACACTCTCATAAACTTTATACCTCCTATTGCTCCCGCACACACACCTCCCATAGCTAACACATGCCTCATATATCTCATTAACTCCTGATGTTCAACTGTCAACCCACCTGATGACATCCCTGCCTTTATATGATAAACGCACACAGACAGATACACTTTCTTATATATAATGTAGATTATTTGAAAAGCCTTTTCTCTTGAGGTGAATGTTAAGGGTTGAGTGCTGGGACAGATGGTAGCTGGGGACAGATGTCGAGCCTTATAACCATTAAAGTGGCTTTAGTGGCTGGCTTGGATGATTCCGCAGCACGAGGAAAGTTAAAGTGTGTGTGTTGAGAGAAAGTTTGTGTTGATTGTTAATATTTCTTTAGAAAATGTGACATTTTCTTCCTCTTTTTGTACACTCTTTATGTCGATACAAAAATGCCAAAAAGCAATGGGCAGTTTACCATAAGTTCTTGCACTTTGTCTCATTTTGATTCCGATGTGTGCAGGAAGCTACGATGGAGAGATCATAGTGTGGAACAACAGCACAGAAAAGGCTTTGAGGAAACTGCGGCCACCTGCTGAACACCGAGAAGGCAAGAAGCAGCTAGGTGTCACTTTCACACACAGATGCAAATACATTCAACAATCAGCTCTTTATTTTGCATTTGTTAAGTAAATGTTTCATGCTTTTCTGCCTGTGATCCGTCTCTCTTTCCTCATTTCTTTCTTTATCTTTCAATTCTTTGCTCAACTCTGATTTTCTAGGTCATTTCCCCGATTCTCATCTGGGTGTGAATGGCAAAGAAGACTCCGATAACTCCAATGCCATCACACGGTTGTTCTTTATACCAGGACGCACGTCTGTGGCTGCAGTTACAGGTGAAATATTGAAAACCGAACAGCGACTGTGTAATCCTTATCAAACTTAAAGCGTGGGTGATTTCTTATTACAGGTTCTGTAAGATGTGAGACACTGAATAATGTTACCATTGCCTCAGGAGCTATCCCAAAATAAAAGCAGTGATCACAAAGCAAGTTCTTTTTCGCCAAATAAATTCACAATCACAATGTGTGAGTCACAATGTTGCTCAAATTAACATCCTGCTCAAATTTTTTGGCCAGCTTTATTATAGTCAGAAAATCTTCCCAACTCAGAAACCAGGTGGTGATTTAGTTTTTTTGTTTTGAGGCCAAAGCGTATTTAAAAATGTATTCTGCCTGTGCATATATACAGTACACTGTAGTTGTTGTGTGACAGCCTGCGGTTGGAAGAGTTATAGTTGATGCAAACACAGTGAAGTTACTTTAGAGAGTTGAAATAGTTCTACAATCAAAAGCTTTTTTTTAAAATGTCAAATACACTGCATATACAGCCTTATTTGTCTTGTGCAAATACACAGTTGCAGAAACACAGATGCACATTACTCTGTGTGTATTATATCTATCGTGTTTACACATTACAAAGACAGTAAGGCTTCAGGTATATTGTGCTACTGTAAGTTACTGTACAGCAGCTACACATCAATGCTTGTTTGATGTGGTGAGTTTTCTTCAAGTTTTTCAATTTTAACTACTTTTCATACGCAGGAACTCAAGCTCTGAGGTTTACCTTTTCTTTTTTGCTGTATTTTAACGTTACCTGTGGTTGCTTGGGTTTTTATTCTCAGTGTTATTCCTACAGTAGCTTCTGCTTCTGCTAGCTGTAGTTGTTTAACTGCTTGGTAAAAAACATGATCAGCCTCTGGAACCTGGCCTTTATGCCTGCTACGCCAATTGTGTGTGTGTGTGTGTGTGTGTGTGTGTGTGTGTGTGTGTGTGTTCTGTGAGCTTCTCCAGTGTCCCAGCTCCAACTAATGTTCACATCTGGTCAGCTGTGATGAGGCTACTAATACGACCTCTGCCACTTTTTGACTCTGCATCTGAGCATCTACTCGCCTATTAGACAAAAAAAAGATTTGTTGTTGGAGAGACCTCATTTTGGCTCAGGCACCGTCTATTTTTGTGAATATACAATCTCTGCTTTGGGCTGGGAAATTGGCCCCCTGATGTTCTGTGGGCGGTCCATTGATACGGCATCTGCTCTTAACTTCAGGTTACCTGCAGTGAAAATGAGGACATCTGTAGATCATCCGTGATTATACAGATAGTCAAGTTTTTAAGAATTTTCTATGGTTCAACGTTTGTGCAATTGATGTTACATATTTGCTTTTTTTTGTAACATACTACACACACACTTCTATGTATATTCCTTCATTCCTCCATCAGGTGGTGCAGACTTGGTGTCCTGTGGAGGTTCAGGTGTGGTCAGGCTCTGGAACACCGTCCACAGCCGTCTGCTGGGACAGTTCACAGCTCACAACAGAGACCTGGGGTCTATTGTTATGGCTGTCTGTCCCTGGGGGAAATATTTAGTCACAGCTGATAGGGAGGGAACACTCAAGACTTGGGACATACAGGTAGGTGTCTGTCACACACACACGCACACGCACACACACACACACACGTAATATATATTGTATATTAGCTGCAGAAAACAAGAGACAGAGTGACAAAGACAGAGAGAATGATGGAGGCGGGTGAACACAGAGCCAGAGGGAGGGACAGAGATCAAGAGGCAGACTGCAGTAGACAGAGAAGAGAGAGTGAACCTCGGTATTTCCATTAGATCAGGCATGTTGTTCACTCTCAAAATGACAGCACTGTCTGTCATTTTGAAGCCTCAGCCGCTTGCTAGAGTACATCCAGACCAGTCAATCATTTAGAAAATCTTCACTGATATGTTACCCTCTTTAGAATTTTATTTTACATTTTAGAGACAGTTTGAATGAATGAGAGGAGTATTTATGTTTCTAACAGAAATACACACTGAAATATATGCATACAGACTGATTTACTATGAATTTTTTTAGGCTAATCACTTGTACTAGAAGAGGATAAAATCTTTGAAGTATAAAGTAAACTTTTCCAGTAATTTCAGCCATGTTAGCTGATAAGAGATTCACTGCAGCATACTTTACATACGCAACGCATGTTCTGTAGCTGAAGAGTTTCCGGCCTCAGAGAGGCCTTTTGACTTTTTGACTCTTATTATGAAGACTTTGCACCATCGGTATAAAGCGTAGCTGCATCACTGTCATGCTCATAATCGCAGTAAAAGAACACCCTCTCGGGTATTATTGCCACAATATTCACAGCTCAACTCTCTGTCACAGTTTATAAGAGGGGATGAATTCAAATGGGTGCGTCTCATTTGGCTCCCAGTTTAATTTATGGAGATTTATGTATATATGTAGCAGTGTTGAAGAAGTCGGACAAGCTCAGTGCTCTGGTAGAAATCCTGTCCTTCGGCATGTTTGGAGCACGCTTTGGAATCAGCTGGATGACTAACGTGATTGCACAGTATACAGTGTTGTGCTCTCAGACACAGGCTCTTCAGTACCAGGTCTCAGCCTGACATGATGCAGTAGTTTGTTGTAGTTGTTTTACATATTACACAACATGCCAAATAAAGTATTTGTGTTAATTACAATAAATGTACTGTATGTTTTTGATAATAATATTTCTTGCAGTAAAACAGATTAGGTTTTTTTTTTTTTCTTCATCTAAGTTATTGACTGTTAAAACTTGTAAACTTGTAAATCGGCCACCGCCGCCATTGTCAACTGCTAATGTGCTGTGAGAGAACAGCTTGACAGGCATAGCAACAGCAACTGGGTGGGGCAGGGCTTAGCGGGGTTACAATAATATAAATCAAATGCATAATTTTGTACATCCACAGAGAAAAACATAGATTAAGTAACCCACTGCTTTGCTCCTCTGTCCCTCAGCATTATTGTCTTGACGGAATAACCAAAGAGCCTCCGAAACTACTGAGTAGTTTCCGCCCACATCTCGATTGTGTGACTCACCTGGAGACGTGTTTCCATGGCGATACACTCCTCCTTCTCTCGGCATCATCAGACTGCAGCGTGGCTCTCAGCTACCTGCCCGGAGACACCATCGGTCTGTTCGGACAGGTACACAAACACACACCCACGCCGGTCATTTGAGTACACGGCAGTAGCTTGAATGACATAAGATAACCTGCATGTGTGGAATAATTGTTTGGGATGGCAGAGATATTGTTCAGCACCACACTGTCAAGGTAACGGCCTTAGATCCTCGCGGTTCAAACGTTCAGCGGTGCAGGCAGGCTCTGATAAAGCCTAACCTCCCACTCCGCAGCGTGCTGGTGGGTGGTAGGATCCAGTTGACGAAATGGATGTGAAACCCAGCATCAAGCCACGGTTAGGCGTGCGTGTGTGTGTGTGTGTGTGTGTGTGTGTGTGTGTGTGCGCGCTTGTGTCAAAGGGGGCCCATATTAAGTTAGCCTGCGGCGGTGTCTGCGGAGTGTTGCTTCATTTCAGTTTGCCTCAGGCTCGCACACACAGACACACAAATGCAGCCACACAAATAGAGCACATCCCAAAGAAGAACATGCATGAATAAAAGCAAACATGCATGTACACCTCCGTACTGTACATATACTGTGTAGCAACACATAAAACTGAGGTGGTAGACAAAGAAAGCTGTCTGTTTAAATCTAGTTTGTGTTCCTTTGAATGTTTTAAGAGGTACTATGCCACTAATTAGATACTGTTGGATTCATACATTGTCAGTGTAATGTTTATCAGATGTGAATTCTGCAAATAAAAGACTACATCCCAATTCAGCATATCAGGTCATCAAAGGATACACTTTTAATTATGAATATGCTTTCAAGCCACGAGAAAATACAGACAGTGACTCACATTAAAGAGCTTCCCATTACAGTTTGATGAGAGCATGTTTTAAGTCCCCAAATCCACATGACCCCAGCTAATCTGCTGATTCAAAGTAACGATCTTGTGGTCACAAGGTCATCTCGCGAAACCAACACTCTCACGCTGATCCCAAATACTCGTGCTGTTTTATCTTCACTGATGTCCGTCTCCTGTAGGAGGATCAGTGGCGCTTGGAGAGACCTGCACCTCTGCACACACAGCAGGAACCAGAGCGGGAGCAGAAAGACCACACAGGGCAAGAAGACACCAGACAGGGAGGGAAGAGGTCACCTCCAGCTCCCAGTGAGACACCATCTGACCCAGGACCCGACACTTCTGAGGGTGGAGAGATGGGGATAAAAGACGAGGAAGAGGACTGATGGACAGAGGCAGGAGTGGACAGAAGAAAACGTTTTTCCAGGTGAAGAGTCTGTCTAAAGTGCATTGTGCTATAGTTGTTCAGCTTCAGTGTTATTTTCACTGCTCTGCTTCACTGTCCAGTAAAGCTGCACTTCTGAGGAACAACTTTTACATTGTATCGTTTATTATACGTTTTAAAACAAGAATTTTGCAAGTATTTTCCGATAGTATTTACTAATTATACCCCCCTGCCCCCCCCCCCCAAAAAACAAACAAACAAACAAACAAAACAAAACATGACTGCCTTTCACAATCGCAAAGAATGAAATGGCGTTTGTGATGCTCCCAATTCAGTGATTTTTACCCCGATGCTTAGATAACAGAAAGGGATCACATTCAATATTATTTTTCAGGGAATCAGTACCTAGTTCGAGAGTGAATGCACTGTTGTAATATGAAAGTTGTCAAAGTCAGTTTCTGATGCCTTGCCAATGGAGTAGCTTCAGGCTGGTGCATAGATTTGACACCATGCATTAGAGGTTTTGATTCTCTGTTTTTCTAGATTTGTGAGATGGATTTTCATGCCCCAAAAACTGATGGGCCGTTCTGGTGTGAATACATAATATGTGAACTCAGAAATGTTATAATCATTAAAGTAAGCCTTAAATGTGTCTTTGACTGTATTTATTTTGCTTGTTTTATTGATTTTGTGTTTACAGTCACTCACCCAAACGTGGGAAGTTTACTGGACAGAAGCTACTAGGAGGGACAGGGTTAATTAGTAATTGACAACAAACCAGGACACAAAATAGCACCCAGTTTCTGTTCTTTGCTTCATTGACTTTTCGGGTACGTATACTCATTTTAAACACCAAACACTTCACCGTCATTTGATGTATTTACCGTCTAAACCGGAAGTAAGGGGATCAGATAAAGTATAAATTTTTTTGGGACTTAAATTTTTTAAAGATTCAAGTATTCGGATTAAGATTTCATTTATTTTCTTTGCAAATGAGAGAGTGCAAGAGCTAAAACAAAGAAGAGATTATTGCATAACCATACCATGATTGATTATTTAATGGTACATATCAGTAAACATGGGTGTAACACAACATGGAAAACTAACAAATAAGATCAAAAAGGCAGTTTTTCCATTGGACCTTATAATGAGTGCAGTCTTGAAACAACTCTCTTATTTGTCTCTAGAAAAAACTCGGGGCAACGCAGTATTTGGAATCTCGCTCAAATGCGGACAGACAGAGAAGTGTTCTATTGCAGTCATTGTTTTACAGTAATGTGGCTCTTGCCACTCTATCATATCAGGACGCAGTGGCAGATCGGTACAAATGAACACTACATATTTTCTTTTTTTCAGACATTTAAGTGTTCAGGCTCGCGCTCAGACATTTTTATACACGCAACATAAAGACGGGGAGCGAGAGCTGTAAAAATCCTGCAGAGGCTACTCTCAAGTAATTCAAAAATCATGTCAAAATAAAAAGTGTCACTGCAGTCTAGTAAAGTATTTTTAGACATATGTTTTGCAGTTATAGTGAAAGATGTCCTCTTTGAGTCAAGAAGAAAGATGTCTTCATCTTAAGTCAGCATTAATGGTGTGCCTGTCCAGCAGTATAAAGCTCTGTAGGGGACATGGTTACAGTTAGTACATTTATTAGTCCTTAATGATGGTGTTTGTGAGAGACAATGAATGATGTTAAGCAGTTAATAAAGGTCGATCAAACATAATTGCCCTCAAAGTTGTTTCTCTTTTTGCTGGCGGGGCCAGTTATACAGGCCACAGTAATATGTAATATTTAGCTGTAATGAGATGTAAACTCAAAGCTATGTCATGGAGTTAGGCTGTAGGGAATGAGAGGAAAACTTTTATTTAATCCTTATGATTATAACCTAAGCCAAGTAATCATTATGTGATCATAAAAATGTGAGCAATCAAAATAATAATGTAATATTAATCTGCAGTGTAATAGTTTCAGAGGGATAATGTAGATGGAAGATGTGGTGAAGAGAGAATTTAAGTGTCTACATAACTCCAAGGGCAAGTCAAATGATAAAGGACTCCACATTTAAAAAAAAAAAAAAAAGAATAGCTAACTTTTGAAATGCCTGAAAAGTGTGAACTGGAGAGACTCTACAGGGGGAATCAATACTGACTCCGTGAATCTGTGTGTGTGTGTGAGTGAGTCAGAGAGAGAGAGAGAGAGAGAGAAAGAGAAAGAGAGTGTGTGTACTGTACTGAGCTCATCAGAAAAGTTTGTGTGGTTGATTTGGTGGAAGGGCCAATTGGCAAGTCTACACTGGGCTGCCAGCCAGCTACTGGGCATGAGGTGAGGAGAGGGAATGGCCTCACTCCATCACCAGCCGAGTGTGTGTGTGTGTGTGTGTGTGTGTGTGTGTGTGTGTGTGTGTGTGTGTGTGTGTGTGTGTGTGTGTCTAAATAGCCTCAGTCCATCAGAGCAGCCATTTACCGGTGAGTGAGAGCGTCAGGTCTGTTCCGCTCACTCCATCACTGTGTGTGTGTGTGTGTGTGTGTGTGTGTGTGTGTAGAGGTGTGTTTGTGAGCAATACAGAAGTCATGGATATTGATGGGTCTGGGCGCTCAGTCTAATCTCTGCGGCAACACAAAGTACTCGGGTATCCACAGGAGAAATAAGACACGCTGCCCTCTGACACACACACACCCACAGAGGAAAGTGCAGGATTTAATCTTTGTGGGTTTTACACAGCCATAAAGATCACTTGAAATTATAACAAACTAGATTAAAAGAGTGAATATTGGGAATACGTCTAATAACCAAAAGAGGCTGTGAAATTTAGATGTCGTAAAATTTTGCACCAACTTCACACACACACACACGAACACACAAAACGTGGAGGTGGAAAAGCAATTACAAGCAGGCAGGTTGATTTTGATTTTAATTGGAGCCCTTGCTGTGAGCTCCACCTGTTATCGTCCACAGCCAACAAACATAAATGTGGAGTTGTCAGTCCTGCAAAACTCTTTCACTTAGTTTAATCGAAATTCTTGTAGACTAATCACTGGTTCCTCCTCCAAACTCTTGTAATTAATTGGTTGAGTAGTTTTAGTACGAGGGGGTGATTGGCAGTGTTTAGTAAAATGTGTTTTATTATGGATATGATTTTTGCAGAAGTTATGACCATACTGACTCTTTGAAGAAACTTAACATGGAATCAGATTTCCACTTAGATCCAACATTGCTGTTTTGATTTCACTCAGTACTACACAGTCTTGATTCCTCTGCATCCGTCTGTACCTCCTATTCACAGTGCCTGCGCCAGCCTCTGGGCTTATCCTATCCTTATTTTCATAGAAATCGTCTTTTACACTTGAACTTTATATACGCTTACAAATGAAAGCATTTGTCAGCATAGTTCCATTTCCCTAAAAGATTCAGATTCACACTTCTTTTGATTAGTGAGGTTTTATGGTTTGGTGGGCTTCTAAGGTTTTCATTTGAAAATCCTGTAACATGCTTTTGGAGACATTTTGAGGGTTTTTGGCTGTGTGTGTGAACAGCAGTTATTTTAAGCAATGTTTGGCTCTGTGAATGTAATGTTGGTCGGTTGGTTTATCTCTTTAATCCAGAGTGACACGTCTATTGGATGGATTGCCGTGAAAGTTTGAGGATGAATCCTACTGACTTTGGTGAGCTCCTGATGTTTCCTCTAGCGCCACCATTAGGTTCGCGTTTGTAGTTTTCGGTGAAATGTCTCAACAACTATTGGACGGATCTGCTGTGATATTCGGTACAGACGTTCATGTTCCCCTTGGAATTAGTTGTAATAATTTTGATGATCTCTGATCTGAAAATATTTTCCCAATACTTTGGTTTATGACCAAATACCTACAAAGCTAATGAAATTCCCTTCAGCCTCAGCTGTACTTTGTGTTTAGTGCTAGGTAAAAGTGGTATAAACAGTGTATTCCTTCACACATACTTGCCTGCTGATAAAAATATCCTTGCATGTTGTTTTTTCCACAGTTGAAGTGGAGCCTACCTGCCTCATTTTGTGTGTAATTTGCGTATTTGCATAGGTAATCAATTTAATCCTTAGTTTCTTCTCCCTCGTCCTTGTCGTCAGCCCTCTCTCCAAACCCAACACATCTCTAACTGATGATGGATTCTAATGACGTCATTATCCTTAATGTAAACGCCGCAGCACGTGCACACACATACATCTCAGATAGTCAGCCATAGGAAAAACCCAGAAAACGCGGCCACACATTTAAATACGCTGCGGTGCATCCCAACCGCATCCCCGACTCTCCTTCATCTACAATTCAAAGTGGGTCCAGTGTGGAAATGATGTGAGCCCAAAATTGCCCAATTAATTTTTATTCACTGTGTGTAAAATATGGGGCCACTGCACAACTGCTCTGTGTTGAAAGAGTGGAGTTAAATTACTGGGAAGTGGGCTGATGATGCTGGCCTGCCGCTGCTTGCCCCTGAGCCTATGGCAGTGTTAGCATTTCAAATTGAGTTACACGCTAAACAAGCAAAGCAGTGTGCGAGCGCTAACTCATCTGTTTATAGCAGGGCCTGCCTTGTTTGTTCTCTTGATGTGTGTGTGTGCTGGGGTATAGATTTGTGTGCGAGCGCCTGTGTATCTGCTTCTAATTCTTTGTCTTAGTAATAAGAAATAAATTACATTCCTGTGTGTGTGTGTGTGTGTGTGTGTGTGTTAGAGGGAGTGTTTGTGAAGGTACCTGTGTGTACTTGTATTTTTGCATTTTCTCCTGTCCCCTCTTTCAGGAGTTAGTCCACGAGGCTAAACACTCATCATGTAAATCAGTGAGCTATTAGGAGATGGCTCCTCTTCCTCTGCTTTCTCATGAAGATGAATAAGAACCAAGCGAGTGATAAAGGAGAGGGGAGAGGAAAATAAATGAACTCTGTGATTAAAGTGCACTGCTATATGGGCTTCTCGGTGCAGTATACTTATCGTGGGTGTGTGTGTGTGTTTGCCCACATCATTTCCATGCCTTCAGTTCAGCTTCCGTTTATGTTAATTTAGTGGTCGCCCTCATTTTGCTCAGATTTTAAGGTGACATTCAAGTTGTGGAAATCTCCTCACACATGAACACACACTGTACACGTCCATGAATATTCATGATCATATTTGTGTGTTTATATATCATACACAAATTCATATAATTTGTGATACCATTAAATTGCAATTCCAGAGTACGAATACGCACATATTGCCTTCAGAGAATAATATTCACTTATTGGTGATTTTAACTCATAATTGAGGTTATGGTAATTGCAAATGTGCAGTAAATTGTATGTGCTTACAGGGATGCATATATGTGCATGCCTTATCCACACATTAATTGGCCTGAAGCGCCTGGGCTTATAATGTTGTCTTATCTGTTTGAATGGTGCATAAATCTCTGTATATACTGTATACTCTATATTTAAGATAGCTTCATTTGTATGTATGAGTTTGGTGGCAGGTGAAATAGTCTGCACACACATTGCAGCTCAGACTGCCTTGTTGCAGCATAATTACCATAAATCAAATTTACATTTGTCATGTAATTTAGTTCTCATCTTGGTGTTGCCTGGTTAATTTTAGCGTCCACTGCAAATAAGATTTATTGTCATACAGATTAATAACTGGAACGCACGCACACACACACACACACAAGTACCTCCCACGCATGTCTCAAGGGAGCTATCATAATACCATGACTGTGTGAACATCTGACACTTCAGATACAGTATTTCACCCCTCAGCACCCCACACTCCTTCACTCATTCTCTCTAGTGAGATTACCAGCCAATTAAATGAGAGCGGGTGTTATGATTCAGCTATGTAGATGGTCGGGATGCGCAGAAAGAACTCTTCCACAGGGCAGATGTCACAACACAACTTCCAGACTGAAAGTGTTCTCATGTTTCTGCTTGGTTTTGAAACGTTCCAGACGTATGTCCAGAATTATAAAACTTTGAATTTTTACAACAGAATCCAGAGACTCTAGATTGCCTCTAATGTTTAATATACTGTTTGTTCAGCACGGACATTGACTGATAACCTGAAGTCCAGAATCTTTGAGTTTAACATACTCCTTGAAGCAGAATAAAGACAACAATGTCACAGTAAGATGTGCACTCAGATTAGAACTGCAGCCAAAAATAAAGCTGGTGGAGCCAGGTGGGCAAATCCATAAATAAACATAATCTTTAAATAACTGTAGCCTTTGTCAAGTAAATATGACAAGTTAAAGGAAGACACTTTCTGATCATTTCTATTCCATTGTTTGCTTTGATTGACTTATTCTAGGGATCTAGAATCACCTTTCAGTGATAGAAAACAAACACTTTGTGTTGTTTTTGTAGTGCAGAGACCAGGGAGAAGACCTGATCAATCAACTCCTTATACTGTATTTTTGAACTCACTTGGCTCCAGTTGATAATCATAAGAAGAGTCCATATTGTGATGAATAAAAACCAAGACAGATTTAGATGACAGTGATACTAATAGTGTATACTTTCACTTTTTACTTACTAGCTGGGCATGAGGGGAACCCATACAGGGATATTATCACAAAATATATTGTTCTTTAGTTTGGAAATGACCGGGAATTATATTTTTATGAGAGAGAGGGAGCGAGAGATGAGATTGGGGAGAGAGGATACATTTTTAACATGTTACAGGCTATTCAACCCACTCTAGCATGTTATGTACAGGAAAAATAATGATCACTGGAGCCAGCCTTATGGTCTGTGTTATTTTCCCTCTGAGCGAAGGAATGTGTGTCTGGGTGACTGTGTCCATTCATGCACCATGTGTACCAATGTGTGTGCATGTGCACAAGAGAGCACAACTACATTTATATATGCACTTGAATGTTTTCTGTGTGTATATCAGGAGTGAATCAGTGCAGCAGGGACATTTGACTTAGAGCAGGGGGATGCATGCTATCAGAATGCTAAGCAGCAGTTTTAAACAGTCTTAATATTGAGAAGGTGCAGGGCAATGAATTCACTTTGACACTGTGTACTGCTTCCCTGGGGTAAGGCTGCTACTGATCAGCAGGTACACACACACTTTGGTTGTAAATACTGATGCCCTCTGTAGTCAAAACAGGTTTCTTTTCCACTTCATCTACCCTAGTCTAGTCTGTCTTTGACTATATGTAAGATGAAGGGAAGTGTGGAGATGACGGGTGAATACTTCGAAAAAGGATGGGGGAAATGAAAAAATAGGAATAGAAAGAAACAAGTAAAGGAATAGCAGATGAGAGGGGAAACAAGAGGGCAAAGATGAGAGGAATGGAGAGAAGATGACAAGAAGAGGAGACAGAATCAGTAGATGGAGAGAGGAGGAGGACGAGAGGTGAGTGGAGGACAGAAATCGGGGAAATGAAGAGGTAAAGGAGATGTGAGAGTGTAGGGGTTAGGCAGAAAGGAGCAAAAGAGAAACTGTAGATAAACAGCAAGAAAGATAAAGGGGGTGAGGAGAGGAAAGAATGAAGAGAGAGGCAGCGAGATGAATAGACAACTGAGGAAAAAGGTGATGAGGGGAGATGCTTCCTCCTGAAGTTCTTCAATTAGCAGTCTGACAACTGACACACACTTTAACTCTGTGTATGTGTGTGTGTGTGTGTTTTCGTGTGATTCCCTTGCCTTCGTGAAGAAGACATGAATCTGCGTGTGTTACTCCCCATCTTGTCATATCTTATTTCATTTTTAAGGCTTTTACCCTATTCCACTTGTGATGTGGTATTTTTGCATGATTGTCCTCTTTATTTCTGTCTCTACTCCACAGAAGACCGTTCCAACAGTTGTAGAAGCTCAACGATATAAAAGTTACAAAAACTTAACAGTTAGATAGCCTGGAAGCTACTGTTTGATGTTGATGCCTATGCTCAGATCGCTAAAACATCTGCGCAACATTTATTCTGTCAACTCTCAGAATGTAAAGGTAAAGCGTAGCGTGCATGTGCAGAAGCTCCAGTATCCACACTCTGTGCACAGTCGCTCTCCACACACATAAGTAGTCCGCGCTCATACATCCAGAAGGTCCCGTGCCATCTATAGGCAGTCCAGAATGGAGAATGTGGCATAAATATTCATATATTATTACTATTCTGGTACCATAGCTAGCTACTGCACAGTTCTCCTTAAGGCCACAGTGAGCTCTTCAAAGGAAATGGATTTCTGAGTACTTTAACATATATTATAAAGCCCTGCATTTTAAAAAGCCGTCATGTATGTGTGTGTAAGTGTGTGTGTGTGTGCACTTGCGTAATCCACATTGTCTTTTCTGAATGCTAAAAACCCTTTGACTGAACCACTTTAGTGTGCAAATCTATAGAATAGTGCATCTGAAACTGGAGAACACACACACACACACACACACACACTTAAACTGCTCCAGGCTGGTGGCTTAACTCCTATCATTTGCTATAGGCTCTCCCCACACACCCGGTCACTTGTGTGTCGGCTCAGAACGTGGTGGGACAGTTTGGCCCTGTGGTCACATCCCCATGGCTGATATCCCCTAATAATCTCCATCCCCTTTCCATTCAACCGCTAACTGGAAGCATGTGTGCGTCATGAAAGTATTATAGGGTATGCGTGCGTGTAGAGATGGAGATAAGAGGAGAAAGCTTGTTGTGTGATGGAACATAAGACAAATCACAAATACGCAGTATTCACAGATTTTAGCCGGGATTTAAATTTTTTATGTGACTGAAATATTGAAGCCCTCCACCTGCCTGCAGCGTCTATCTTTTCCAACCTCTCCTCACCTTCTGTTCAAGGTCTTTTAAATTCTGGACAAGCCTTCGGATCTCTCTCTCTCTCTCTCTCTCTCTTTATATCTCTCACACACTTTCTTTATATCGCTCACACTTTCTCTTTTTTCGGTCTGTTTCTCTCCCTGTCCATGCAGCCCCCCCCCCCCCCCCCCCCTTTCTTTCTCACACCTTCTCTCGCTCTCTCTCTGTCTCTCTCCATCGCTCCCTCTCTCGCTGTCTGTTCTTCCATGAAATTAAAGCGCTTTAAGCTGCTGTTTAATCAGAGCCTGTTTGGGAAAGTGCTGTGATGACAGAAATTGTCCATCCCAAGTGCTGTGTCTATGTATGCATGTATGTACTGTTTATGTGTGTGTGTGTGTATTCATGACTATAATTCTATATGAAATATGAAAAGAAAAGGAAAGAAGAGGAATTTCTCCATGTGTGTTATTGCATATGTGTATGTGTGGTTAAAGATGTGTTTAGATGGCCATTAATCCATATATAATCAGTATTAACAGGTGTTGTGGCCTGATAATGTGATGATTAACTAAAAATCTGGATTGTTTACTGTTGGGGGCTGGATAAATGAGCACAGATCAACAAAGCTAATTAAATACAATTTGCAACCACAAAACAGTAGTTAATGCCTCAGTGTTTGACACGGTGGAGGTGGGAAATGGAAGGCATGACTGACGCCTGTGAGCTGGACTGCACTGCTTTATTTCGCCACACGTCTTTTCCTAATGACGCTGATTTTGTTGGTGCCTAAAGGAATAGTTTGACGTTTTTGAGAAATAGGCTACGCCACACTTTCGATGAGAAGCCTGATGCCAGTTTCATGTCTGTGCCTCCAGTACGGAGCTGAGGTCAGGAGGTGGTGGGCTTAGCTGAAAAAAGGGTGTTGTCATTGTTTTTGTGTGTATCCACAATCTGAATGTCTCTCTGCCTACAGTATGTACTGTACTATATTTACAAGATCCCCTCTTTACAAAACCCTCACACATTCCAGCTCTTATCAGAGTGTTAAAAAAACAAACAAAAAAAACACAGGAGTGAACTGTGCAGACTCCTTTATCCACACAGAACACAAACTGACAGGTACAAACAGTCATTTCAGATACAATTACATGAACACAGGCATTAGTCGGTAAGCCCACTGACTCATACACAAAAGTTGCACACGGGTATTCACCGACACGCAGTCATTGAGGCATAGGCATAGACACAACAGAGGAAACAGACATGATTGATTTGAGCTGGTTTCTTGTTCCTCATACACACAGTTTGTGGCTTTATGAAAATCCAGACACGCTCGCCACACCGCTGCACTTTAGGTCTGTAAATATGCAATTTCTAAATATGTAAACGAGTGGGAAACAAGTGACTTGTCATGTGTGATACACTGAGCAGATCGCATTCCCAGAAGTATCTGAGCAATTTCTGAGCATGGTGATCACCCCCCCCTCCCCCCTCCCCAAAGTTGGAAATCACAATGAAAGCTTTAGAGGCAACTGTCGTTCTTCAGGCCTCAGCTCTCATCACTGTGGTGCAATCAATCCAGGACGTGTTCCACATGTAGCCTCTAGATGGCAGTAGAGGTGCAGCTCACTGACTCACTGACTGACTGACTGTGATTGTGTGCCTGTACCTGTGAAAATCTGTTAGTGTTTGTGTGAGTAGGGAGGAAGGAGAGAGCGGGTGCGCAAGAGTGATCAAGCAGTGAAAGGTATTGGAGTTTTATTTTACCTGTGCTCCCACGCACATTGTTTAACAGACATTGGAGGGGAAATTGTCTATTCTAAATCTTGTTCATGCCACCATTTGTCTCTATAATCCATGGCAGAACAATAGGCTGATGTGATCAAACAGTATCAGCTTGTTCCCTGGTTATTAAACGCCATGTCTGACCCAGATTTCTACGTAGCAGTTACTGTCACACTCGCTACCTTTCCTAGAGTTGGATATAATAGAATTGGGTACAAAAAAAAAAAAAAAGGAATGACACATAATTTTATTTTGACGGGGCTTTAACAAGGCAGTCATTAGGCAGGCTGCATTTTCCAGTCTTTCTAAACACCTTCCTTTCCCTTCGCCTTTTCTCATCCAAATGTTTTTTGATCGTCTTTAACGGTCATTACCTATTTGTCTTGCTTTTCTTTTTTTTCTTTCTTCCTACCCTGCTGCTTTAATATCACCATCTCCTTGTCCGTCTGTCTTTTATTTTAACAGCTGATCATCAGGGTCATCAGTAGAATCACTGCCTGCCATCAACCAGTCTTAAGCCCCACCAACTGTCAGATACTCATCTGAGCTTTGGTTGATGTGCGTGATCTCTATGTATGCGCTTTGTGTGTGTGTGTGTGTGTGTGTGTGTGTGTGTGTGTGTGTGTCTGCAGGTGTGACACAGCCATCAGTTTAAGCTACTCCACATGATGAAGAGCCACTCACGTGCACACCCCGTCCTTCTGCCCTCTCCTCCTTCCTCTCTCGCACTCATCCATCTCTCCCTCCCTTCCTCCCTCCCATACTCAACCTCTCAATTTCTCACTTGGCCTTTGCGTCCAGCCCTCTGGCCTCTCTCCCCTCCACCAGAGCTCTCATTACCGCTCTTTTCTCAGTGACATCCAATGGCTGGCCATCACTTCCTGACACCTCGATATTCTCCACTCTCTGTCGCCCTTTTTTTTTTTTTTCTTTCACTCATGCTGCAACTCTCTTTATTGCTTACTCCCTCTTACTTCACTTTTGCTCTTCCTCTCTAATTTCCTATCTACCTTTCAATCCATACAGTCACCTCCCTTCTGTCTGTTGGTCAGGTTCTCTGTCAGATATTTTTATTCTGTTTTTCCTTCCATCTCTGCTGCTGGATTCTCCCTCCTCCCTCTCTCATATATCTAATGTCAATGTCAATCCTGTGTATGGCTTTTAGATATATACAGCACATTAGCTGGTCTACAGCAAATGTCACACATTTTCCCAAAACTCCTATTTCTGAAATAATTATTATTATTCATCTGAAACTATTTATTCAGTTCAATTTGTTTCCTGTTTTCTTCCATCCAATGGCAGAAATACTTTCACACACACACAGTATATCCGCCTTCTATACAGACCGGATAATCACACACCCTGTGGGACCTTCAGTGGGAAGTCAGAGGAGAATGAAGACATCATTAGGAGAGTCAGGATACTGGACTCTTTTCATGGTGTCAAGGACTTGGACAAGTATTCCTGTCCATGTTCTCATCCCACTGTGGCCTATAGTGATGGCATTGATCCTCATTCTTTGCTCTTGCCTCTCTATCTCCTCATCATGTAGCTCACATCTTTTGGACTGGCAAGTCCACTGAGTACCTCTCTTCACAGTCATGGCCTGAGAGAGGTTTTTCAGTGATGAGGACCTCAGTGAGAAGGAATCTCATTATTTTCAGTGGAAGGGATCTGCTCTTGGATGTTCCACACAGAGGTGGGGGTAAATTATGGTCGCAACCCTTGAAAATCTACGTTAACAATATCTCGGATTTTAACGAGGGGGCACTGCAATGGTTGTGTGCTTTTTGGTGCACAGCACCAATTCCAGCCCCAGGTTTTATCAGAAAACAGGTGCTCCAGTTTTTTTTTTTAGTGCTTGCTGCACCTTTGAAGGTGGGACAACACCCTTATCATTGCTAATGGTACGTTGACTTTGGTGATTTCACTTAATTTCCAGTAAAGCTTCGCCCAACTCCAATCTGTTTAAGTTTAATTTACCAGAATAATTGAAAACACCTGTGTAGGTTTCTGTAATGTCACTAATGCTGAGTTCAGATATGACTGATCGTTTCAGAATTTATTTTGCCTTCCACGACAAATTGGCTAAACAAAGAGGAATGATGATGTTGGTGCTGTTAGGTGGGACTGTGAAAGGTCACCGTCATTTTCTCTTTCTTTTTTTGGGGACTTTACCGAACTGAAGACAACAAAAATCACTCAAACTGCTTCACTGTACATTACGCGTTCAAATATACAACTTCTCTGTTTTTCAGATATCACAGATTTCCTATAGGCTGTATTGCAACATGTGATCTGTGACTGTTCAGAGATTTCTTATTCCTGGCTGCCGTTGAAGTAGATGGGCATTTAGTTGTCTTAAAGCATGAAACCAGATAATATTATCCTTTATTTGACCTTTCTGCATCATATTCTGCATGTCTTTCTTCCTTTTCTACCTTTTCCTCTATTGTTTTTTAAGTTAAATGTATAGTATGTATAATATACGACTTGCCAGCATTACTGATTGACTTCAATTAATACATACACATATTCTTTTTGATTCCGAGCAAGATTTCCCTGCCATTCTTTTTCAGTGTGGGGCAGCAAAGGGGTTCAGTGGTTAGTGTTGTTGCCTGACAAAAGCAAGAAGATCTTGGATCATGGGATTATCTTCTGTTCTCTATGAATGCCCTCCCCCCGTCTTTCTGTTTCTTGCTCTGGTTTCCCCCCACAGTCCAAAGACATGCAGATCTGTTGAACTGGAACATTAAAATTGCCCGTATAAATGTGTTTACCTGGTGTTAATCCGATGATGGACTGGTGACCTGCCTCCCCGCCATTTGTGTATGCAGGGATAGTGTCTATCCCCCTGTGACTCTGAGCAGAAATAAGTAGATATAGAAGATGGACGCGTGAAAGCTCCCAACCACCTTTTTCAAGGTTATTTAACAGTTTCTCCATTATTATGTCAATAGACTCCCAGGATTATCTGACTGCAGCCCCCCTGTGCATGCGAGGCGTCACAAAAATAGTGTTGATTCTGGCTGGCTGACTACTTTCTCTCTCCTTCCTTTCTCTCTGTCCCTGTGGCTACCGCTCTGTCATTGCTAAAAGGTTTCCAACCATTGCCAAACAGTCAATATACAGTATATCCAGCATGAGGCCGCCGAGGAAGGTTTAACCCAGCAGATGACATTCAGTACAGCGCCATAATCATTGCCTCCTAATGAATTGAATAGCCTTGACATTTCACAGCACAACGCTTGTCCTTTTCCTGAAACTGCTCTGCTGTTGTACCCCTCCTTTCATGCATTCTGTCACTCTCTTGTTCTCGTTCTTTCTCTTGCATTGCTTTTCCGTGTGCCTTCTGGCCTCCCGCTATGCCCCCCTCTCTACCTCCACCCTTCATTTCTATATCCCTGACTCCCTCTCTTACTCCTTCTCTCGCTTCTTCTCACTCGTCCGCTCATTGGTATGCTGCTGCACGCCCAGCTGTCTATGCAGGCAGAGCTGAGAGAGAGAGAGAGGGAGGGAGGGAGGGAAAGAAGGAGAGAGTCACTGTTTAGCAGCGGAGACAGAATCCAGCTGGAGGGTCACGACCCTAAATGACCATCCACACTCGCACACACACAGGCACGCTCAATAAGTCATACACCCACACTTCCCTGATGGCAGGAGCAATAGGTCATATGCCAACAAGGTAGGAAGAGAGAGCACGAGAGAGAGAGACAAAAGCAGAGAAAGAGAGAGAGTGAGAAAGCAGGATTTAGGAATGAGGTGGAGTTTTGTTCACTGCTTGCTGAGCCATAATTGTCCTGTGGTTTGGTGGGGAGGACGACAAGGAAGGAAAGAGACATCGAAAAAAGCCGCAATGGAGGGGGCATGGCCCGCAGTAGAGTGCTTTTGCAATAGTGTCAGAAAGTTTCTTTTATCCTGGAATACAGATGAGGGCTGGATGGATGACTGCCTGGCTGCACTGTTACAGGACAGACAGACAGAAAGACTCACACATGCACAAACACAGCTTGCAGGTCTGTTTGTGTTTCCTCTTTTTGGCATATATAAGGTATGTATAGTATGCAAGAACATCATAAAGAAACATAATCATAATCAGTAATTGAATTATTATCAACTGGACTAAATAGATTTTCTAAACAATTTCCACCTATTAAACCAACAGAGTATGTTATTGTATTGCGGTCCACAGGGGGCTGTGTACTTTTAAGAAATTATGGTGGTAAAGGCCTTTATATTGATTTTAATGAATTACTGTCTATATTTAGGTTAATAAGCCTAATATTGCCAAAATAAATAAAAAAAACAAGCTCATCAGAGACAAACACATACATTTTTTTTCACAATTATCAAGTATTTCCATTCTGGTAATTTAGTTACTGAAATACAATGCCATGAAGCCTGGAAGATTTCTGATAATACAGAATTAATAATGTCAAAAAAGTGTCATATAAAATAGTACACAGAATCAGTCTTGTGAGTAGTGTAGCGTACTTGAAAGAGTTGCTATGGACAGCAGTCGAGAATTTTGTTGCCTGGTCGAGGAAATTATATTTACACTGAAATATTTTATATTCTGACACAGACACTTGGCACTGCTGAAGCTAAACTTTCCCCATGTTTTGTTTAATTTATATGACACATAAAATATATGTATTGTAAGGGCCCTGGCAGTGTAAATAGTTAACTACATCATCAATTTTTTCTTCTGTATGTCCTTTTGACTGCTGGAGAATTGAGATTTCTCATATACTCAGTAGACTGGTATGTGATGAACAGATACATGGTGGCTTATTTTTCCTGTAGACAAACAAACATAAGCACTCTTCCACACACACACACACACACACACACACTGTAGGCCTACATTTTGGCAGCTTATAGGGCGAATGGGAAATTGTTTTTGCTTCTGATCTTTAATGATTGCAAACACGAAAGATCTAAACCGCACCATCTTGGGTGACTAAAGACAACTCTTAAGTCTGCTGGATAAAAACAACAGCGGTTCAGAGCTCTAATCAGAGCTATGACATTTATCTCGATGCTGTGAGGATTTTAATTAGATGGGAATTCCCGCTGCCCGTGATTACCGAGCCGATAGGGGACTTCGTGTCTTTGAATCCGGCGTTTATTCCCCGAACAAACAGAGGCACACTCGAATGATTATTTAAAAAAAAAAAAAAAAACAACAACAACAACAACAAAAAAACAACTTTAAGACGAGTCAACACATTTCCGGACAACTCCACGAGCCCTGCTATCGCGAGAGTCAGGCCGGGCGTCGGTTGCCGGGGCGACGACAGAGCAACACACCCGGAGAGCGGAGCGAGAAGAAACACCGCCATGTCCGAGGCTCTGACCGAGAGGTATTCAAACTCTCCTAATACATCTACTGACGATAAAGCGCGCTGACTCGAAAAGGGAGAAACTGACTGCGCTTTGTCGAGCCGGTGAAGCGCGTAAGTTGAGGCAGTCACTGGTGAGTTTCTGTGACTGCAGCGAGCCTCCCCTCGGCTCTGGGTCTTTGCTGTAACGCGAGAGTTTCTGTAACCTTTTGGGTGTTTTTTTTTTTTTTTTTTAAGTCACCAGCAACTTCAGCTTTAGTCAAACGTCTCCTCCTGTGAAGCGCTGTGTCCAAAAAAAAAAACTCAAAGTTGCGTCAAAAGTTAAGAGTTGGCTAATGTTAGCTCTAAAATGTCACTTTGCCAGTCCACATATTCCCATTTGACACATGTATTCAAGTCACGGGCTGATTATAGCATTAGTTCTAATGGGCTGGGCATTCAGAAGTGTTTTATTTTCAGCTTTAGCAAAGATACTCTTGGTTTGGACCAACTGTGCCACAGGAATGAACGGGGAACATGGTGGTGTGTTGCCGTCCATGGAGAAAACCTCATCACGGAGCTCCACCGTGGTTGCCGGGTGGGTTTGTTCCCTCACCTGAAGTCCTCCTGTTGCAGCTGTCACTTGGGAAACTTAAAAAGCCGCGGTGTGTCTGACACCACAGTGTCTGCTGTGGACTTTTTTCCACGCAGACATCTTCACGTCATGGCAGGACAAGTGATCCATAATTCAAATCAAGCTGCGTCCTTTAGTTTTGCTCTGGTGTTGTGTATAGTGGCTTACTTACACCTGTACCTTTCCTGCCATGACGAGTAAAAACGCCCTCTCTGAGAAAGGTCTGTTCGGTGGCTATCATGCAAGCGGACTTCTCATTAAGGTTTGATTTCAGTCTGCTGTACTGGGCTGTTTTACAGTCTGGTGGGCAAATGTTTCATACAGGGTTAGCAGTAGCTAATCACCCCCGCCTCGTGTCACTTTGCTATCAGCTGAGTTGCATATAACAATATATTATATCTGCCTTACTGGCTAATTAACTTAATTGGCTTTTACTGCCCAAAAGGGCTGCCAGTCATTTCTCAAGCATATACTGTATGTCTGCCAGGTACAATTTAAACGCACAGGATTGCTTGTTTTAACTGCCTCTTATACATTTGGGCAAGTCTGTCCCTGCTGTTTTGCTCATTTCACTGCAGCGGTATTTCATTTATGGCAGTGTGTGATTTAGCCTGGGCCCAGTGTGATAGTCAGTTTTATGCCATTACTGTTGGTTTTCATTGCAGAAGAGACTCGTTGTGAAGAGGCACAGCGAAGGCGCGGGAGGAATACCTGAGCCTCCAGAAAGAAAAGGCATGAATTTAAATGACTTTGTGGTGCTTCCTAACAACAAGGCCAAATCCGTCAAGCTCAATGCCAGGTAAGATGAGACAAGATCGATGATGTGATTTAAGGCATTTGGTAGAAGACCATTAGGGTTACTTGGCTGCTATACTCTTTCCATTTGTTCCCATTCAAATTCTGCCCAGAGAAGGAGTAGGCTATCTCACAAAATGGAGTTTCAGGCTAGATAAACCATGTGACCTGGTTTCTGATAGCAGTGTATTTGTTTCCTTCATATCGCCCAGTGCAAAATTGAGTCTAGTCTCCAACGTAGTTTCTCATTTGCCAACAGGTAATTGACTTAACTGATGTCTGCGTTGGTGGTACCCTGATCCAGTGACTAATTGATTGAAGTATTGATTAGTCATGCGAATAGGGATCTGCTAGTGCAGCAGATGAATTGAACATATTGATAAAAGCCCGGCTGTCCAATCTGACGGAGTAGGTCATTTGTATGATTGATTGTTGTTGATTGATTGCATATATGTGAGTCTGTGTGTGTTGCCATAGGAACCTGCAAGCACTGCAGATGGAGACGGTGACTCTGGCCGAGGAGAGCAAAGAGATGGAGAAGCAACTGCAACAGCTCAAAGAGAGCATGAGTAAAGAGAAGGAGGAGAGAGGGTGAGTATGAGTGCTGGAGTTAGTGTACTAGAAATGAGAGGGAGAGGTGGCGAGGAGGAGAGAGTAGCAGAACAGTAGGAATCAGCAGGCAGAAGGGGATAGGGTGAGTAAAAAAGGGAGTGAGAGGGGAGAGAGGCTAGTGAATAAGGAAGCAGGATGAGCAGCCGTAATAGAAAACACAAAAGGGGATGATTTATATTCTTGACTCAAGGTTCAATTTACTGCATTGATAATTTTACTGATCCTTCTGTTGTCTGATTCCATCACATGGAATATCTGTGTAATTAGTTTGTTGTGGTTCGACTTGTGTGAATGTTTATGTTTTAAACTCCACTAGAGACAGGGCTCTAAGGATGGAGCTCCCCATCTGTCAGTATGTCTGACTGTCCAACACTTTAACCCAGAAGAAGATATCTCAAACTACATGACTGATTCCAATCAAATTGAGTACTGGAGTAATTACAGTATTTGATTTGGCATGTGCTGATATTAAAATTTCACCATTATCTTTCTCAAGGTAACTGCCAGTGTGATCTTAAAAAATATTGAGATTAACATCCTTTTTTCACTAAAAAAATTATTTTACTTAAATTAAGTGTAAAGCTCTTTATATAGTAAAAAATCTGTACAGCCAATGGTGGCAGTGACAGAAGATGTGTTACTAAATTAAGAATCAGTTAAATTGGTCTTGTTGTCTTCGGCTGTCACTCTTGTTCATTCATGGCAGACCTAAACCTGATGGAAGAGTTGTGACAACCTGTAACACAAAAGGAATCAAAAATGATGCCAGACAATATTGGGAAATATTTAAACATGTTGAAGCTGTAATAGTTTTAAAGGAATAGAAGTAGTCAAACTTGAAATATGGTTAAATGACATAGAGATAGAAAAGAGATGAAAAGAAACAGAGGGAGGCCAGGAATTACAGCAGGTACAGAGAGGGATCAGAGAAGACAGAGAAGGAAGAGGGAGAACCAAAAGAAAAAGTGACTGAAGGATGAATACAGTGATTTGAGAGATAAGATGCCTAATGTATAGATGCTGAAAAACATCCAGACTGTCAAAGCTTAACGCATGGGGAACAGAGCAGGTGACTAATGGAGAGACAGGAATCGGTGAGGGAAGTAGGAAGCTGGGATAAAGATTGCAGCAGCTGTAACAGAGCGAGCGACAAAGACAGAGGCACTGGGTAATAGAGATATATGGAGGAGGAGACTAAATGAGAGGGGGGGAGGTCGATGACTTTTCTACCTATAAAGGTCAAGAAAAGGTTGCAATGGAAGGGGGAAAAGATGCAGTCAGAGAATTGAAAAGACAAAGAAGAAAAGATAAAGTAGGTTCATGCCCATATAGTGGACTATTCTAAATGTCACTGGAGCCCTACAGACACCTGGTCCCAGCAACTTGAATACAACTATACTCTTATTTTCCCTTCACTGGAATCGATGGCCAATAATGTTCCCCACATGTAAATGACATTAATTGGGGAGGGCATAGGAATCAGCAAAAGTAAAATGAAGGAGTAAAAATACATAAGGAAAGCATTTGATGTTAAGCTTAGCTAGTAACACATTTTTTACCACATGACAAGTATTAACCTGAAACACCCTGTAGTTTCTCTTTTCTACTTTTCCCTATCGTAATCAAAACTGCAAGTCCTGATTGTACCTGTCTGCTGTGTATTCTGCTTGACATGCTTTTGTTTGGCCCTTGTAATTGCCACTATATTTTGAATAAGGTCATACATGAACTGTCACAACTCTTTAGAGTGATTGCAGGGGATTTACAGAAGCTCACAGCTTTTCTGGTGCTACATGTGCAGTGATGCCCATCAAATGCTTGTATTTATTTCTATAAATACTTCTTATTATATTTATTTCATTTTGAGATGCTCAGACAATCATAAATTACAAAATTAGGCATTTCAGTGATGAAGGTGAAAAGTGACTTTCAATGTCTTTAAAAAGTTCCAGTACAGCAGAGTTACGTGTGCTGTTCCAGAGGCTTGTAAAAATCACACTTCAAAACTGATGAACCATATGTTATTCCCATGATACTGTTCAGTGAATATTTAGATCACAGGCAGCTGCCCTTCAGTTATGAATTGGGTTTGGGCTTGGCAAATTCGACATGGAAACAGTCCAAACTCCCAAAGACGGGAGGACGAAGTACAATCAGCAGCGCTCTTGCTAATACCACTAGCTCTCACTTCTGGTCAGTTGGACTGTAATTGGCTAGATGTGGACTTTGGCGTGAATTTGGTGTAAATTTAGACTGTACTTGGGCTGTGACTGAGGACGTTTCACAAGTTCACAAAAGTACAGACAAGAACGCAGATTGAGAAATGCCTCTTAACTTGTATTATTGTCCAACCCAACCAAATCCATAGTTCATCTGCCATTTGATAACGTCAGAGATTTCTTTTACCATATTTAACGGAGACCTGTTGTTATTCACACAAGTGTAGGCTGAACTTGCCTAGGAACACAGTGTGATCATGTTCTCTTTGAGGTAGATTTATTTTCCTGTGGTAAAGGCCAGGTCTGCACATAATGAAACTGCCTGAGTCACTGTGCAAACTGATCATAAGCAATGAAAACTTGGACTTTTCTGCTAGTTCGCACACGTCAAATAACAAATGACATGTGTCATCATGACAAAAGAGATTATGTTTCTTCTGTTATTCTGTTTTGATCATCAACAGTGGGCAGAATACAAAAGCAGGCTTGTCTTCGGTGGTAAACACTGTCTATCAAGTGGTTGTACTTATATGTCAGTGTATTGGCTGTCATAGGGCCACATCTACTGATTTATGGGCAAGCGTGAATGAATTATATATATGAAGGCTGACACAAACACACACATACACACACACAGACACTCAGCCATACATTTATTGTGATTGTGTCTGGGTTTTGCAATAAAAAACATTTCATTGGCTTTTGATTAAGATTGGACATTGGGAGGACAGCATACACATACTGTAGTGAATACTTTGTGTGCCAGCGTCTGTGTATAAAACTATTAAAATGTAAAAATCTTCACATTCATTTGGATAGCTCCAATCCATTTCTCTCTCTCTCTCTCTTTCACACACACACACACACACACACACACACAACATATAATTTATGTTTTCTCCTCATTTTATTACAGAATATGTACCTGGCCCATTACTGTGACTATTATTCAACAAATTCAGATTGAGGGTCATCTCAGCCTGTGTGTGCCTGAAATTAATTTGCAGAATGAAAACACTATTTTTTAATGTGATTGTTTTATTCACTGTTCCCAGTTCACCTCATTTCATTGATAAGTCTGCATGTGCTACCCAATGTGAAGTTATGGAGAACAGTTAAATAGAGGTGTATATCACAATATATGAGCACATAATACAGGGACAGCTTTAGGGAGAAGCAAAGTACGTATATTACACACAGACTCCTTCAAATAATAACAGCCAGAAAAAGGTTACACACACACAGACAAATTTATAGGCAGCACAGCTAATTACAATAACAGTGATTTTGAGCTGAGTTATGATGAGAGGTATTCTTTACACATGATTTTCTATTTCTGTTGGTCCAAATTCATACATTGCATACAAACAATGAAATGCATACTGTAGATTATAATAGTAGGTTAATGTATTTGCTTGTTTTAGGAGATGAAATGTGTTTGTGTTGTTTCTGTGTGTGTATACCAGTGCTGCTTTGTTTCTCAGTGGAGGCCTAGTTCTAATTAAGAAGCCATACATCAGTATGGGGAGAGGGCCATCTTGTTCAGGCTGCACAAACGATAAGCACATAAACACAGTGTTTCCTGTCACACTGAAATACTGCAACATTTACCGCTCCACCAGCCCCAAGATACGACAAGGTATGTGCGTGGCTGCCTGTGTGTATCATTTGATACTACTCCTCCATAAATAATGGCACTTGTGTTTGTGTGTTTTTTTGCTTTTACTTTGCGGGTTAGAGAGGTTACTACACTTTTTTGGTTCTGTCTGTCTTGTGTTCCTTAAAGACACCCTCAACTCAGCTACAGGAGAGAAATCCTGCTTAAGCCCGTTGCCTTTGAAATATTACTAGCTTGAGAAAGAATTTACATTTGTGTGTGAGCCAGCTTGAAAGAGGTGGAAAAATATAGCGAGGGTTTGTGTGTGTGTGAAGGTAGGAGAAAGACTCAGCTGGCTCAACTACAAAGTGTAAATAGATGAAATAGCGTAGTCTGGATATGATGTGGCTGAGAGGTAACTGAAGAAATTATAACATATTTAGAATTGTTTTTTTCTCATTTTACTTTACTGTATAGAATAGAAAATTCCTCAACTTTTTTTTTCAATAATTTGTCAGCATTGATTTATAATGCTGGTTACTGATTTGTTTTCATGTGCAGTAGTGTCACTAATCAGTCTTGACTGTGCAGTGCTGTTGTCAAGGAGACCATAGTAGAACATTTTAATACCTTTTTTATTTCAATGCTACTGCAGCTACAGATGAATAGGGGAAGCAGAGATCAGTTGTAATGGATCAGAAGATTAGTTGTACTACCTTTATATTAAACTAATGCCTTTCAAATTTAAGATACTGCCATACTTACGAACTAAGTTTGTGTTGTATATTTGCTGTCTGTTGGTCGACATTCACGATATTACTGTCGCCACAGTGAGCAGAAGAGGGTGGAAGGTAGAAGAAAAGTTTGTAGTAGATGTGATGAAGCTGAAAACAAATGAACTCGGATTGAAATGAAGCAGTCATGGAGTAAATTACATTATTAGGTACTAAAATAAACTGCTACACATGTCCTGTCTGGCTTTTACAATTGAACTCCACATTAATGTAGCTACCTTTCATCTGAACGCTGTGTGTAGCGATGCTGCAGTCCCTCAGATGTGAAACCCAGCTTAACAATTTGAATCAATTCATCGGAACACCTCTAATGAAAAAGAGGAAACAGTTTCTCATCAGTCCCTCTCTGATTGACACGAGAGAAATCAGACAAGGATGGGGGTCTGGCGGTTAATCAGTATGTGAAGGTTACTTGGATTTTCTCTAAGGTTCCTCCCTTACCCGCCTTTTCCTCACAGAACATGCAAGTGTTTCTTTGACAAGTCTTTACTATAGATCTTCAAGCTGTGATTTATGCTCCGGCTGTACAGTGTGCTGTGTGTCTGTGTTATCCACCACTCTGTTTTTCTCCCTCTGCTTTTCTCTGAGATCGCAGAGCTCCCGGAGTAGATGAATTGTTCATCTTTGTCTTAGAGTCGGGCTACACACACACACACACACACACGCACGCACGCACGCACTCTCACATACGCACCCAAAGAATAGGCGACAAATTCAGTTTGCTGAGAGGAGGTGCGGTATAATCAGTTTGTGAAGAGTACACAGGCGATAATAAAGCCAGACCGGCGGCTTGGGGCAAACGCAGTACATCATTCTCTGTTTTGGCCTGCCCGAATCGCAGATTTAATGTAGCTTTGTCTTTAGGCCAACACAGCTTACAGACACTAGCTCTCGTCTTATCTAAAAGTACAGTTGAGGTTCCGCTTTTTTCCTGCTTCCTTTTCTGTCTATTTTCTGTATATTGGCTCTTTTGCTCCCTCTTTTACTCTTGTTTCCAGCCTTTGTTTATTCCTGTTTTTTTGGTCAGTATGTGTGTCAACCCTGTGACCTGACGCTGCTCATGCTGGACCAAAATGTGTTGAAAGGATTCTATGTCTGAATCTTTCTTGCCTCTGGTAATTTTTCTCTCCTGTTTCGCTCTGTTTTTGCCCTGTCCTCACACTGGGAGAGAGGGAATTGATAAACCAATACTTTAGCATTAGATTTCAAAGTGTGTGCGCATTTGCATGTGTGCGTGCCTGTGGGACGCAGATGTTGTCTATTCTCCCTTTAGGTGAGATGGGACGGTAACAAGTGATAGCCGTGTGTATGTTTGTGTGTATGTCCTTATGTTAGACATGAATGTGTCCAGGTATGACAGATGGTGTTTGCCTTGGGTTAACATTCAATCATAAAGCATTCTTTCTCCTTCCGTTGCAATGTATCTGTTTAACATTTAGAAGTATGTTAAAGCTTGGACTAAGCTAATGTAAAACTGTACTCCTCACTGTGTTTCGTCCGCTTTGTCTTTGAAGAAGAAATGTCTTTAGACAAGGTGGAATTTGGTGTCTTGTTTGATGTTTGTTTCCAATATGCAAGTTGTGACTTAAAGGTTGTCATGTGCTATCTATCCACTAGACAGTGAAAGGTGCGCAGCAATGTGTGATAGTAGTGTGTGAATGTGCGTGTGTCTGTGTGTATGTTTTCCTGTGCCTGTGAAACAAGTGTAGTCAGGTCACTGAAGTAATCAAAAGCACTCACTCTCTCTCATTGGCATGGATTCAATGCAATGTTGCCCAAGCATATTATCACAAACTATATGGTCATAATAAACATAAATAAACATTAAACAATAATAATACAAAAGGGCAAGGAGAACAAGAGGGGCTATGAAAGGTCAGTAAGAGTATGATGACATATAAACATGTAAAACAAATTAATTATTTATTAATAAACATGAATTATTTGCCATGTGGGACAGGGGGCTTACAGAGCTGTGGAGCTCATGGCAGGCTGTTACATATCTTGCTGCCAGTGCCAGTCTACAGCAGTCCTCCCTCTCTCCCAGTAGGACCGGCCTCTCCAAGCCTCTCCAAGTCGCTAAAGTAGACAAACTCTGGGAATATTTGTATTATTTTTGTAAAATATTGGTCTCTAAGAATATGATATTGGTTTCAGTGAGTTAGGAAGTGCAGCTCTGTGCCTACTATTCTCTGATCACAGTAAGAACACAACCTCTCCTCTCTGTGCAGAGAGGTCTGTCGGTGCCGGCCCGCCTCCGCTGCTAGGTTGTGCTCACTCAGTCTGTACTTAGTCAGTGTTATCCTCAGTTTTCAATCAGACACTATGGTCAAGTAGGTTGCCACAGTGTACTGACTGTTTAGTACACTGTTTCAAATTTGTTGTGTGATTTTGTTAGTTCTGTCCAATAATGTCTGTATTTTTATTTTTCTTTCGTCATAATTTGGTTGAGTCTAATTTTATGAGTGCATGTGTCCTGAAGCTGAGGTGGTCGTAGTGTAATGACCTCATGAGCCTCAGGACAAGCAGGCTGTGGGTTCAACTCCTGGTTGAGATGGAAGTGTTTGTAAGACAGAAAACATTGACTGTGAGATTGTGTCTGTATCTGTCATTATTATTTTGGGTGTGTTTACTCATACATGTATATGTGGGTGTATTTGAGTGTGTTTCTGTGTGGATTAGATAATGAGATCTTTGCTAATGCAAAGTCCACAGAGATGCACAAACAGACACGCACACTCAATCTCTCCAGGTTGCTTGTCCTGAGGGGACACCCTGTCATCCTGCACCGACAGGGGTGTGCCTCAACTGTCTCCCCTAGCGACAGTCCAGTCGCCAAGGTGATGTCGCCAGGGTGATTACCTGACGCCCACCCTCAGTGTCAGCACAGCACAGCAACAGTCTGTTGGCAACTCTTGCCATCACCCACACACACACACTGATACAGATACAGAGAGACACATTCTCACACACACGAATAGAGTCTGACTTCCTGTGCCATGACAGGCTGCCAGCTCAATCCAAAATAGACTTCTTTCAAAGACAGCCAGACATCACAATAGCATAAATAGCATAAATAATTCAACAACATGAGCATGAATAACTCACGTCTAAATGAGGAGCCCTCTCCATTTCTTCACTTTCTGCTACTGACAGGAGTGTCCTGCATGAGTGTGTGTATCTGCACACATGCCTTTGCACATTTGCATTCATGTTCTTGTATTTGCAGCAGCATCTATGCGTGTGTGTGTTAATGTGTGAGTAGGTATAATTTTTGTAACTTTTCTAGTTCTATTTTTATGTGTGAGGTTCAATAGACCGCTGATGGAAAACGTCCTTCTGGTCTTAGACTGAATAGCGCAATGTGAAAATGTAGGGCCCTATGACATTGTATAAGTGCAGAATGTGTGTATGTAATGGCTATTGGCAAAGTGTTTTTCCTTGTTGTTCTGAGTCCTTTTAACAACACAAGGACCATGTTGTGATAAACACACTTTTTCAATGGTGCAAAGTGATTTTTTTATATATTTTTTTTTTTATGGATTTAGTCTTTAGTGTTACGCCTATTTCATGCTGATATTATTTTCTTTTTCTTGACATAATTGCTTCCCCTCTACTTAAAGTCTGGCACTGTTATTAAAATGCTTCAGTCTTCTTGGGCACTTCAGTGGATTAAATGCATTAATTCTTCACTTTCACCCTATTGAAAATACAGAAATAACAAGATGTTTGCATTGCAGTTTTTGCTAAATCTTCTAATGCAGTTTAAGAAAGATTTTGTTCTGTGTTTTTACAGTTCATTTGGACACGTAAAGGATATATCTCCTCCATTCACTATGCTTTATTGGTACATACTGTATGCTAAGTGAACAGCTCACAGCCCTCAAATATAATGGGAATTTGTCCTAGAAAAAATATTTGAAAACACACCTCTGTGTGTTTGGATGTGTGTGCCTGAGTCTGTGTTGCATTTATTGTTAATGAAGAAACTTGATTGTTATGTTTTTAGATGCCCATGCCCAGATTTTCTAATGTAGAATGAATATTAGAGTGGCTGTTACATTTTATAGATATGAAAGTATGTCCTCGTGAAAAAAAAGGAGCATAAACAAATCAAATCAAGCACTGAAACATGTTGATGTAATCACTGTTTCTCTTTAAATTTTTTAGAAATCTATGATACTGTAGATGAGCTATGTATGTCAAATTCAAAGGGGTTGTATTTCAAGATTGTTGATTTACAATTGCAAAAGAAAAACTCTCTCTTTGTCTGTTTAGGCATTCTGGAGGATTTAAATGGAAGTCTGGAAAATGTGGTTCTTTAAACAGCAGTGCTCAAACAAACAGTGCGAGAAAGAACAAGGACAACAGACTCCAAAAGGTACACGAGAAATCTTATCTATACATCAGTGGATGTGTTTATGATGTGTTAATTAGTGTGTTTATATTATCTCACATTTGTGTTTGTGTCATCCTGTCGAACTTCATTCATGTGCATTTATAAATGTTATTGATTCAAGATGATTTGGATATTTTGTAAGATTGCTTACACATTTGTTGACATGCTAATACTAATACTAATACTACTGCAAACAAACATACAGTACTTGTTCTCAAGCTTGATTCCTTAAACTCTTACCTTAAGAGTACCTTAAGGGTTACATGCACTGTGTCTCTCAATTCCTGTTTCCATGTTTGCTGCAGGTGCACCATGTGCCTGCATCCATAAAAATAAAGTGTACTACCAGTCCTTTAGTGCACTGAGCATATCAGACTTGAGATTGCACTTTGCACCCTGCCCCTTGATTTGAGACATTTGTGCCTGAGATCTCAGCGGAGAAACCCATGTCTTTCAGTTTATAGTACAAAAAAAGTGACTCTTTTCTAAAGGTTATGACTGCCTGAGAGTAAAAAAGAAATAATTAAATTATCAGCATTTAAATTCCAATAGAGGCCAGCCCCTGCTGTTTAATGTCCACTTGTAAAAGGTCTTGGTAGAACGGTTGTAAAAAAAAAGAAGCTTAGTTTCATTGAGAGGTAATAACCATAGTGTAGGCTGTCTGATTTCAAAATGTCACAATATGGTACATTCAAATATACTTCAAGTTGTTGTTTTTACATCAGTTTTCAACAGTTTGAGAGTGCTAAACAGATATAATAATTTTATGACAGAAAATAAAAAATAATATAAAAAGACAAAATAACAACCCCATGTGTAGCAGTTTTTTGTTTATTTATTTTTTTGCACATTAAAAAAATACAGGGATGTAAAAGTGCAAACGATAATATGAACACAGTAGTTCATATGTACAAGCATAACTACTACTGCACATACACACAAATCTGTGCATGAGTGTTAGGAAACTGAGAGCTTTCACAAACTGTCGCCACTGATTTGTCACTCCCTATCTCCTCAACAGCTGTCAGCAGGCAAGGTGAAGATCCGAGTGCTGAAGGATGAACCACTGACAGGTGAATAGTTTGCCAACACAACCTGGGCTTCAACTGTGGGTTACCTGCACCAGGTAGACTTGCCAAGGTTGTGTACTCGTCGGTCCTTTGATACACTAGCCTGCAGTAGATTCCTTCTACCCTCCACATGTAGGTTAGCATTCAAGAACTACAGAGCAGCAACCTGGGAACTGGTAAAGGTTCAGAGCTCATGGTTACCTTAGTAAGGTGGATACTTGCAATCACAGGGGCCAGACTGTGGTGTTCTATTGTTAAAGATTGATCTTCGTAACTAGTAACCAACCTTGGCAGAATTATAATGTTTTGAACATGCCTGAGGCACAAACTCACACCTTGAATCAGAATGTTTCAAAATGTGCTGATAAGTGTTAAATATATACAAAATCACAAAATGCAACTTTTTAAGGTTTATCAGGCTGTAGATTCCAACTAGTTGTATAAGCATGTTAATTATTAATGTTTTTTGCTCAAAAACCACAAGCACTTCTGATTTTTGTACAGTTTTGATACTGCACTAAATTTTGACACTGTCTCTGTCAGTCACATAGATATCATTTAAATGTCAATAATATTAAATCCCCTTGCCAAGTGCTAACAACAGTATACTTGCTCTGTTTAGCCCCACCTCAGCCACCGCCTCCACCTCCCCCCGCTACCATCGGTCTTCGGACAACAAGAAAAAACAGGCTGAAGGGAACATACTGTGGACAATGTGAAGTCAAGACTGCTGGACTGGTATGCAGACAAACACACAGTCAGAGACGCACACAAAAGACACTGTATGGCTGAAATTGTAACTCCAGTGCTGGGCAGATGAAGAATTTCCTTTCTGCATAGGAAGCTCAGTAACACGCATCAAACATTCAAATGACAAAAAAAGACAAACAGCACTCCTCAGGAGGCATGCTTTTTCTCTCTGAGGAGACAAAACAAATCTGCCTTTTTTGAGAGCGCAAATGTTAGTTTCATAGTAGACTGAGCTCAGATAAAATGTTTATTTGTAAATTGATACCTTACACTGATAGTTACATGCACATTTATGCGTGGTTAAAAACACCAGTGGCCAGATGTATATGTACGCACAAAACTATGCATACCATTTCCCACACATAAACTAGTGTTTAGAAAGAAGACTTTGCGGTGAGAATGTGTGCATCTCACGCATAATTCAGAGCAGGCGTACACACAGTTTTCTAAAGATAGCTGATATGATGAAGAGCTAATTAAATATAAGGTTAGAGAGCTTATAGCAAAACATTGTTTAGGCTGTTTGCCAAGTTTACTGATAGTGTTACTATTTTTTCAGTCAACACAGTGTTCTGTAAAATGTCAAATGTGTATTTATAAACTTAATTTTTTATTATGTTATTATTTACATTCAAGCCATTATTTCCCTGTGTTAATAGTTTTTTATTTTCATCCTGAATTGTGAAGCACTTCGTAAAGTCTGTTTCAATATGAGCACTATAAATTAAACATCATTCTGATCACAGTGATGATGGTTTATAGGTACAGTTAGTGGTATGGGCACTATAAGCCACAGCTGTGTGCATAACAACAGCTGTTCTGGTGCTGTTGAAAAAACCTCACCAATGGTGACATTGCACTTCTTTGCTGACTTTGTCATCAAATGGCAGTGAGTGGTGGAGCGGGCTCAAGTACAGAAATGCAAACGGGTGTTTAAAGTGTTTCTACATCAACTGTTGGTGTGGAAATGAAGCTTGTGCACATGAACCCAGTTCACATTAAATGAGATTTATAAAACAATACTAGGCGTACTTTATGAATCTGATGCCTGTGCATATATCTGTCATGCGTACACAAAGTTTTAGTCATGAAGTTACACATAGTTTTATACATCTGGCCCCAATAGTCAAATTATTTGACCTACAGCACACTAATAGGTAAAATGCTGAATCTCTCATTTTCTGTCCCTCTCTCCCTCCTTCTCTCTTTTTCTTTTACTTGCCCATCACTCTCCATCTGTCTGTCTGTTCATTTGTTTCTGGTGCTTTGCTGTCCCCTCTACCCTCTGTCTCTTCCTATATTTCTGTTCTTTCTTTTCCTCCTGCATCAGCTGTTATCTTCCTTTGCCATCCAGATGCCTGCCTCCCATCTTGCTCATCCTGGCAATATATGTTTACTTGTCTTTCTTTCTTTCTTTCTTTCTTTTTATCGGTCTTTCTCCACTCCCTCCATCATGTTTATCTGTCGTTTATTCTCCTCTCCCTGCCTCTTTCTCGCTGTGCCTCTGCTATCCTATCTGTTGGCCTATCTATGTGTTTGTGTTTGCACGGATAACAGTTTAGCTGGATCCGTTCATCGATACTCGAGACCTCTGAGGGCACCATTGTTTATTCTTTTCTCGCTCTTCATCCACTACTGCTCAGGAGGAAGGACCGTGGCCTGCAACTGTATGTGCGAATGAGAGGGAGGGGGGGAGAAATGAAAAAAAAAGCCATACCCTGTGTGTGTATAATTGACTGTGGCAAACTGAGCTGAGTAACACATGCTTGATGACCAGTCGCTCACACATCCCCGCCTTCCAGAGCCTCAGCTACTCGTGTGTAATTCCTATCCTCTGTCTGACTGTGAAGCCATCGGACTTTAGTATTGAATAACTGATGCTTCTGAGAGACAGGGAGAGAGAGAGCAAGAGCAATGAGGGACAGAGAGAGATTGATGGAGGGAATGAAGGAGAGGGAGGGGTTGAACTGATTGAACTGACAGCCACCATTTTTCTACTCCTTTTGTTGTGGAATAAGTTATTCTAAGTGCAGCACACACATTGCGTTAAAATGTAATGTGGTAATTTGCCCGATAGTGCATTTGATGATGATGGCGCTGAATTGTCCAATGAAGGGCCCAATGCCCCCGATGCCCCATAGTGATGGGCTTAATGGCAATGCTTATAGTAGTCTGGGCAAGCACATAGGCTAAACGCACACACAAATACACACATTCCGCTCACTCACGCACACACCCACACACTCACACACAGGTGCGCGTTTTGGATAGTCCTGTAATGATGGCAATAATAGAAAGCGTTACGACTCTGTCTCTGCCATTCTGTCTGGAACTGCACTTAAGCACACAAGTGCACACACACGCACACACAATCATACAGACATCTGGGCTTGGTTTAAACTATGACTCACACATACTGGCACAGACCGTACCGAACTCACATGTGCACACACTGCCTGCCTACCCTTGTGCTGTATTCCAGAGTAAAAAAAAAAAAAAAAGAGGACCTAATTTCCTTCTGCGTAGCACAGGAGAGTGCAGTGATATGCCGCTTGCAGTGAGATAGGGATGCCTAGTCCCTGGGGAGTGGCTGTAATTTATCCTCAGGCCTGAGAGGGGAAATGAGGCCCTGCTTTATGGGACCATTAAAGGGCAATGTCGTATCTGTGGGCTTGCATGCGCGCGCACACACACACACACACACATACCGATATGTGTGACAAATAAGTAGGAGGGAGAAAAATAATGAACACAATGTTACAAATATATGCATTAATTAATACAAAATAAAAGACTAAAAGTAGGAGTAGAATAGATGAGATAGTAAAAGGAAGGGAGCACAATTAATTGGTGAATATGCTTGAAGAAATGTGCACTGTAAGACCTGTTGGTCCACAATACATTTGTATGGAACAGTGAATTGTTTATTGTATTGCCTTGTTTAGGTCAATTATGAATGAATGTGGTAGGGAAGAAGAAGCACACATGTAAGTGAGAAAGAAAGGGACAAAGAAGGAAAGTTCAAAGTCATTAGGTCCAGAAATATATCACACTGTCACAAAAAAACAGTACAAAGTCCCACTGCAGATAAGTAGAATTTGTATTGTTCCTTCAGAGAGTGCTCTTAACTATACTTTCTGAATTTGACATGGTATTGATGATGAAACCATGGGCCAAAACGAAAAATAAACCTGCATGTCAAATGAAGGGAGCCAAACGAATGGTGGCTGTTTGTTTACTGTTTGTTGTTTCTTGAATTTTAAGGAGCCTCTGTCCCTTTCTCCCTCCCACCCTCCCTTCAACATATCCTCCCTTCTTATTGGCTTTCTCCACTCCTCCTGTCCTCGCCTGTGTACTCCGTCCACCCGGTCGAGGCCTATCTCCCCAGCCTGCTGATGCAAGGACTTTTCCCCACTAATAAGACCGGATTCTCACAGATAGATATGATAATGACCTCCCTTAAGATGCATTCACACACACACACACACACACACACAAATGCACATGCACACACCTTGCAGCATCCTGCCAGAGAATCCATTTCAATATTCATCCCTCCTGTCAAAGTTTGTTTGGCAAGGTTGAGGTTAGAGGAAAGGAAAAGATATCCGGCTTTAGGTTTAAATCTTTAACAAATATTACTTAAGCTTCTGCTTGTCAGCGCAGATAGTTGTGCACATGCACATGCTGTTCGTGCACATACATGATCACTCTTTTTTAATTTTCTGCTTCCCCAAGACAGATACACACATAGACACACACATCTTCACATCCAGCTCTTTCGTAGACACACACACACACACACACACACACACACACACACACACACACACACACACACAGACTTCACTGTGTATCTCTGTATTGCAGATGTGTGCTGAATGCACAGAAGACTACTGCATTGGCTGCTTTACCAAATTCCACCAGAAGGGGGCACTGAAGCTCCACAGAATGATCCCCATTCAGGTGAGCACACGTGCATCAAGTCTATCTCCTCTCCTCTTTGTGGCTGTCTCTCTTTCTCTTTCACAGATACTTTCTGTAAGATCTGTCCTGATCCTATTCTCCTTCTGCTTTACTCATTCTTTCTTTTGCATTTCTTGCATCCCTGACTACAGTATCTACTTATCTTTTTCCCTTTCTCTGTTATTGCACCCATCTCACTTTTGCATGCATTAGCACACATGCACACACACACACACACACACACACACACACACACACACACACACGCACGCACGTATACACAAATACCTACCAAGACCCAATCATACACTCACAGTGAGACAGAGAACAGAGAACAGGCCTTAGGCAGAAGTCAACCCAAGACCAGCAACAGCAGTCTTCAGTCAAAGATAAAACAGAGAGACAAGACAGCAGGTCAATGACAGAGAGTTTAATTAAGACAAACTTGTGTTGTATCCACAGAGTGGAAAAAGTTCCTGCAGTGCATATGTCTGTCACGAATGAAAGATGTAAAGATTCTAGTTTACACGTCCATTTATTAAGTTAATCTGGATAAGGAAAAACATGAAAGCAGGCATCTGCTGGAATTAGACATTAATATGATGTTTGAACTTTTTGGAACTGTATATTGTGCTGGAGAGATACTAGATACTATGATAATGTAATGTATTGGAGAAATCTTTGTACATTGAAAACATGTCTGACAATTGTGATGGGTCTGCAGACACAAATCTACACAAATCTGCAATACTTACTTACGTACACACCCTTCAGTTTGCGCTTGTGAAGTACATAACACGTACACATGAACACACCAACACACACAGATCTATATGCTGAAAATGCACACTGCACTCAGAATAGAATACAGGGCACAAGCAGCTGTAACCACATGACACACACACACACACACACACAAACACACACCTTTGTACATCTATACTTGAGGTGAAGATATTCATTGACATAATGTATTCCCTAACCCTTACCCTAACCTTAACCTAAACTTAATTCTAACTTTAACCTTAAAACCAAGTCTTAACCCTCAGACAGCTCTTTGAAGGTGTCTCTGAAAGTCAGGACTGGCCAAAATGTCCTCACTTTCAAAAAATGTCCTCACTATAGATAGTTGTACATGTACACACACACACACACACACTCAAACAATGGGTTGTATTTATAAAGCAATGACCTATTAAACCAAATTTGTATGGAAAGCATTTTTGTTAGGGAAAGCTCATTTTTCCAAAGCTATAGCAAATACTCAAATTTAAAAGGGACAGTATGGGCTGTTAAAGAGATAGTGCTCTTTTTTATTTTGAAGTTTTCACAGCAGTATTTGTGTCTGTCTGAGTTTTTAACAAACTGTTAACTGTTTAACAACTGTTTCCTAGTTGACATGAAAAGCACTAAGTTGCTGCCTTAAGTAGATTTTGCTTAAAACAGCTGCTTCTCACATGAACACTTTCTTCTAATGAGCAATGATTTGGGGTAAGAAGTGAGTTGACTAATGTTTTTTTTTCTTTAGCTCTGTCTAGCAGATTTTAGAAGCACTGTGGCACGCCAACCTGTTATCAGGTACACTGCTGTATATAACTGTGGTGACCCATGATAATATGGTAGCACCAAGCCATTATGGCTAAATTGATTGGCCGTGGTCATGTAGATGATTAGAGAGAAAACACCCACCTTTTTAATAGTCTTGCAGTATTCAGCTCTGATACTTTCGTAAATCATGTGTTCAGTGTGTAAGAATTTCTGCAGTTTACGTTCTTACTTTGTTCTTAATATGTTCGGAGGGCATGTTTTCATTTTCTTTCACAGTGTTACTTCAGGGTTACTGTGTTTGTGTCTGTGTGTGTGCTGGTATCTATGTTTTATGTAGTTACTCCATGTACTCTTGGCTTATGTGCATCTTCTGTTTTCTGCTAGCTGTACTGTTTTTTTCCTTCCTAAGATGTGTGTGATTTTTCCAGCTTCTTTTCATGTTATTGTTTTCTTGGGTGCTATTATTTTCATCCAGAAGTACTCTCAGAGAGATTGACTATGCAATGATTTGCACTTTGTGAGTGTGCATGGATATGGCTGTGTGAGAATACATCCTGTGATTTATCTACTGCAGTGTGTTTGTTTATGTGGAATACTGTTTGTATTTGTGTACATGTATGACTATATGCGCCTATGCATTTGTTTCTGTAGCTACAGAAGCTTTTCCGTGTTTGTGCATAGGACAGCACATTATTAAGCATCCCTTATGCAGTGTTGCTTATGTAGACAGCTTTGTGTTCAGTGTTTATGTCCATGTGCTACCTGACTGCTGGTTGAGTTAACACACTAGTATGTTACTGGGTAGCCACCAAGGTGTAACAAAGCCATGCACACTGGAAGAGAAAAAAAAGTAACTTTCAGCTCACTCACAGTTTCAAACACATACACATGCATACTCTTACACAATCACACATGCAAAACTGTGTATTTTGGCAGCACGTAAAGACTGGGGATTATACAAATACAGCTGATACAGGCATCTCTCTCCTTTACTAATCTTGTTTCATTTTCTTTAGAAAGAATGAAGGAAGGAGAGACAGCGAATGAGAGTCAGAGAGACTAAAAGAATATTAATTTTATCAGTACGCTGTGTTGGGGCTTTCGTCAGTGGATCATCTGCTTGTGTTTCCAGCCTCACACACACGGAGCTGGTTCACTTAACGTTTGCAAAACATTCTTGGTATTTGATTAAGCCTAACCTGTGTGGAGTACTAGATGGGTGCGGCATGCTGTATCAAAACAACTTTGGTCATACAGCGGTATTTAAAATTTATGTTAGCATAATTAATTGATGTAATTTAAATGTTGTGAAGCTGTTTTATTGCGTTGTCTCTTGTTGCAAACCCCACCCATCTGTTTCTCTCTCTCTTTCTCTCTGATCAGCATAAGCATGAGCCTGCCCTACATTGTTCGTGTGCTGTGGAGCCCCAAAAGGAATTTTTTTTTTCTCTTGCCCCCCGTAAAAGGCAAGTCAGAGGTGCTGGTTCAACTTCTGGACAGCATTCTGGAGCTGGTGTATTAGGGGTTGCCCCGCTTAGATGTGGTTGATACTATTATGTGGCAATGTGATGGCTTGAACTCTATATCCTCTGACTACAAGACAATCTTTCTGTGCACAATGCAAAGTTATTATAAATGCGGGGAGTGGGGATTTCTTTGCCTAATAGCAAGATGGTAGCCTCGGATGTGTGATGCTCCACTGTATATCCAGTCTGGGATCTGTCATAAATAATTCAAATGAAATGATTCCAAACATTTAGATGGGCTTGTATCAGATAAAGTAATGGTGCCCTACTGTATCTAAAACTGTTGTTTTTTAAAAGAAATTGTATTATTTTATTATTTACTCACTTTACTTCCATTAAATTTAACTAGTTAACAGTCACCTCCAATGAAGAAAAGATTAAGTCGAACCAAACTTGATTTAGCAAATTCCACAACAACCTCAGTCAGTGTTTTTACAGTAGGTCTGCATGAAGGAGCTGTAAGCCTACCGAATAATGCTTCTTACAATAAATGTGAGCGCCTGCTGCTGCTACCTACTTAGCTATACCTGAACTAGTGGTCAAATGTTTGCCAGTGGCACTTCACTTATAATTTTTTTAGAGCTTGTAAACAAGTGTCATGTGTTCAATTTGAACAGTGTCTTCTGGAAGGCATTTATTGTGTTGTCTGAAGAATGGAAAAAGAGAGGTTGAGAGAGAAGTTCATAGACATGCCTACTCCTACAGCTCAGCACACCTGGCCATTGCGTGAAGTTGGTATGATTGTTGTGGTTGTTTTGGAAAGAACGATTGTTAGACTCAGCTCTTTCCAATTACATCGTCAGAAAGGGGGTTTCAGACGCCATTAGATGATCCGACAAGCTCTTCGTTTGAAGCATAACAAGGCCTTAAGTCTTCATTGATGTGCACCTGTAAGCAAAGTTGGCTGGCGACCAGGAAGAGAAAGAGAAACAGAGCAAAAAGGATGGCTTCAGCAGTTGTTTGAAACTTATTGCAATGCAAAGATTTGCCATCAGAGGGTGTTAAGATGAGGCAAGTAATGTCCCCAGGCTTATAGATTGTTTGCAGACAAAGATTTGATTCTTAAAGATTTCATGGCCATGGGCAAGTTTCCTCCCACGAGATACTGAATGAACTAATTCAACACATGGATAGAGTGTCACTGAATGAGCTGCACTCTGCTTTAATCACTGAAGAGACCAGAGGTATTTCAGACCAAGAACAAGTCTCTGTCTTTGCCAGATTGGGCGTATACAGATTCATCCATCCATAATGACATAATTACTGTGTGCAACTGTTCAAGACCTGATGCAGAATCCATCACAGGCATAAACAAAGAGCTCCTGACTAGGAGACTTCAAACATATGATTGTGCTTCTGTTGTTTATTGGAAAATGTCTGGGGTTGCCAAAATAAGTGGTCTTATTCCACAAGAGGCCTCCTAAAAATGTGGCATAGTTAGTGTATATTACACTTTATATTATAAAACTAATTTTATTGTGTTTCTGGGATTAAAGTAATCCTATAATTTTTCTCCATGCTCAATAGGTTGCTTGTGTCCTGGAGAATCGGACTACATCTCCTCAGATAATGTGAAACTTGGGAAAGGTGCTACAAGGTCATAAAATTACCAAAATGATGCTGTAGTTAGTCCTAGCCTAGCCTGAATTCTGCATCTGTTTGTTTCTCAAGCTTGCTGTGTCTCAGTTCCTCCACATTTCCATGACTTCACATTTGTGTGTTTCTGTTGGACACCTTCAAGGACAGGATAACAGTCTACAGACGGGTTAACCTCAGCAGCCCTACTGGTCTGCGGTGATTAATGGAACAGAATAATTAATTCAGCCGGTGGTATAGAGAAAAGCAATCAGCAATCATGCAGTGTGCTTCCCATTTTCTCTTGTCCATAAGTAAGGAGATATCTGATCACACTTTATGTAAATTACTTTTTTCAAGGAAGAAAAGGAATATTGGTGTATGCATGATTCGTTATTGGGTTGAGTTTGTCAATAGATCCTTATTGCTTTATGGTCAAAATGGGATGTCATGTAAAGGCAAGATACACATGCGGTACCAGCTTGATCATGTGAGGTGCATTACAAACGTCTTTCTCTTTGTGGTTTAATTTACATAAAAAAGTGCATACATTAACTATAAAATGGAGTTCATCTGTGCGACTTTCAAGGTTATGCTAGTGATGTAGATATGAGCACTTAAAATGATTAGGTTGTACCCTCCAAATGGGGTCCATGGCAGCTGTCTGTAGTGGCCTCAACTCATTGCCTTAATGTTGTTAGTGTGCACGAAGTAGAACTCGCTTGGTAATATTCTTAATTATATAAAAATGTGTGGGAAAGTTGTGACTGATTCGTCTCTTGTCTAGAATTGTGACGCTTTGTTGTTGTTGTTGATCATAAGTTGACAGAAGTGGGGACAACAGCGACACTGCTGATGAAGTCTCTCTTCTCACTGTTGTGGCTTTATTTTTCTCTCAGAAAGCACATCATTGCCACTCCAAAACTAACTGCTAGACTTTACTGTCAGATGGAGAAAAAAAGGCTCTTGTTCTAGTAATGTAAACATTCAACAGGGAATTGAGCAATCCTGAAAGGGCTTGATGTATATGATGAAGCATTCCAGAGAAACTAGCTGAATGATTTCAGTCTAAACCTAAAAAACACAAAACACATTTTTTATAAATTTTGCCTTGTTGCAGTTGCAGTTTCTAATAACTGACTAATTTCTTATTTAGTGCAATGTTACGGTATGTTTTTTGCTTTATACAATGAATGCACATTATTTTGTTTTCTCCCATTTGCCCCTGATTCAGTTAATTACCTGCTACTTTATTTTTTGTATTTTATGTAAAATTTATCACATCTCACTCACAAAGTGCCAGCTGTTCAGTAAGAACAATGTTGATCTAAACTCATATATTATGGTTTCCTTTTACAGACAGACTTACAGACCCATGTGAACACTCGAGATGTTGTCAGCTGCTTCCAGAAACAGATTAACCCTAGCTCCAATCCTGGTACCTTTACAAATCCTAATCCCAGTCCAGATTCCAAACCCAATCCCAATCACACCTTCATGTCTAATGCCAGACGAGGAGATCAGAGCCAAGAAAGAGGAACACAGGCTGTGGCGAAACCTATCCAACTGCCCCCTGATCCCAGCCAGGTGGGTGGTAATCTTTACTGTTACTTTAGTCACTCACATTACAGTATCATAAGTACTATATATATGTGAACAAGGGCCAAATTCCGTATGAAAAAATACAATTCTGTGGAGATGCATCAACTCATTAAATTTAATTTATGCACACAGTTCGTCAATTTACAAGCAACATTCTGTACACACAAAACATACAAACACATTCATACACTCAAAATAAATATTAATAATAAGATTTGTCATAATAGGGTATGGGTATGTGGCCTTTCTTGTGCCTCTTAGTGTTGTTAGGTTATGACAAGTGATATTTGTCTAGTGTCTCGGGAAGTACCTCAAGTTAAAGCCGTAAATGTAAAAGGTACTGTGTTAAATCAGCACATCACAAGTCAAGACACATCCTCATACCGAAAACGACAGAATAGGTAGACTGCAAGTGGTCGTTTTAACCACCTTAAAAAATTGACCACTATTGTCATTTTTTTGTTTGAGGATGGGCTGGTCAAGAATATGGATATGCACTTTAGTATTTTCTTTTCTTTTTTCGTGCTTCTGTCAAATTCAATTGGTTGTTAATTTTATTTTATTAGAGAACAGTGAAGAATTGTTAATTACAAATGTAAATGTATTATAATTATTTTTTTAAAATAGGAATATATTTTTTTAAATGGTTAGTGACCCATGACTGAAATTTCTCTCCATTTATAGTTCACTTGCTGTGACAATACAGCAGAAACATGTCAAACAAGCCTATGCACCATGTGTGCTTTACCTCTGCACCCTGTGAGTCAATTGAAAAGACTTCAAACAAACTCTAATTGACGCTATATCCACAGGCCATATCTACAGGCAGGCTTGTGAACTGCATGTACCTTTGGACTAAAAAATGCCCCCCAACAGTTTAAGTCGGGCAAAAACAGTTAGATTGACATTTCGGACTCTTTACACCACAGAGCTCAGTTGACCTTATTCACACAGCAGTCATTTCGAACAGTTGGGGTCAGAAGGTACTGGGAAAATCGGTATACTGTATATATCAAACTAGTCTTCAACTTATATGTTCAGACTTCAGATAGAGCCAAAACCAAATCAAAATGCTACCAACCTAGTACAAAATCTAATTAAAATCTAATTAAATGGGTGTACATAACCGATTTTGTATGACATATTTCATAATTCATTCAAAGTTCCAAGAATACTAATATATTGTAAAGGAGGGCCCAGGGGGAGAAACCATCTATCTGGCATCACTGTGGATCTTGGGGTTAAGAGTTAAGTTGTATATTATGAACTCCTTGATATGTTTTCTTTACAATGTTAGTACAAACTGAAATGAGAATGTTCTAAGTTTGTTTTCTCATTTCTCACAATCATGGTACTTTTTAGAGGTCTAATATGAAGATAAATACGTTTTTTCTTGTCCTTACCTGCAGACAATACTGTGCTTTGAAAATCTCATTGGCTGTCCCTTCTGTTATTTTGCATTCATCCACAAATGAATATTTATTGATACAAAGTTTAAGTATACAGGTATACAAATAAGATTTTTTTTTTCTTAGTATATCAGAAAACAAGATTTTTGCATCCAGTATTCGATTTATTGTCGGTCTATCCTTTAGTAATGATATACATATACTGTAGGGAAGCCATCACATTACATCACATCTTGGCCGTCCATTACTATAACTAAAATCAAGAGATATTCCTCTTGTTTCAGGTGTTGACTGTGAATCTTAGAGAGAAGAAAAAGGTGGAAATGATTGAAGAGGGGCCAAAAAGGGAGGATGAGAGGGGAACTCCGACTTCTCTTCTTAGAGGAGAGTACAGTGAGGAAGAGTCCGCAAGATCTTTCCAGGAGGTTCTCAGACAGTGGAGAGGAGAGAAGAGTGATGGAGCGGGAGAACCAATCAGTGAGGATGCAATGTGGACACTTGTACGACCAGGTGAACCGCATATACATGGTTTCAAGTACACACACATACACATACACACAGGAAAAGGCTGGGTGAGGGAGGGGGGGCAAGTGGCACCAAACAGCAGTATGACCTGATGGTCAGAAACATCCTTGAGTTAAAGGAACCAGGTTTAATTCTTTTGTTGGCAAGCATCTGCAGTCTCACAAAATTTTTATGTAACCAGTATTTTGGATGAGATTGATGATCCTCTCTTTCCACCCTCTTTGCCTCTCAATCCATACCTGTCTTTCTCTTTAAAGGGGCTAGACAAAATATCATGAACACCTGCCAATCTACTGCAATGCAGTACAAGAGCCGTGCAACAGATAATACTCTTATGAACCTCATAATGTTGAATTTGTGTTGAAACAACTCTTTTATGCTATAGTTTAGGGTGTATGCTGAAGGTGGGTGATCTAGAGTGGGGCACTGGTGTTGGACACCATTAGATTGCAAGTGTTAATGATACTTCCACTCCCTGTATCTTGTCCTATATTCTCCTTTTCCTCTAGTACCCTGTCCTTGCTCTCTCGTCAATCTCTCCCCAGGCTGGGATGATCTGTGGAGATACAGAGTTGGGTGATAACTTTGTGCTGGTTTGTCACTGTGGGTGAACCCTTCCACAGTACAAATAGACATTTAATTAATTAGTTAGTGTAAAAGTATTGATTAATGGAACTTGGAAGTAAAATTAGATAATCCAACTTCATTAAAAGCCAAATCCCTGCGTTAAAAAAATACTTTGCTCTAAGTAAAAGTAAAAAAAAGAAAATTACTTTTTTCGAAGAGTTGTCCCATTAAGATGTTTTCCACTTTTTCTCACTACATCCTTCTCTTCTTAGCTGCCTTCTCTACTGCTCTCCTCCTTCCCTCCCTATTTCACCTACTCCTCAGCTTTCCTGCTCCCCTTCTTCCTGATCTGTTAAGGCCTTATAGAAAGTGCTTAACACTGCAGTAGGAGGGTAATCCATGGCTATTGCATATTGAGATAATGAGAGGAGTGTTAGGGGTGGCCCTACTCCACACCACAGCACTAATCGCCTCAGCTGTGTGTATGCGTATGTGTACAAGCTCTACTGCGTCAGGCAATTTTTATGCCTTTTCACACATACTGTGTTTCTACATGTGTGCAATAGTGTTTGTGTGTCCAGGTTTATGTGGGTGTGTATTATTAGTGCTATTTTTCCAGGTTCTGTGTGTATGTGTCTAGGTGTTTGTGCTTTTTATTAGGCCTCCTATTTTCTCTGCTTTACTGCTTGGACAGACTCTGCTCCTCTATCCCTTCGCTCTGCACTGCAAATTGCTGCTAACCCCTCCAGCCCTAATTATTTCTGTCAGGCCAATGGCACCCAGGCCCAATTTAAAGCTGCCACTGTAGACTGCCAAAGTGTCTCGAGTACAATCATAACATTTCTCTTTCTTACCTCTATCTTTCCTTTTCTCTCATGTGCTTACTATGTTTCTTTTGTATTATGTACATCTTTTTCTTATTCCCAGGGGGCTCTCTCCTGTCTGTGTTTTGGCACTCTTGGCGTTGTGACAAGGTGTTTTCTCACTTCTTGATGGGAGGTGTTTTAAGGAAGGTGTTGAGAAGCTGGCGAATGATGTTTTCCTCATCCTTTTTTTTTTTACCTTAATCTGACTCTTTCCTTTTGGCTATGTGTTCATCCTCTTCTCTCTCTTACCTTAACTTAATTTAACCTAACTATTTTTGTGTGATCTCCCCTCTCCATATTTCTCCAGTATCAGTGTCAGCTATGGCGACCCAGGCTGACCTTGATCCAGACAGAGGAGCTGAAGGACAAGGAAGAGGAGGGGGAGAAGGGAGGGTACTTGTCAGGGTGAAGTTCACAGAAAACGGCCTTACCTACATGGACAGATTACTTCTCAAGAAGCACCGCAGGTACACAGACAGACAAAAATGGGCATGCAAATCAGATACAAATTCAAAGCATGTAGAGGCTTCTGACATGGGGTTCAGGCAATAGGCCCCATGAGAAGCTGTGTTTCCCCCCTCTTCATTATGCCTGACAACATTCTGTTTTTGTTTGAAATCATTATTTCCTTTAGAAAACAGAGGTAAATTACAATTGTATAGTGACATAATTTAGTGGCGAGGCATAACAGTTGTGTTTATCAAGTTGTTATGTTAAGTCATTTATTACACGAAACACCTGGAGTAATTTTTCTTCCTGCAGGAGGAAAAATACCTGGAACAATGCATATTATAAGTAACTATAAGTTTTACCTAATTCAAAAGTCTGATAAACAACATCCCGATATGTAATTTCTGTTTTGACAGCTTTGGACCATAACAGGATATTCTTATAAGGACATGGGTGTTTTTGCCAACTATATTACTGGACATAACTGGCTCTGTTTCCTAATTTCTCAGAAATAGATTCTATAACTGGAGTATCACTGCACTCAATTACAGAATACTGTACCTTCATGACCTTATAAGAATAGGGATCTGTATTGCTTGAGGCTTTATAGGGTTATAAATGTAAGTTTATACATTTATACATGTCTGTAAATGTTTCTAAAAGTTCTAATATTGAATTTCCACTACATGTTTTATTTAACTTCTTTTTTTCATTTATTCTATTTCCAAAAATGTTTTGGACGTGGCATCACTATGTCATTTTTGTATCACTTTAGTATCACGTCTACATGTGCTCATGAACGTCGGACAGTTGTAGTATACATGCCAACACTTAATGAACACATACAGAGATCACTTAGGCCCTGTTGAGACCTGCATTAACATCAGTCCAGGGTGATCTAATCACAAGTGGACAGAGTACAGGTGTGAACGCACTCAAGACGGATTGAGGACGCATTGAGATCCTATCGCTCAGGCCACATTCAGAGGTGGTCTGGGACACTTGTGTCCACATTCTCTCAGCAGTTTGAATGCGAATGTGTCCTGAGCCACACTGAAGGACCGCCCAGTCAGCTGACGTCCTCTACGTAGGCGGACGTTAGTGCCTTCAACCAGCGCTCGTATAAACAGATTTCACCCTGCTGTAACGCTATTGATTTCCATGTCTGCTGAAAAGACAAAGAAAACAAAACTTACATCAATCAGCGGGCTCACAACAGCAGTATTTCCCGACATTAGCCACAGCGTCTGTAACAGGGCCGGTTGCTGTTCTTCACTTAAAAAAACAGCAAAACTTCTCTCAGAATCAGTGCAGCGATTAGCAAGCTAGCTTACGTTAGCTCACAACATCACTAATGTTAATCAGTACAGACGCCTATAATTGTATTAATATACGCGCCTTGTATATAGAGTGACATAAGTAAATATGCCGCGCTTTATATTTATAATGACATACATTGTTTGAATATGTTGTTGTGGAAATTATGCACGTGTTCATTTGCATATAGAGCGGGGAAGTGAGATCAAATCACAAGTGGTCACTGGAGACGCATTTTAATGCCAGATGTGAACTGACGGACTGAGAGCTTGTTATCAGATCACCCAGGACGGATGTTAATGTCAGGTCTGAGCAAGGCCTTAGGGACAAATTGTGGAGGTCACTACTTGTACAACGAGGAACACCTCTATTTTTTTAGCCACTTCCATTACTGGGTACACAAATATACCCACATGTTCACACACTGTTTATACATCACACACACCTTTTCTTGCCACCACACATGCCTCCCCTGCCTCTCTGTACTCAGCCTACATAAACCACCAGTGTACAAAGCAGTTTCTCAGCACTTATTGTGCAGTAGACTGCCTGAGGGGCTGGCTTCAGCAGGTCCCATTATTACAGCCCTTTATTTAAGCGGCTCCTTTTGGGCAGAGTAGCCCACTGGAGAGCAGGCCAGAGGAGAGGAGAGCAGAGTGCAGTTTTAGGCCCGCTGACTGTCTGAGCTGGAATGCTCTAAGTCCCCAGCTGTAGCAGTCTTTAACTGTGGATAGACTAGAGAGCCAATCTAGAGTGCAATAAGCCTGCAGCGGTGATGGTGGCAGAGCTTAATGGAGAGACAGAGAGACTGGCTGGCTTGCAGAAAGAAAGAGTGGGAGGCAGAATTTTAACAAGCTTCTATAATAATGGGAAAGAGAGTGAAGGATGGAGGGAGTGTGGAGCAGAAAGGAGTTTTAAAGAATTTGTTAAAAGTGCTCAGCTATATTAGAGCCATAAACTCTATCACCTTGTTAGATTTGTGGGTGGCCTGCAGGTTACAGAAAGCAAGCTTACGACCAGGGGGGCATCCATCTGATTTCCTGAGCTGGCTGGGCAGTGTGGGTGGGGTAAGTGAAGGCTCGCCCTTCCATCAAGAGTCAAAATATCTGTGATCAAGCCACTGAACCCTGAAATAAAAGTCTGCACAGGCATAGAACTGAGATCCGAACTGGCCCCTTCCTGCGTCTGTAAGACCTGACCTGAGTGCGCCCGACTTGTACTGCTAAATTTAAAACCAAATTCTGGTCTAATGTTACGTTTGACTTATTTTTTGTCCAAGGAAAAAGACATATGGTTACTTTTTTTAAACACTTCAAAGTACAAGTCACCTTCAAGGCATATATGCTTACTTTAGACGCATAGAATGGCTTTCTCAAAGTAAGAAATAAATAATCTGGGAGCTACCATATTAAGCATATACACAAAAAGACACGGTGGCTAACAACCACAAAAAATAAATAGTTTATAATAGCCACAGAGGCATTATTGGCTTATTGAACATGACTAATGGGGTGATGATGTTGCTCCATGTCTGTGTAAGAAAAGAAGGTCAGAGCCATTAGTTTTTTGTTTGAAAAAGAGACAAACTCTCTATTTTAAACATTCAGAGAAAATGTTATACTTACATAGCATACATAGGTGCCAGGATGCCCCTAAACAACTCTATCAACAAACATGTTCAGTCCATTGGATAATTTCCGTATTGTTTGTCTGCCATGCCCATTGCTCTTACACTGTTTCTGCAGTGAGACTGTAGATCCCCACTCTTTTTCTTTCTGACATGTCTGACTATTCTGAAGCTGCTACTTTTACCTGTGCCATAGAGTTACTTAGAGCCAAAGCTTTAGCTTTGAGTACGAAAATAGAAGCTTGAATAGTTGGAGTAATGGTTGGAATATCACCTCTGATAGATGTGGTTCCATAAAGCACTTTTGGCACAAATGTCAAATTTGATTGATCTAACCCGCTATCCACAGGGCAAATATAGCAGCAATAATGGTTCTATTGAAGGGCTCGTCTTTGTCAAATCCCTCTTGCTTTTACTTTGCTTTATTGCAGAGATCATCAAACAAGGGTATTTCCATTAGTCTAAGAGATGTTTAAATAATGCTTAAATCTAAATGAAGTTTTGTTTCTGATGATGTCTCACAAATAACATTGACAAGCTGAGAAAGCACATCTTATACATCACTTAGCAGTGCACTGCCTTCCATTCAGTCAATACTACAGTTCCATAATTTATCTGGCATCTAGGTAGTTATACTGTATCTCACTTTCTCCCTTTTAGAGAAACTTATAAATAATTTGCCAATGTATGAATTACCATAGGGAAACTCTCCACTAGCTCTTCCTTCCAGGGTGCAGGATAATTTGGTAGGCAATCAAAATCCTTCCTCAAGAACCAGGCTTTGGTTGAAGGCCTCTTTATCCTGTGCTCCAATTTGGAAGGGGTATTATTAATCCAAACAATTAAATTATAAACAAAATATTTTCGGTATTAGTATAGATTCGAACATCCCCCAAAGGTGGGTAAAAAATGCCAGACCAGAGGAGACCAGAAGAGCAACATTCTCCTTTTATTGCACTCTGGCAAAAGCCTAAATGCAAACAGCCTCAGGCTAGTGAGGCTACTGCATGTGAAGTACGGTATGTAATGAGAAAAAGAGATGGATGGAGCAAAAGCAAATGAAAAAGGGATGTCAGGGATGGGATTAAATATAACCCCTTGAGTACATTAAATAGACAGAGAAAAGATAAACATTGTCAGGTTTGAGGATGTAGTCTAAGAAAGAGGAAAATATATAAACTATGAGGAACTTCCCCAGTCACTACTTATGGGCAGCCTGGAGCTTCTCATAAAGTCTCTCTCGCTGGCTTTGCACTGAGGCCAGATTAGAGTAGAAAGGAGAAAATACAGGTAAGGGGGGAAATAAAGAGGGACAACTTGAAGGACAGAGGTATGTGCTGTTTAGGCGGGGCTAGAACGATCTGACAAGCGAGTGAAACCGGAAAATATGCATGTATCCATTAATATGTCCATCTATCCATTCAGCCATCCAAGTTACAGGGTAAGGGAGTAAAAGACAGGGAGCATAGGACTGAAAAGAGGAAAATAAGACAATTGTTACTCCATTGTTAGTCCTTATTCTTTTGTTTGTCTAGAGTGTGGCCTAGAGTCTATGGGTTTATGTTTTATTTGTATTCATTTTGTATTCATGTATTGATTTATATATGATTTTTCTGTTTCCAGAACACCAATCAAAACTTGTTGTCCATCGTCGGCCTTAGGTACAGATTTTAAATCACTCCCTGAGGAGGCGACTGTAAGCAACTTAACAGGTAATACACATGCATGCGCACACACACATATACACACTTCTGTATGTCCATGAGCACCTTTTGACACTAAAATAGGATGTTGACATAGACTTGACAGTTGTGTGTTCTTGCTGTACACACCACCTTTCAGATGAACATACCCAAACGGCTCTCAGACCAAACAGAGAAACAGCTGAGGACAGAGTAGTTTAACAGATGACCTGCAAGCGTACACATAGACACACACACATCTGCCACACATACACAAACACACGATAGCAAAAGTAAAAAACCTCTCTCTCTGAGCGGGTCAGACGTATCAGTGCCTGCCCATCCATCCGTGGCGGTGTGACGGGTAATCACTGCCTGTGATTGTGTGGGCAGAGGGCCGTTAGAGGCGCCTCATGCCTGACAGGTTGCACTCTGCGTTGGTAAGGAATGGGGCAGGGAGCAGGGGGGTGGTGGTGGCTGGCCTGTTGTCTGAAGCTCAGTGCCTGGAGCTCATCAGTCAGGGGAGTGTCCTGGCTGTCTGGCCCCCAGCCGAGGCTGTCAGGAGACGGGTAGACCATGGTTATCGCTCCCCTTCCAAACCTCTAGACCCTGGGGCTGTCAACTGCCTCTCATCTCATCAATCAAGATTGACTCCAATCTCGACCTTGTTAGATCTGCAAGTCCTTGCTTGCCCCCTTCCCAATAGCTGTCCATCTCAAATAGTTGTATCTTTGAAAATCTTTGAGGTCAAAAGGGTTCCCTGTGCTCCCCAAGAAATGTTTAATATGTGGCAAAGCAAAAACATAAATTTGAGTTTTGACTAATATTTCTTAGTAACTTGAATGTCCTTAAAGGACTAAATTTAACAATATCGCTTGCAGCTCTCCACTGTGCCTGATCTAATAAATCAGAAATGCGTTGACAACAGTCTACAAAGTAACACTATACAGTCTGAAAGAGTTTTCTGTCTCCTAAGTATTACAACTTTTATAGATAGGCAGCTTTGTACTTTTCTCACTTCTTGCTTTCCCTGCCACACCATGTTTAGTAATTCCTGCCGTTCAACCATGGGTTGCACTTTTATAAATCCCATTCCAATACAAATCACCCTCTTTCTTCTTGCATTCTGGTTGGGACTTGATTACACAACAGTGAACTTCAAAATGCCTTGTTTGTTGCTAGACACACAAAAAAACAGACATTAAATTACCTCTGAATGGTTTATAATTGTTAGAAAGCTATTAGGGGACCAGACTGTTTCGGTCAGATCTAGGTCTTTATGACGCTGAAGGCTGAAAGTGCTTTCAGAGTTATTTACTTCAGAGAAATATGCTGCGTTCCAGACAACTTGGAAGTCGAGATTTTCCGACCTCCTACTAGAAAAAGTACACTGAAATGCCACTCAAAGTTGGTGTAAACTCGGAGCAAATCCAAGTAGCCCGACTTCACAGAAAATCAGTTGTCCAACATCACACAACAATGGCAGCACCCACGAATGCGCATGTCATAAATGGTAAACTATCAACTAAAGGGCAACGTAAAGTAAATTGGCCTGTTTTTAATTAAAATAATACATACTTTCATATTGTAAACCTGTTCTGAACTGCTGACTGTTCAATTGTCTATAGACTTTCCAAAGAAACACCAGTTTGTCACGATCAGCCATGTTTTTTTTGTTTATATTTGCCCTTGTGCACCTTGAATTGTGTCTGGAACGCAGTATTGGACCATCTGTTGCAAGTCATTCCAGTCATATTTACCGGAAAATGCACTGCTTTTGAGAAAGATCCCCGGAGGAGGGTTCCTCAACCTTCTATATCTACGAGTTGAAAAATTCTCAATAACCCAACATTAACTCAGAAAGTTGACAATTTGTTATGAGAATCTGAGTATAATACACTTTAGTCCTACTTTTCTTCAAAAGTAAGGGCAAATATTAGTGTACCTATTAAGAAATCGCCGATGGTTGGGTTATTTGGCCCTAAAGCATGTATGGAGCACAAAATGTTATACACACACAGACTTTTATTCACATGCTTCAACAAAATTTGGGAGTAAAGATAGTTGCTTGTTATATTGTCCAGACAAGGTGTGCATGGAGCATGGAACAAATCTAAATTATATGATGTTGCAGGTTAGTGCACAGTTATGCAGTGCAGGAGTGTGAGAAAAACCTTAATGCACATTTCTTACAAATACATACAATTTAATAACAGTTAACAATTTACAATACAAAAGCAATTTAACAGGATTGTATGATTGAAACTATATTTCATTTGGAGTGTTCAGTATTTCCCATGAAGACATTTACTTCTTACAATATGCTTGAAGCAAGTTAGAGAGTCACACAAGTTATTGTTACCTCACATCTTGATGGCTATAATAGTTATTTTGCTTCAGCTCTTAAATACACCCATCCTTGTCTACTAAAAACACAGTTATTCATATCATGAATTTCCTTTATCTCTGCTCACAGTTTAATAATTGATATTCCATTGTTTCGGTGATATGCAGATGTGAGGAAGACAGCAATTTCTTTGGGAAATGTAAAGCTGTTCAGCAGCTGATAAACTATTCCTTCCACCTGCTTCAACTTTTTTCAAACAAATTACAACAGGTTGCAGAGTTTCTCCTCCTCTCCTGTCTTTGAATATGAAAGGGTGGGCTATGTGTGTCCATGAATAATAAAAGCTGTTTTCCGGCATCATGTGGGGAGCTCTCCCTTGTTTTAAATTCTCATTTTCCTGAGCTGTCAGACCCATGTGGGGATGTGATAGAAGGATTGTTAGTATGACAGAGAGAGAGAGAGAGAGAGATAGGGATGTGGCACAGACAGGTAACTTATGGTAATGGTAAAAAATCAATAGAAAGACATAGAACATAAAATATATATAAATAGAAATATACAATTTAAACTGAAACAAGATAATAGATTTACACAGACCCAAGTGTGCCGCTCTCTGTGACCCAGATCTCTGATCCCTGGAGGATGAGGGTATAAAAGAAAATTGCACTATTGGTATGAAGTAGGCCTATCCAGGCATGTCCACTATCATCTTTCACAGGTGTAAAAATGATAAGAGGTACTGGAAACAGACACCTGAAAATACGCTCGGAGGCACACGTCTTTCTGTTGACTTGGTTTCAGTGGAAACCATGTCAGTAATGTTCATTGTAAACAGGGGTCATTGTAAGCAATCACATTAACCAGCTCTAATTGCCTGGCCATTTTTTTTTTATCAAAGGTGACAGTGCAGTAACTCTGAAAGTTGTGGTAATTTTAACCTGAAGCTTGAAGGTGGATGTATGAGGTGAAGAATACACAAAAAAAGATGCTAAAAACATATACTTATTATAGTATAATTTAACTGTTAATTTTTAAATTAAAGTATCCATTTATAAAAGACAATTCTGAAAAAGAAAAATGGCAACACATTACACATTATATGATTGTCTTTCCCTCTTGCCCTGTCTTGATTTATGTGTGTGTGTGTGTGTGTGTGTGTGTGTGTGTGTGTGTGTGTGTGTGTGTGTGCATGCGTTTACAGCTCAGGAAGAGTGTTTTCGTCGCTACTGTGCATCATTGTTTGCAGTCCCTGTCAGCAGGGGCAGAATTGAGCCTCAGATTACTATACCTGAATCGTGCCTCGTCATCGAAGTCCTGGATGAGGTGAGAGTGACTAAAGCATTTTAGTTTGAGAAAATAGTTTTACCTACATGAGCAGACAGTGAATCTAGACAGGGCAAATGGTGGCGTAGACACACATACGCTGACACCTCCATACAAAGCTTCACAGACACCAACATATTCTTTATTTCCATTTCTCTTCCTCTGTCTCATTCTCATGTGATAACACTGTTATCTTTTATTTTCTACAGAGAGACATGGATGGATATTTTGTTGCTGAACCGAGGACAGACAACAACAGACAGTGAGCCTCAATATTTTGTTTTTTTGTATCTGCTGTGACCTCACAATTGCTTACCACATTCACACTGGCCTGTGTGAAAACGTGGCTACGTCTGTCTATAACGAAGACTCCAAGATAGAACGAGGCTTTTCATCTGCAGACAATTCAACAGAAAATTCTGAAAACTGTTTATTTACTGAACAATGTTGCCAGTATCTCCAATTATTATCGACATAATCTTGTTCATACATTTTTCTGCATGTAGTCAAGAGATATGGGAAATAGGTTTGAGTTCAAGGCCTGCATATCCTATACCAAAAAAATTGTCAAGAATAATTAAGGCGGCTTTTTAATGCATTGCTCACCCAGTACATGTGACATAATGATATGTCAGTGTTATACACTATGTACTGTATTGGTGTGTGGTAGTGAGACATAAAAAAAATCAAACTTTCTTAATTTCCATTGGTCTTGATAAATAAAACATTTCCAAATGGAGGGATGATTCAGTGATTCACCATGAGATCAAGCACACTGATTTTACAGTAGATGTTGCGTGGGAAATTTGTAGCTGACATGTGTCTTGTATGTATAATGTAATGTGTATGTGTCATGGTAGAGGAGTAATTTATGTACATTTCTAAGGTCAACAGTGGGTGTCGACTTGATTTAATTAGCTTTTTGATAATTTTGAATCAAAGCAAAAGAAGATAATTGTTATCATATCAAGTCACCTCATATTATGTGATACACCTTGGCATGACCATCTTGATACAATAGAAAGAGCAGTGTTGTGGAGGTTGGTGTCAATAGTCAAGGGTTGGGGGGGTAAACATTACAACATTACTAGCATGCATAAACTTTCAGTCAGTAATTAATAGTCAGTAATCCTAGTAAAATCAGTTACATTTTTCACAAGGTTGCTAATATGTTTAAGTATATCAATGTAAAGTGCCAGGAACATTATGTGTAGTCATTAGTAGTGGACATGGACTCTTTCACAATGTCTTTTATTCCCCACAAAGGGTTCCCTCTGTTCAGCAGGTCCTCCGTAAGGGAAAAACATTAGTGCCCCAAACAGCCTTAACCACTGGTGGGTCCTCAAGAGTCAGCCGCTCTTCTCCCAGTCCAACACATCCATCCAGGCAGTCTGGAGCAGCAACACAACCCAAAACAGCTCAGAAGCTCCATTTATCTACACGTCAGACTCAACAAGCTGAACACTCAATGAAATGTAAGCTGTGTGTTTTTTTTTTCATAAATATGAGTAAAAGAGAATTAGTTTCTCTATGGGTTTCTCATCCGAAAGCAGATGTAATGATTATACACTCTTGAGCCAATTTTTGGATGGGTTTTGAGGAATACCCCTAAACAGTGTAATGGTGCACTGTTTAAACATAAAGCTGATTTGTTACATGCAAAAATGCAAACATATCCTGAAATTGTGACGAATGTGACTTAAACTGCCATATCAAAATTCATGGGACTTTTTTGCCACATTTGTCATGACTCATGAGTGTGTGGTGTTACATTGCATATTTAGGAAAACCCTATAAATGAACAAGCTGTAAAGAAGCTGAAAACTCAAATAAAAGAACTGGCTATGCCAGTTAAACGTGTCCATTTTACAGTAAGTTTTGAATGAAATAAGCTCTAAGAACCAGTGTTGGTTTGTGACGACACTGACTTTCAATGTGGCCTCAGTTTTGTCATGAACATCCAAGGTGTTAGAACAGTGTTGTCTATTACATGTGCAGGTGATTTGTAAAAGGTGATTTGATCACGTGTATTGAATGTCAGCCAAAATAAAAAGAATAATTAGAAAAAGATGGACATTAGTGATAAATCAGTATTGAGCACTTAATGTTTGCACCATAGCCTTAGTCAGGGACAAACCTAATAATCCCTATACTGTTATACTGTACTACACATGTCTGCAAATGCTACTAATATCCTTATTGTTATTTGTATTATCTTTTTCACAGCATCGTCCTCTAATAGTAAGCCATCAGTGTGTCCCACTGCTGAGACTCCAAGGACTTCAAAGACATCAATCAAGACACCAACCTCAACATCACAAAGGCCCAATTGCTCCCCTGCTGTCCATAAATCAAAACCTAACTGTGGCTCACCACGACTTTTGTCCTCCCCCTCATTACCACATTCCCAAAGTGAGATCACTAAATCCTCACACTCCCCTGTCTCGTTTGAACCTGATGTCTCTCCTTTGGCTAGTGCCAGACCACTAATCCCAAAAGTCCATCTCTCCCCTTCTCCATCCATACCCTTCTCTCTTAGGTCTACATTCACAGCCTCACCCTCAAGCTCCACTGAGTCAACCTTATTGCCCGAAGTTTACCAATTAACCCCATTACAAAAAGGTTCAACTCTGTTACCACAACAACCCCGATCTTCCCAGGTATTCCCAGAGCCAATCTTATCACTGAAGCTTTCCCAATCACCCCCAAGCAATCTGGACTCCCCAAAGACATCACAACATTCTTTCTGTGATGCACAGTCTGTCCTATCACATAATAAACTCCAGCTTCCTCCGTCACCTGTGTCTTCCAGTCCAAACCAACCACCAAAACCTCAGGAACCAAGTCCACCTGTAAAAGCACTATCCAGTGTATCTCTATTCGACAAGTCCATTCCAGATGCATATTCTAGACATAGGTCAACTCCAACAAATGAGGAGGTTTTTTTGTCCTCTACCCCCATCTCTGATGACCATGAATCAACTCTGTCATATCAGGACACACAGTGTATCCCATGGCTACAGAATCCTCCTTTATTTGTGAAAGTGGAGGAGGAAGAGGAGCTTTCAATAGGTAAGAATTGTACCGTAATGATGACCTGTCTTTGTCTGTATTTAAGTGTGTGTGTGTGTGTGTCCACTGATGTTGTTGAGGTGGTGACAAAAGCGCCAATTACACACAAAGTTTACTTTTTAAAAATGAAATGGTTGCTAATCCAAATTTATTGCTTATAGGAGATGGGCTGGATTTAGACAATTATCATATGGATCAGAAATTCTTAGAAGATTTCTTAGCAGTGCAGCGACACACATTACGGGCCCTATTTAAACAATTTATACTGCATGATCCGAATCACGAGGCGCAAGTGCATCTAGGGTGTGTCCAAATCCACTTTTGCTACTTAAACAGCACATAATCTGGGTGCAAAGTATGGCGCAAGGTACAAAGAATCCCTTTAAAAGCCAGATGCGCTTACACCTTGGCGCATTGATATTTAAATGGCGGATTTTTAAAAGATTGTTTCAAAATGGTTTTAATCATATGTAGGGATACACAATCATCATATACAGTGAATGTCCACTGTCGTATTTAAAAACATTAGAAAAATGCAATGTGAATTAATGTCTAATGTCAGTATTAAACGGACTGGACGGTAAATTTTCTCAAAAAGAAGAACACACAACTGCACTTAAACTTTATGTTAATAAGAAATATGTGTTTTCCATTCTTCTGATAGGACGTACCATATGACTGAGCGGCGTTTTGTTGCTGTGATCGGTTGTCGCGCCCGTTAATAATGGAAATCGAAAATGAACTGAGAGGTTCCAGACTAATACGCATTTGTAAATTAGTCTCGCAATGCCAACCTAACAGGGGCATCCAGATTGGCGCAAGTACATTGCTTTTTAAACAGCAGCGTAAAAATTATTCAGTAAGTTTTGTGCTCTTTCCTGTGTCGTGGAAACTGAAATCTCAGTTCTTGTCTAGTGCAGATGGGAGTTGGCAATTAAATACCGAATGACACAATATTCAACCCTTAGTAGATCTTTATTGCTTGCAAGCAAGAGCCATCATCCGTTGCGCAGATATGACTGAAGAGAGGCAGTCTCTCATCAGTTCTTATACTTTGAGAATTACACACACACTACATTAACTGCAACAAACAACAGGATTCACATGATCTCACCCAAGAAGTCCATTCTGACCTTGTCTTAATCGCCACCTGCAACTACTCCCTAACTCCCCACACATTCCACTGTGTGGCAAACACTTTCCCAGAACCATGTGAAAATACAACAGACTTTTATATTTTTTGTTTACAGAACTTTATGTACCAAGTTGGTCTTTATGTGTGGTTTATCCAGTCTTTGTAAGTTTCAGCTAGTCTTCAGGTTGGTCCCAAGCTTAACCTGGTTTGTGTTGTTATGGTTGTTTCACTACACTTAAGTTTCTTAACTGTATGGTGCACCACTACTCTGTGATGGTGGTGTGGTTGGGACTTCAGCTACAGATCTCAAAGTGTGTATGTATGGGGCAGTGACTACAACTGGAACATCAGACCACACCTTCTCCCTGTCACCAAGAGTATAAACAACGCTTCTCACTATTTACAAAATAACAACACATGCAATCAAAAATCAGTTCTCCTACATTTATAAGTATGCCAGTGATACCTTTTTTTGCTCATTTGGTCCTTATTCAGATTCAGTTCTCCATGAAAGATTCCTCATTGTTCAAAAGAGCATTTGCCAATTTCCACCTCATATAATTAACTGCTCTAACTAAGATCATGTGATTTGGAAAGAAAATTTCCACCTCTACTCAGTATTTTGTAAAGATTTCTCATGGCATAGATCTTGAAATAGTCAGGTGTGGTTCTGGTATAATTCCACCCACTAGCAAGGAAAAAGGAGACTATCTTTAATGTAAAACCCAAACAAGTTGTTGTATTATCAAGAACAACTTTATCCTTGAGGCTTTCTGTTTGGCTGGGCCTAATCACCTAAATTCATATAAAAAGCAAAACCTTGATGATGATTTTGACTTAAATCAAGTTATTGCCCTGATGAAGACCACTGGTGTAAGAAGGATGAAAACAACTTGGACCCAAACGCAAACAAACAGCCTGACAATAGACTGAAATTAATTGATTTTCACAATTAAGTTGCTCCTCTATAACGCTACAAGTGCTGCTAGAATTTTGATCTTCATCGCTCTTGTTTTTACCAGTAAGGTTCTTACAAGGGTGATCTCTAAAGAGGCATGCATGAATATCCAAGTAGCCATGTTAAATAACAGATAAAAACTATTTTAAGGCAGCTAAATCTTGAAGGCAAATATACTGTATTTACTGTATATGCCCATCCACCTAAACATCCTTACTTGCCACTGCAGTACTACTATTTTTACATAAATATGCCTCCATCATGCAGTCTGTTTGTGGTAGTTTCTAATACACTGATTTCATACATTATGCATTTCAAGGCAGTATTATTTAGTAGGATTTCCGGGGACCAAATAATGATTTCTGGGGAGCAAGATTTGATTTGTTACAAAAAAAAAAAAGAATTCATATTTATGGATGGTGAAGAACAGCTCTTTGCAGTAAAGTGATTCCTGATGGAACACTTTGCAAGGCTACATTTTGCCTGAAAACAATTCTCAATGGCCTGGCTTATATTAATAAACTGCTTGTGGATCTCAGCAGTAATGGCTTCCTTTTATTCCACTGGGCTGTCAAAGCCAATTTAGATCCAACCATAAAAAGTGTTCTTTATTTTTTATTTTTTTATATCGATTAGGGTTTTAAGTAAATACCTGACATAATGCTACAACAGACAGGAAGGTAATTACACTCTAAAGAAGGGCCCTGAATTCCCTTAGTATACAGCACACACACAAACACACAAACACACACACACACACACAGGGTTCACTGATGCAGTAGACATTTGGAAGTTTGAATGTGTGTGTGTAGGGTATGGTCTGCTGCATTTTTCTCAAAAAATGTTTACTGCCTCTTTAAAATTAAAAATCTAAAATCTGGGCTTGAAAAAAGAACCAAGGGCTGTAAACTGTGAAGACAGTTCAAAATGACTTATTCCTCCCAAACTTTTCCTCCTCTTGCTTTTACTTCACTTAGTCCCACTTCCTGACTTCACACCTCACACTTCTCTCTCTCTTACTCTATTCATCCATCATCTCTGTGTTTTCCTTCATCTTTTGCATCCTTCTCACCCTTCACTTCCTACAGCTCTTTGACCAGGCTCACACTGAATGCCTGCTATATCAGCTTATTAGAGCTTGATGTGTGTGTGGCAATGTCAAGGACAATGAAGTTTTACATTTTTCATTGGATGTTAGAGATGAAAATGTTGCTTCAGAGATCCAAAGCATGATAAATCAAGGACAGTCAATCTGTTATTACTGTTCACTTTGAAAGTCACATTGTTTGAGCCATATAAATATAAGGGTGCTTTTTCAGATTACACTCCAATTTGTTGAATAATTCTTTATCCTTTCCTCCTCTAAATTATCCTCTAAGAATATATATGTCTGTATTTTTCATGAAGACAGTGGAGATGAAATGTCCTCTGATAGCCTGGATCTGGCTCCACATGAGGAAGACTCCTCAGATGAGGAAGCACAGATGCACGGACTTTTAACGAGAGGGAGATCCAGAGAAGAAGTGCAAGGGAATTCTGCCATATCTCATCTAGAAGATTCCTTTGTTCCTGCAGATGCAGAAAGAGAAAACGATTTGCACACTGATGAGCAAGAACAGCTGTCAGAACCCTCCAAGGTAACATGTTTCCATATTCCTACATGTGTTTTGTTTCTTGGAAGAAGGCTCATGGGCTAGAGAACTGTAACAGCACCATTATCTGGGGAGCACAAGTTATTGATAGTAAAGGAATATTATGCCTTAATAAGGTTCAACTGTAAGTGTGTTTTATAAGTGGTTGCCAAGCTGACAATCAGGTATCAATACAAAGAGATTTCACTTTAAATCAGTGTAACTAACACTATCTTACTAAATGTAATCCGTCATTAAGTCAATTTGCAACGATTCGTAATAACTTTCAAAAGAAAATACCAAAAGAAAATAACACTCAGGTAAAACATTAGAAAGCATGAAATCATTGATCCTGTGTGACTTGTTAGAGTGTGCAATAATACTCATTACTTTTTATAGGACATTTCTCACTCACAGCAACCCAGCTAAAGCTACCATACCCCTTGTTTTGATGCAGAGGTGCACATCACTAACTCAACAAAATGTGTAGGCACGCAAACTTTCTGACTGCATAACAATGGAATGCTCTGTATAATTATATAGTGGGCTGCAGCAACCTCCTTCACTTGATAAATGTTTTAGTTCATATGTGGTGAATTACCAACAGGCTGTAATAGTTACATGCCAGTACGCTAAAGTTTGCCTTTCAGGTATCTCAAGTCGGGTAATAAAATGAATAAATGGGTAAGTTTTAGAAGTTTTAGAGAACCACATCATTAAACTGGGCTGGACATAATCACTCCATAGAATGAGAAGACTTCAGTGACATACAATTAGAGTTTCTTATTGTAGCTGACCTGATCTATTAGATAACATTTGTATCACACTAATTACTTTATATTATTCATCTATAGCTAAGAGACACCTAAGGCAGTGGTGTTAAAGGTGCACACCATTGAGGGAAGAAAAGAGAAACAGAGTGGATTAAAAAGACACCGCTTGAATGGTCCCAAATGACCTATCAGCCATTTAATGGTATGAATCCTTTATACTGTGACAGAGGAATGAAAAAAAATAAGGGGGGCATAGTGCTTTATTAAAAAGCTGGAGCAAAATGAGGTTCACGATTGTGAAGATGGTGGTTATCTTTGGCCTCTGGACCTGAATCAAACTGCTCCTAAAATTATTAGATACTAATTTTTTCCAGCTCTCTCGCTCTCTCTCTCTTTGGAGCTGATCTCTTGTCATCCATGTATTTAATATACTTTGTCTCCATCTCTTTACTTTGGTCCATGATTGTGTCCCTGTCTATTCTCTGTCCCATTTTTTTCTGCCATTCCTCCTTTTTGATTTGGGTTTATCCAGTAGTTACGGCAGCTTGTCAACTTCAGCATCCTTTTTGATATGAGGAGACATTGGTCTGCACAACTCCAGTTTTTTTCTGCTACACAGTATCATTGTGTTTGGTCTTTTGCCATATCCTTGTTATGCCTGGTCTTTCTTTTGCCGTGTCTTCTGTCTTGTCATTCTCCATCGTTGCTCCTTTTCTCGCCCTTAGCAACACTATTCCCGCATGCATTCCTTCCTATTTTCTCCCAGCCCATCTGCAGTGTCCTGCAATGCTATGCCTAGCATGCTAATGCCTCAGATCTAATCTTAACTAAACAGAGCTTCCTCATTTTACCCTCGTCTCACAGGAGGACACTTGTGCAGGAGGAACAGCTAACCCACCGCGCCGTTGTGAGATACTCTCACCAGCTCCAGGGGTTAATTAAAAATCAATTCATCAAGTGGAAACAAAGGAAACAGGGAGAGAGGGGAATAATCTCCAGTGAAAGACACTGCCTTAACAATATGCATTTACACAGTAGAAAATGGAAAATAGGAATTTTAACACACTTACCTATCTTAATAAAAGTTAAATTGATATTGAATTCCAGTTTGTCCTTTGAACTGATTTTGTTAGGATAGAAATGAAACTCAAGCTGTGAGACCAAACTATTAATTCCTGATTCCCCTGTACTCTTCTCACTTTATTTCCATGTCCCTCTCTTTACCCCCCATACACTCCTCCTTCATACCCCCTCCTCAACTCCCTCCATAATCTATATCATCTCCCCATCTCACCCTCACGTGAGCTGTCTTTCTGCCTCACTTCCTCCATGTATTTCCTTTTATACAACTTACCCCCCATCCTCCTGCCATCCCTTCTTCTCCTCCGTCTGTTTCCATTTCCCCTCAGGTGATGCACAAGCTGAGTGCTGGGTCTGGATCAGAGCAATTGTGTGATCTAGATGGGTTTCCGCCTCTGGGTTTGGACACGAATTCTGGTCACTCCAACACACCAGAACACACACACTGTGACTCACTGCACACAAGCCAAACTTCACCGCATGATTCAGACCCAACAGGTACGGTAGGTCAAAGAAGGGACGTCTTTTTAAGTGAATGTATGTATGTGCCTCCATTTTTATGCTCCTATTTATTGAGATTTCTTTTTCGTTAAACTGGCTCATGTTTTGCTATAAACGACATCAGAAAGTGCCGTTGCTGTTTTTGTGCTTCAAGAGATTAGATTGTGAAGATTACCTCTGTGTCCAACTTTTGCCTGGAGATACTTTCCAATTTGCAAGCGTTATTCATATCACAAAGGCCTCATAATAGGATTTAGAACAAATATGTAAAAACGTAGAGCTTACAAGAGAGATGAAAATGAGTTTTATACCCAGAGGAATGCTGGCTGCTTGTTGGAAAACGGGAGATGGGGGACAACACAGATAATTTACTACTGGTGGGTCCAATGGGAGCTTTCCTGAGATGCCTTTCTATTCTGTGTGTGTATGTCTTTGCCTGCACATGTGTCTAAGCATGTGTGCTACTTTTTACTTTATTTAGTGCCTCCATTTTCTTAAACTGTAGGTGAACACAGGCACACACGCAGTCTATATTTCATCCCAAAAACACACTCACAGACAACACAGCCTTCTCTCCTTATTTCTTTCCCACCTTAAAAGTGTAGAAAGTAATGCTTGTGTCCTTCACATGGCACACAAAGTTTACTTTGACTTTACCTTTGAGAGTAATGTTGAAAGACATTTGTTTTCAGTGCAGTGTCATCTTTGTCATTATTGTCTAGAAAATGCTGGAAAAATGCGGTTTACAATATACACAAAGCTTAGTGCAGTAAACATTGCGTTTTTTTTTTGTATTGTACTTATTTATGTATTTATTTATTTATTTATTTATGTGGCTTTTGTTTTATTTTACTTTATATATATTTTATTATCACGACTACTCTTTGCCTGCGAGAGAACGCACAATTTATTCCTGGGTTTTTTCTTTCACTTTTCTTTCATTGCTTGTTTAACCTTGAACTACGCCAGACAAAAACTGCTATAACAAGATGATTTTAAAAACTTGTGACATAAACTGTGTCTGGGTGTTAAAAATTATTTTTTAACACTAACGATTTGTAAACCTGCTATGTCTGCGAGGTGCTCAGACTGTCAAACAAGGCTGCTGGAAGTCTATCCTGCCCCTCCAAATAGCATCAGAGTTAAAGTAATAATATTTGGATCAAATCAGATGCAATCATTTATCCTGGTGCTCATTACACCTTGTACTCTTGTCCAAGACTGTTGAATTAATTGCATTTCAAACAACTGTTACTTTTTATATTCGGCAAGGACTTCTAATTCATACTTTGTTTGCTTAAGTAAACTGCTTCGGCCCAAAATGATCCCATCAACCTTTTCCTTCAATAAGTCTCAAAGCCAAGCTTTTCAAGGTTGATAGTGAGAGACTCCCACAAGGGCACCACCACCGTTCTTGCACCATGCAGCCAGCCGCTCGTCAAACCCTGCACTGTCTCTGCCACCATCGTTAAAGCTCCAAAGTTAATGAGAGAGAAAGGTTAGAGAGGAGGAATATCACCTTGACGACACTCTGCACTCATTTATGTCCCTCCATCCCTCCATCTGTCTCCTCTATTTTTTTTCCCAGGCAGGGCTTAGATCCAACAGGTTTTATATGTCTCCTGCTCTGCCTTCCCACCTCTCTCCTTTCTGCTCTCACCGCCTGTCACCCGGTCAGTCAGAAAATGAGGTTGTTAGTGTGCAGTTTCTATCTCATGTGCATCCAGTCGAACAGAAAGAAAGAGACGGACAGATAGACAGACTGTGTGGGACAATGACCAAACCTCCATAGAGAGAGAGAGAGAGAGAAGAGATACAGGTAGCTGTATGGAGACACCAGCAGTAAGATGTGCTGATAAGCAGAAAAACAGATAGACAGACAAGCAGCAAGGAAATCAAAGACCAGCATACAAGTGGATGAAGAAGCAGGCAGAAGGACAGACTGACAAGATTCCAGTAGTATCTTTGTATGAGTTTCTAACTCATTTTGTATTTTATTTTTTCAAAAGAGCTTCAAACATCCTCCTTTTTGTGAGTTTAGAAGCTGAATCTCCTCCTTTCCTCTTTTCATTTTCAGTTGATTTAGATAGTAGATTTTCCATCCAGTGTATAGTTTTAATTGATTGGCTAACCACCGGAGAGAATATAGAAAACACCAATTGCATTTCAGCTGTCAGGATTGGCTAAACAAGCTTGTAGAGCAAAACTGGTTTGGTACAGATGCTGCTGCTGAATAGACAATAATTGTTGACTGTATCAACTGTTATTTATTAAATTAGCTTGAATTCATGTATATATGTATTAATATTAATATGCTAATAGATTCTGTATAAATGGGGAAACTCTTCACAACCATGGTTCCTTTGTTATTGCTCCTATATTGAATGGATGTTTTGTGATTTTCTAAAAGCTTTTGTGTAAAGTCTACAGTCCCAGTGAACACTGTAAGGGCGAAATCATTTGATGATTTCAACCATTTGTAACTGTGACCTATAAGTACTTAAACTTTTAAATTGATAAATAACCATGAAAATGAATAACCATAATATATAATTCACAAAGAAACTGTGGATTATGTTTAGCATTGATGCACTGTCATAGTCGAAAAGTTACTCCATGCATTGGATCTATATAAAATCACACACTGTTGGAGTTAGATAGCAAAGAAAATGCATTGCTATTTCCATTTGCTTGATATGTCCAACTGATAGCAGCGTGGCATTGCACGACCTGCATCTTTGGATTTCATTTATCTTGTATCCAGATATTCTAAATGTTCTTTTAGAGCATGTAAAGGGCAATAAAAGCATGTGAACGTGGTTAGAGTAACTGGATGCATTTTAAACAGAAGATCTGCTCATAAAAAATAATATTGACATTCTTCTGTTTACAACATTTTTTATACATTTTGAGTTTCTTGGTATTTATGTATGACTGTTCTTTGTGAGTTCTTTTTCTCAACTCAGATTTGGTATATTTGGACACTGAGGAACACCTGGTTTTCAGAATGATGAAGGACAACCACATGCAGCCAACTGGAATTCAAATTCACTCAACCACACCCACCAGGAGAGGAAAAATATCAGAAAATGAACTAGGAACATCTGGTAAGTGTATGCGTATGTGTGTGCCTGTGTGTATTTTGTCTGTGTGAACACTGACAAGCTGGCTGAGCTCTACCTCTTCCTTATTTACTCTCCTACACGCAGAACACCTTTTCACATGCAATTAATACAACTCATCTCTGTGTATAGCCACACTTTCTTGGCACTGTGTATGCAGGTTTCTTGAAGAGATTATACTGTATCACTCTCAAACACAGACAGGCACGCATGTCATACAGCACATACTGTACACATACAATACAAGATTGGGAGTCAATCCAGGAATAGGTCCAGCCATCACAGCCGCAATAATCTGTTTATTCTGATGCACACACACACACACACACAATCATAGACATTTGAGAGATAAGATGTTTTACTCGGTGATATATAATACCCCTACTGCTAATCAATTCATAGGATTTCCTTCTTATTTTCCTCTTCACTCATTTTACTGTAAACAACTGTTTAAATACGATAATTTAATTCCTCCACTCTGTCCTTTCAACATTGTCAAGCGATTTAGCCCTGGTGTCTTTTCTTCATGAATCTTAGCCATTTCTTTCCTGCTATGCCTTCAAACCTTTAGGCATTTATAGAATTCATTATCATTTTCTGTTTTATTCCTCTCTTTACTCTAATCATTTGTATTTTTACCTTCTAAAGCAAATAGTCCACATTGTGCTCACTTGACTTAACGTGTAGTTAAGTTGAATACTTTGAAAGGATGTACGCACTTCAGGGCATCATTCAAGAGCTCAAAACCTTAGCATATTTAACATATTTATTTATAGCATCAGAAGGACTCTTGAGTGCTCAACATGTTTTCAATATTTTCTATTCCACAAGTTGCTTCACTCAGTGTGCCTCATTGTGCTGTCTTGTCAGTGTGACGCTCCAGTGTGCTGTCTGACAGCACTCTGAGGAGGCCTTCTCGCCGAAACATCTGTGTTTTAGCTCCCTTGTGCCGTTAATGAATGTCTTGAAATAGCTTTGTGCTGCTGAGCATCTTTGTAAGTGGGGAACTCCTTTTCAAGTTCATAGCATTTGGTTTACCATTCTGTCTTATTCACGCTTCATTGCAACATACAACAGATATATGTACGTTGCATAGACGCCAGTTTTACTTAATAAAATGCAAAGCTATGTATATATGTATGTATGTATGTATGTATGTATGTATATATCTTAAACTGTATACATTTTAAATCTGACACAGATCAGTCACCAAAATCTAGATATATGTCATTTCTGCTTCGAAATTGAAGTAAATTGAGTCTACAGGTATATGTGTGTGTGTGAGTGCACATGTGTTAGCAGCACTGTACTGCATTCATCATTCGTCCCATGCTGCTTAGTTTGACAGTGCAGGTGGTTGCGAAGCACTAAGTGGAGGTTCTGTGCCAGTTGAAAGACAGAGCCAGGCGCTCTTAGGGAGGAGGGAGGGAGGGAGAGGTAAGGAGACAATGGAAGATTGAAAGAATGAAAGACTTAACACTGGAGCTGGTTAGACAGCAAGCAGCATGAGGAATCAGTGGGCTTCGCACACACACATACACACCCACACCATCATAGTTTCTCAATGGGGGCCTCAATGTAATTTACAGTGAGCAGGTGGGGATGGATGTTCAATCTGATTCAATTTGATGTGGCTCGCATTGGAGTGGGATGAGACACCACTCATTCCACTGACTGTTGTGATCGTTTCTCTGTCGCTCACCCTCTTTCCCTGTATCCCGAGCTGCATACCCCTCCCGCCTTCCTCTACATCTCCTCTTAATCTCTTTCTTGCACTCACACTTTCTGTAGTTGTTATTGTAAGAAATCCTTACTGTAGATTCTCATATCCATCACTACATGCATCCATCTATCCTTCTGTGCATTGATACATTTAACCTAGTATCTCTAAGCAGATCTCTCTTTCTTTCTTATTCAGGGTCAGGGTCTAACCTATCCGGCAAGTCCACACCAACTCTGTCTCACCTTCCAAGGACAAACCCAAGTCCTCTTTCTGCATCTGTCTCTTCATCCCTCTCTCATTCCCCCTCTCCTCCACTCTCGGCCTGCTTGTCCCGTCCCATGTTGGGCTCACAGTTCGGTCCGGTGTATCGTCCGTTGTCCCGGGCAGCCCAGGAGATCATGGAGATCTGTACTTTGGACCAGACAGGCTGTGAGGACCCTGACACTGACACAACTGCACACATACTCCACGGTCTGGAGCAGGAACTCAGACTCATGACCGAGGGTACAGACATACATTCACAAGTCATATATGCAAACACGCCATCATAATATGAACACCTACGATCAACATATTACTCTGTATTTGATCTTTTGTGATAATAATAATCCAATTAATAATGTTATATTGATGTTAATCATAATAATGTTTGATGAATTACGAGTTGCGATGGTGATCATAGTTATAAAATAAGACACTAAGCATTAATCTCCCTTAATATCTATCCAAGAAACAGGAAAGCAGGCTTCAGTATTTGGCACGGCAAACAGTGGAAGTCAAGATCAGCATGAAAATCATCCTTTCACACGGTGGGTAACATGCACACACAAAGTGAACCCGCTCTCACATGATATTTGTGGTTGCTCAAAGCAAACATAATGTGCATAACCTCATCCTCCAAGTTAAATTCAAGTCAGCAGGCTCCATTTTTGTGTCAGCACAGGGCACAGAACGCACTGGTGGGGTTATTTCCTCAAGTGCTGGCGGTTTGGTGACTCGTTGTGCTCCCCAGTGGGAGGAGAGTCGTGTGAGAGAGTGTGCTGATGCCAATCCAGCAGCATACTGCAATCTTGGTACCAAGAATGAGTGTGTCTTGCACGATCAGCCGCCCGCCTGATCACAGCAGGTTGACAGCTCAACGCACTTGTGTATCATAATATTTTGGTTTTGGTACATTTTTCAACTAGCAGACGTGATCACACAGGAAAAAAAAAAGTTGTATTCTGATTAGTTTCTGAAAATCCTTCACTATTACCCATTGAAAACCTGATGACCATCAGATCTTCAACATGTCCAACAACAATAAGTTGCCTCTGAGGAAAAATCTCCACAGGATTCCCAAACTGCCGTAGTGATGGAGAGAATTCTGTGTTTAAAGGAGAAGAAAGTAGTTAATAAAATTGTCCATTGCTGTCACAACCTCTAACCACCTATAATGTATAGTTCCACACGAGTCTGGCCACAAAATTACCAAAAGTAAAAAACTGCCGACATGTTCATAAAAATGGAGCCCCATATATTTTTGTTAGCGAACCTGAAAAAGTTGAAACATCGAGTTCCTCCCATTTAGGACATTTGCATGCCCTCTAGAGTTTATAAGTAGTAGCTGCAGCTTTAATTTCCATTCCAATTTGATATCCTGAAAGGCAAATGTGCTTTTTTCACTGTGAAAATCGGTGTTGCCTTGTGACTTCCTGCTTTCATAGTGTTGTCTGTGTCTTTTCACCATGATCAGTATGTAATCCATTGCTCTCTCGCCACCCTACACTTCCCTACACTCCTCCACCATTCCAGTGGTCACGATGGGGGGTAATCCTTCTTTTTTGTACTCCGTCAATCCCCCTCTCTGTCGAATATGTGGAGTGTGTAATGGATCGTTAGCCAGCAGAACGACTTTAGCTTTGACAGCATGTTGGGTATCGGGCCTTAATGTGCTGCTTAATGTGTGCATGTGTGTGAGACAGAGAGATAAAGTGTCAATGTATTTTTCGAAACTGAGTGTGTGGGTGTGTGTGCGTTGTTGATGTTTTGTGTGTGCCTGTATTGGCCATAATCTGCGCTAGAGGCCTTGTGCTGAGCAGAGCACTGTGAATATCACATTGAGACGGGTAATAACCGGATTAACACATACTACACAGAAGGCTCCCAAAACAGTTCCTTACATTCTTTAAACATGCACACACACACACACACACACACACACACACACACACACACACAGCCAGATATGCACAGATGCACTTGACTGGACTTGTTTGGTATAGCTGTACATCCTCTTTTGATACCTTTGTCATTACTGTCACATTTCCCTCGATCATGCAGTTTTTGGCCAATGGGACAACTTGTATCACAGCTTTAACATTATTCACAATACTCATGGAAATAGGGAACTACACATTTATTTTTGAAATGGATCCACTTTCCGTACCATAGTGCAAATGTCTTGCTCTCCCTGGTGAAACCAAAAACTAAAGTTTAACTTGAATGTACATTCAATTATTTTCACTTTTCCTTTCTAAATGCAGTCACAGTAAGATGCAAAAGTTTAACTCTGAAAATGAACCTTTACTATAGGTTTACTGTACCATCCCCACAGGGCACCTTCAGTTCAGTGCTACCTCTCAGCCACCAGGTACTCACAGAGGCACAGTTGTTATTACTGGATGCTCTTTTAGATTATGTTGTGTGGTGGCTGCAGCTGCATTGCAGAGTAATTGCATGATGATAGAGTTTTCCTTTAGAGTGGTTTCTGCTGCCGACCATCATATCGAATAGCTTGAGTGGGTTTATACTTTAGTCTTGTATAAAAACTTATAAAAAACGACTTGATGATATGGCCAAAAGTGTTATCACAGTTTGTTTTTTTATATTGGTCAAGTCGATAATAAAAAGGAAAAAAAGCTCAATTTACAGTTTTAAGAGTATTCTTCTTCGGACAGAACCAGAGGGTTAATTATGGTTTATTATATACAATTATGTCTAAAATTAGTCCATTCAGCTGCTCATTGCTTCAGATACAGCGTCTTACTGGGTTTCCACAGGCAAATACTGACCGTTTATCTAACCAGTATATTTGTGTGGAAAAACCTGTATATTGTTTTAATTGACAAAGTAACGTTATAATCGGTAAAATGTTATTTTTCCTCTTTAAGTTGGGAAGTTGTGCGTCAAAACCAAATGGGAAGTGCAAAGTCAACATAGTCAGCATTTAGCATTACTTTCCAAGTTGTTTTGGTAATGACTCAATACACAGCTGTTTTATTGTGATGGATTACGACGATCAAAGAATTAGCGTTACAATGCCGCATGTTTTTGGTGCTTTTTCGGAACACAATGGGATCTAATGGCTTCTGTAATCCAAACAACATGGATTTGGGCATCTACTGTTACAGTTGATGAATGTTCCCAATTAACATATTTGTTGACACTTACTAAATACATAAAATGTAATGAAGGGAAAGATTAAATAACACCAGTGTTATCCTTTAGCCTGGCGTCCTCGCTGAGTCCGCATGACATATGTGCTTCCACAAGTCCCCGTGCAATTATCTCCACAGTGTGGAAAATATGCTGTTTGAAGGCATCTGCTATGGAGATTCCATTCCATGTCAACGTAGTGTATTGTGAGACCCATGTATGGTTTGAACGTGCGACTCGACCACATATCAGTGATATCAGTGGTGGTAGCAAAGTGCGTCACATTACTGAGCTGCTCTTCCAACTTTCCCCCATGTGGTGCTTTTGTAGGTGGGGGAAAACGGACTCAAAAACAACTGTATCGAAAAATAAATCTCATAAATGTATCCTCTATATCGTGGAAGATTTTATCGTGAAAATTATAGAGATCATTTTATCGCCCAGCCCCACTATAAAATACACATTTATTTTAGGGATTACTCTAGTAATGAGACTTGTACACTCTAAAGTACATCCACAAAACACACAAGTGAATGCTGTGCCACAGATTATTACATGCGGTATGTGTGCGTCCATTGATGTTGGTCTCTACTATGACCTATGTTTACCTCATATCCAGACTACTATTCATCATCTGTCATTTCTCTGACTCAACTGCTTCCAGCTGCCTGCTGGTGCTTTAGTTGCCTCAGTGTATTGGCTGTCTTTGATCTAACCTTCAGTCAGTGAACTACTTACACAGCAGTAGCACATTAATATTTGAAAAATTGATGTATTCTGAATTTTCTGATGTACAGTTTATACAGTACAGGATTTACAGTAAGAGTTATAAAAAGCTTGAATTAGAAATACAGGATTCACAATTATTATTAGGTTTACTTACACCATAATCTGTGTTTGCTTACGTGATAGTGTAATATTCTAAATGTAATTTAAATGCATGTATATACTGACATTTAGCACTGGACTCAGACTTAAGCTGATCTGTGTTTTTAATTTAGATTAAATTTAAAACATGCACTGTAATTGGTTCTTTATGAGTTTTTTGACTGACTTCCTGTAAAATCTAAATATCATCTTCTGCTCTCGTTAGTGGTTACACTCGGGGGTTGGAAATCCATAACAAATTGTGTTAGCAGGCACAAAATTAATTTGTTCATTTACAATAGCCGTAGGTTATGATACAAACAATGAATAGGGACGCTTACTTTTTGCAAATAAAGTAGAACAGGTCATTTGCGGACGTCATCAAGATGCAGCTGTCAACAAGCTCAGAAGTGGAAAGCAACAGAGATACTGATTATCGAAGTTATGAGATATGAAAACTTCTAACTGACAAAACCTGTTTGGACATCTAACATTCTTTAATAAATGAAATAAATTGATGCTTGATGACATAAAAAGATAAACCCAGCTACCGCATCTGTGAGAGGATCACTGCAGTTGACACCAGTGTCAGAGCAGGTGGGCGGTGTGGATGGCATTGAGCTGCCCGCTGTCTTTATAGAATCCAAAGTTAATTTGGCCTTGTCATAGTTGAATGCAAAGTGGGGGAAGCTTCTCCTAAATGTCTCAATAAAAAAGTGTGCAGACCCGTTGGTGCATTTAATTGTACCTCCTCTATGTGAATGTTTTAAAATGGTCAGAGCCTTTTTATTTACAACGTTTCTATTTTCATCTTCCTGTTCCATAGCGGCAGAGACATTTCACACAGAAATCCAGGTTACAAACAACTTGGATTTGTTGGTGAATTAAATACTGGATTCAGATTAGATAAATTGCTGTCAAACAACAATAACCAATGCAGTCTGAACAAATGTCTCTGGTGCAAAATCCATAATATCTGCATCTGAAACTAGTTACAAAGGACTAAGTACACCTGTCCTTCAATCATAGGCTGGTATCTGAGTGCTGTGTATGTAGGACGTTCTGCCTCTGATTGGTGGATTTGTACTTGCAGGGGCAGAGTCAGTGAGGAACAAAAGGATGAGGAGGTGGCTGCACAGAGAGACCGACAGAGTGTCCTCTTACTACCCTGAGGTTTTCACACACCTGCTCAAAAACACATAGACTTGCTTGTTAAATACGGCAACATGTACACCTTAATACATCTTTATAACAGTATAAAGGATATAACACACAATGGATGTAATTTAAATTGTGTTCGTGTGATGTAAAGATTTGTCCAGAAGCCCCTAAGACTAAATCTGCAAATGTGCAAATAGATGAAAATAAAAATGTAATGCTTGCTGGATATTGATTAAATGCTGTTTTGATTTGACTTATGATTTGTCTCTCTTTTTGCACGTGTCCATGTTTTCTGTGCACAATGCTACACGCTTGGGGATTAGCTGATGGAGGGGAGGTGACCGGAAGGAAAGAACGATGAGTTGGGTTTAATTCTCAGCAGGAGTCTGCTTGGATCCCTTTGATTGTGTTTGTCAGTGTGTGGATGTGTGTGGATGTTAAGTGACAGGCATTGGAGGGACATTTGGCCGTGGTGCCAATTTATTTTACCTACAGGGGTTCAACGCACACCATTTTTCTCTGTTGTGATCAGTTTGTTTCTTAATAAGGTTAGGATGGCACTGGTTCAGGTCATATTGTCAACACACACACACACACACATTCACACATTGGAGAGGCTGCTGCAGGTGATAAATTATATTTGTAAGGGAGGGGATAAGGAACTGTGCCAATGGCCGCTGCTGCCATCTGTCTGTATGTGTGTGCAGGAGTGGGGGAAGATAAACACCAGGCACTGGAACTGGTTTGTGGCCTCTGTGGTGAATATGTAGGCTACATGTAGTGTGAGTGTGTGTGTGTGTGTGTGTGTGCGTGTGTGTGTTTTTTTTTTCTCAGTTCTGCTGTTTTGCATTACTCCCCACAGCCAGTCCTAATCTATCATGGCTGCCACTGTCCTCAGCTGAGCTCACAACCCACCATCCACGTTTCTTTATCTGGAGCTGATGTGCATGTTAGGATCAAACAAGGACACACAGGAGAAAAAAAAACCACGCCTGTATTACACAACCAAACCCACACCGAGGTAGGATGGATGTCAAAGACGCCATCTTTCTGATTTAATTTCAGATTAAGGTTAATTTGTGCACTGCGTGCGGTTGTGTGTGTGAATCTGAGCGTGAGTGCATGTGGCCCTGCTCTTTACTTCAGTCACTGTGGTGGGATATAAGGGTATTTTATTTGTCCTGACGTTAATCGCTGGAAGCGGACAGCAAAAGCCCTGTAATCCAACAGCAATCACCACAAGACTGATTGATAGCACGGGGACGGAGAGCGAGAGACAGAGAGACCAGGAGTGTGAAGAGAGAGACGAGACGAGAGAGAGGTGAAAAGGTAGATCTTTGTTATTGTGTCCTTCACTGAGTTTATCACTTAGTGTTTAGGAGAGGAAAATAACAGAGACATAAATCTGATGGATATCGAACCGCTAGGCTGAGTTTAAACAACTCTGAGAACTGCGCTCTCTCTCACTATTTCTCTCACTTTTTTTTTCCTCTCTCTCTCTCTCTCTCTCTCTCTCTCTCTCTCTCTCTCTCACACACACACACACACACACACACACACACACACACACACACACACACACACACACACATGCATACAAACAGGGAAGGAGAACGGAAAAAAGAGAGCTGACCTTTGATGGATCTGGAGATGTCTGTGATGTTGTTGATGCTGTCAGAAAGACAGTGAAACTGGAGGAGTTGACATTTAACTCCACTATATTAACTGACCCTTCAACGGAACTGGAGTTCAGACTGGGTGTGTTGCAAAAAAAAAAAAGCAGACGGACAAATAAGCTATGCTGCGTTATGAAACAAACTTTTTTATGATTGTTGTTGTCAGTGGCGAATTTAGCAAACCTTTCCTTACAATGAATTTTGACAGAAATCTAACACAACACAGTGGACATTTCTGGCAGAGAAAAATGCGGTTCCCTTAGGTTGATACTGATATTAACTATTGTGATTTTTTGACCAGACATGACAGTTCAGTCCAACTTATATCACATTCAGTCATCCCGTTTGCTGTCAAAAGTGGAACGTGTTTTTTTTTTTTTTAAGTCTATGGTTAATAGTCTTTATTATAAAACAAGCTCGAATTTGCAGTAGCATGCGACCACGTACACTAATGCATCCTCGCCTGCATGCATTCACACACACACACACACACACACACACACACACACACACACACTTGAACACCATGGCAAATTCCTGCCTCATGGGTGGAAAGTTACTGTTGTTTGTGGCCTACATGTCATGGGACATATGGAAGAGCAAGAACCACACCAGCCCCTGAACGGACCCGAGCGACATTTGCAGGTAAGTCAACATGCTGAGGTGCAGGACAAGATATGTGTTTGTAAAGTGGGATAACAGGGAGCCTTGAGCAGGACAGCTAATGTGGGTTGTTGTCTTTGTGTTGTGCAGCAGACTGCAGATGTCTGTGAGTCACTGCTTCGTGCAGCATTTGATTAGCTGTGTAGAAACAAGTTCTCAGACAGACAGCTAACCATCTGACTAATTAATGCAAAAGTAGTGGGAGCATGAAACCAAAACATATAAAATAAATACGCGTCCCTTTTGATTCTGCTCACAGGGAAACACGGTAAATGTGATTTACTGAGCTTGTATTCTGCAGCACACAAAAACCGTAAAAACAGTTCAACTCAGTTGGGCTTTAAAAAAAGCAAACCACATACTGATGTGTTTTTGATACGCCCAGAGCTGTATTTGACTTTTTAAGATTAGGAAACACTAAAATGTGTTAATCAAAATGGCAGAGAATATTGAGTCTCTCACCACAGTGTCACTGTTGATGTATGTTCGTGTATAGGTGCAGGGGATGCACTTCTGCTCTGCCCAGCTCGGCGGTACTTACAGCATACGCCATCAGTCTTTTTTATGTTATTTCACCTGTACGCCTCTTCAAGTACGCTCTATACACCGCCGTATGAATGACTGGCTTTTTTTTCCCCCTCTGTGGTTGTCAGGTTGGAGGCATATTTGCCGTGGATTTGCCATCTAATCGTGTCCCATGTTGTCTATTGGAGCCCAGCCGCCTCATTACGGGAGAGGGAGAATACGTGTTGGCTGTCATCTGTGAAACATAAAAAGCCTCGCAGCTACTTATTTCGTGCCGGCTGCCGTATGTGTCTACCCTATTATTCCCAGACTCTGAATAGCCTCGACGTTGCAGAAAAGTGTAACACAGGTGTGGGATGACTCTTCGGCAAATAGTGAAAGATAATAATGGGATATCTTGTTTGAGCACCGCATACATGTTCATAAAAATACACCCTTAGCATGAAAGATGTAGATTGATAGATGCAGTAGATAGATGCAATTGTCTCAAGCCAGCTTTACTGTTTTATTACACGATAAACCAAAGGTTTCCGTGTTTCTCTTACCTCGATAAACCCAAATCCCTGTTTGGTGGACACACTGCCATGTTTCCCTGCAGCGTCCTCACCTGTTGCAGCCCACCCTGCTTTAACTGAGCGCTGGCTGGGTGTTACCTTCAAGGTTACAGCTGGAAGACGGAAGTACAGCACGCCCTGGACAGAAAGTTCAGGCGGAGAAAGTTATAATGGAGGGGGAGGAGAGGGGGAGATGAAGTGAGAAATAACAAAGAAGGGAGAGGTGGGGGGGAGGAATTTAAAGAAAGGTGAACGGAGGACATGAAAGAAATGGGGCGGCACCAGGAGGGAGAACGCTATCTAGTTTGATAAGGAAATGTATTTTCCACCCCCTCCCCTCCCCTCCCTCCCTCCACCCTGCCCTTTTCTTCTTACACTTATTCTGTCAGTCCTCCTCCAACCATTTCTTCCCAACTCCAGCCCTTTACTCCTCCAGGCCAACGCTCCCTTCCTAGTCCCTCCTCTCCTCTCCTCCTCTCCTCTCCTCTCCTCGTGTCTCCCTCCCTCTGCCGTCCCCTCGTCTTCCCACCTCTCCGCTCCTTTCTCCTTTCTAATCCCTCCATTCGTCCCCTGCTCCCTCCCTCCTCGGCGGCGGGTCCCGGTGGCTCAGTCAGGGCACCGGCTGACAAATCGATACATCACTGTAATTGATTCTGTCGGGGCTCAAAGTGTTTAATGAGAGCCCCCCCCCCCCCCCCTCCCTCCTCTCCTTCCTCCTCCTCCTCCTCCTCTTCCTTCTTTTTGCACACGGGGGCTTCGACACAGTCCAGTTGAATGGTTAATGGCGCGGAGGCATCCATGTGCAGCCAGGTGGCGGTGGTGGGGGGTGAGGTGGGGGGGGGCAGGTGAACGGGTCTGCGGTGTGTGAGGGGTTAACCAGAGCAGGTCCCGAGCTGGTGGGTCGGTCCAGCTGGTTAATTAGGACAGGTAAAGGCTAAAATTTAAAATGTCTGGCCTCGGGAGGAAAAAGAAAAACCACGTGCCAGGCAGGACGCAAGAGTGCGTGTGTGTGTGTGTGTGTGTGTGTGTGTGTGTGTGCGTGTGTGTGCAGCTTCTCTCTTTGACGACGCACAGTGATGGTCAGTACAGCCTGTCGGTCGCGGGTCCCAGTCGGTAAGTCTCTCGTGTCTCTGACCCGCAGCGGACAACCAGGAGAACGCGCCCTCACGCAGGGATAACACCGAGAGTGAACCAATAAGAGAGACGGCAACACAATAAATAATAATAAAAAACAAAAAAAAAAAAAGGTGGGTATGAGGCAAAATTAGGGAAAAAAAAAACAAAAAACAAAAAGCAGAGGTAGTCGAGATTAAAAGACAAATCTGTTTTCCAGCCGAAAGAGCGCAGGAAGGCCAGAGCGCGGAGGAGAGATAGTGCGTGTTTGTGTGAACGTGGCGGGGCTGGGGAATCTCACGGACAGTGAATCATTAATATCAGCAGCCTGTAAGACACTAATGAATAACACGGGAATATATCAGCTCGTCGTTTGCTTCCCTCCTCTCCCCCCTCGCTCCTCACACCCCTCCCTCCCTCCCTCTCTCCCCGCACCGCATTCCTTTTCTTCAGGCTTTAATGAGAAACACCTGTTGGAGCTCCTCGTTAGGCGTCCCTTGTTCAGGTCCCGTTAGATTCCCGGTCCCTCGTGTGTGTGTGTGTGTGTGTGTGTGTGTGTGTGTGTGTGTGCATGTGCATGTGCATACCTGCTGTCTTTGGTTCAACCATAAACGTATGCACTTATCCTGCAGAATTGGGAATGCCGCGGTGGAGTTAAAGAATGCAGTGGATGGAGAATGGAAAAAAATAACAAGTTTTGTCAGTGCTGAAGGAGCGTGGGTATGCTGCATGAATTTACAGTTGGGGAAATGTTATGTACATACATTGTTGTTTATTAACATGTGATTGGCCCCGTACGGACTGTGTATGTGGGTGATTTTTCATGTTTTTTTCGACCAACTCGCTCGTCCTCCGGTAATCTAATTGAATCCCGCCTGGAGGAACGTCCTTGTATTTCCACATGACTTGTCCTTGCTCATCAGAAGGACCCTTGCAACGTCAGCTACAGGAAGGTACTGCTATTCTCTTTTGAGTGTCCTGGTTTTTGCCAATAATGTAGATGTTTGTTTACATTATTGGCACATTGGCATCATTGAGAGTGTGCTGAAGTAGATGTGAGCGGTTCCTGTCTGCCCATGGATGTACAGACAACTATCACTGGATTCATTTAAAAAAATGTGTTAAACATATTCTGGATGATATCATTATGTGTTTCATGTCTTTGAGTTTGACTGAATTATGACGACTTTTGCCTGAGATTCACCTCACGCAGTATCTCTGCCCCCCCGTCTCTCTGCGCGCCTCCCCTCACAGTGAGTTAAATTACAGAGGAGCACAGTGAACATTTCATCCCCCACCTCCCCCTGTAATGTTATCCTGCTCCTAAACCAATAGGATTCATTAACTTCCTCATGATGAGGACAAATGTTGGCCTATATGACACACGAGCAAGCATGAGACCCAACCGGATTCACATGTGAGAACATGTGCTCCTATTAGGAGCACACAAAGAAATGTAGGCGCACAGCGGGAAATGTTCAAGAAACGCAAGGTTTATTAACAAACAGGTTCTTCTACATACATATTTATACTCTGAGTGTGTGTGTGTGTGTGTGTGTGCTCCTTCTCCTTGTGTGTGGTTGTGATGTGAAAACCAGTGGGGGACTACGGAAGTGGAATACCCTAAGACATGGAGTCAGAGTTATAGGCCTACTCCATGTCTTCTCCTTCACACCCCGTCCTTCATTTGTGAACACGGTGTAATCTTTGCACAAGGGGGGCTTCGGGGGTCAGTGCCTGTCCAAATTGGCTTTTCTGCTCCCCCGTTCTCAATTTATCAAACTTTATTATATTATAACATTGTCCAAAATTTACTTTTTGACTTACTGGCCAAGGGGACTGGTAGATTAAAATATCCACAGACCATGCATATTTTTTACTGGCCAAACTAATAAATTGGCTTTTTGTGTCACATATACATTTGGTTCAGATGGGGAAAACCTGGACAAAAGCAACACTTTCACATAAACGTCATTTTAAAAGATAACGTTACAGACGGCAACCAATTGTCGTTGTGATCCACAGCTCACACGTGTGTTTCATCAGTACCAGGTGCTATTTTCTACAAATGTGGAACGGCTTCAGTATAATTTGACTTTGAACATAACTTGTGCGTTGTTACATTCAGTCAGAAGCTGAGGCGATTAGCAACCACCACGCTTACAACATCAAAAATTACACAGATCATCATGATCACTCAGACAACATCTTCAAAAAATATATGTCACCATAAATATACGGCAGCAGCTTTACTTAAGTCACTGAATATAAGACGCGTTTATTAATACTAATTATTTAATAATTATAGGCATCTTTACTCATTAGTCATGTTGCCAATCGCTGCACTGATCCTGAGGTAAATTCTTGAAGTGAGGAACAACAACCAGCCCTATTACACACGCAGTGACTAATATCATGAAATACTTTTGCTGTGAGCTTGTTAATGTTAGTGTTATTTTCTTTGCCTTTTCTGCAGATTTGGAAAACAATAACATTACAGCACGGGTAAATTACTTTATATCTATGTTTTATATGAATGCTTTGCGATGCAACTAACTGTCGTGGCGTGGCCAATGAAATTGATCCTGAGAGTGCGTCAGAGTCTACGAGCGTTATGGCAGATGGTGTGCGCGTGTGTGTGTGTGTGTGTGTGTGTGTGTGGTGTGTGGTGTGCCCATCTCCAACACAGACAACAGAGGACAGAAGCTGCGCGGTCGTAGATGACACCAAAATGTGGTAGAGACTCTCAGCATATTTTTTTATTACCTGACTAATTTGGTGCAGACATTTAGCCGCCAGTGTGGCAGATAGCCTTCCGAGATTACAGTAGGTTGTAATCTTTACTCGCACACTGTGCTTGTAAATAATTTTTGCCAATGAAGTACTTGCACTGTAAAGTCCTGTTAATGGCTTATTTGTTTGTCTGTGTGACTACACACATACCCCCTCATTCCAATTGAAGATATTTCTGCTGATTTGGCTGGGCCCCACCCGTGTAACACTGTTCATACAGCTGATTCTTACAATACAGTTCTTGCTGAGGCTGTTAAGCCGATGCCCTACAGTAGTTTGATGAATGTCTCTAAACGTACTTCTTGATTGGGGTGGGATTGATTATTCTTGTGTGGACATGCCCAGAGTATTAACAAAGCTGCCTGTCTGGACGTGTGTGTGTGTGTGTGTGTGCGGCTTAGATAATCTTTCTTTTCTACTTTACCTGGACTGGGGGAACTTTCAAGGCACTCTAGACAGTTGAGCCACGTTTCACACACCAGAACAAGTATCAACTCGTTTATATGTGTACACAGGAAGAGCTCCTCAACGCTTCTTAAAAGTACAGCACAGCATTTATTCAATCTTTGAACTTTTTGCAGTGCAGCATTACGAAAAGCTTAGAAAGCTTGTCTCTCCATATCAGATCCTCAACGAGCTGAAAACTGAACTGAAATGTTTCCCCCCTATAAACCCTTTTTAACCACCTATTGTGCAGCTGGGGCCTATCCCAGTACGTACTGGGTGGGAGGCAGGGTGCACACTGGAAAGACTGCAATGTTTTTGTATATGAGATTACCAGAAAATTCTAGTGGTTTTCATAGTATTAACCTCCACTAAAAAAGAGCTCTGGAGACAGGCTCTTATTTGAGACTGACGCTGTTTTACCATATTTTATTCATATTGTAGCATGTGGCACAGGAAAAAGAAGCAGAAGGCTACTTTCAACAATGTCAACCCTTTATTGACAGGTATTAAAGGGGACATGATCAACAACAAAACAGTAACAGCAACAGCCGCCGCACCACTGGTCAAAACTATAAGCCAGCACAAAGTGACAATTACCAGCAACCACCACGTTCTGAACAGACATATTACAAACACCAACAAAATGTAACATCTGCACTTTGGAACATAAACAGCAAACTTAAGAAACTAAGTACACAGTCCAACACAAGGCATGATGGGAGATGGGGGCAATATGTTGCTTGATCATGTTTTAGTTAAAAAAAGTCTAATTGTATTCTGAAATAATCCAGTTTGCTGTGTAAACAGTGCTACTGTTTTCTGTTTATGTACACTTAACCTCTTCATGATGTCATGCTATAACCAACATGCTGTGTATTTCCACATTTCTATTTCAAAGGCATGAGAATGCTGTGAATGAATCAACCCACTGTGGCAATTCCATTCAATTGAATTTGTGTTTGAGGACTTTCCGAGGAAGTTAGATTATAATGATTTTTATTTATGGATCACTTTTTTAAACCTATGTTACAAAGTGCTTCACACAAGCAACAACTTCACAACAAGCAAATCCTATAAACAAAAGCAAAATAAAACAAAACCATTTACAGTGTTGCCAACAAAAAAGGGCAGTCAATAAGTAAAATCAGGAAAAGCTCTCTGATAAAAGTATGAGATTTAAAAGAGGTCACTGATTCTGCTTACCTGAATTCCAGGCTACGTGCTGGCTCATATGCGACTTAGAGGTTAGATATAGCTCATTGAGAGAGGCCATGAAGAGCCTTAAAAGTCAACAGTAAGAGCTTAAAATACATTCTAAAACATAAAACGAAGATTTTGTGGCATCTAGTTTTTGACATCCAATAGGCAGTGAAGTAGTGAACTACAAGGATCAGTGGCTCTAGGGGCAAGTAGATCTGCGCGTCATCGGCAAAAAAATGAAATGAAACACCATATCTATGGATGTAATATGTCCCACGGGAAGCATGTACAGAGCAAAGAAAACTGGTCCCAGCACTGACCGCTGAGGGACACCATATTTGACAGGAACAAATTATCATTATTAATGTAGTCACAGAACCTCCTGTTTCACAGGTATAAAGAGAACCATTTAAAGCTGTACCAGATATTCCTACCCAGTGCTTCAGTGCTACGGTCCAGAAGGACAGAGCACATCCCGCCATCGGCAGCCATTAAAAGATCAGTAGTCACCCTAAGAAGGGCGGTGTCAGTACTGTGATGCTTGCAAAAGCCAGACTGAACATTTTCAAAAATGTTATTGTTTACTGCTGTTAAAAGCAATTGCTTGGACAAATTTTTTTTTTTAATACAAAAGGTAGCTTGAATAAGCTACTCTACTAAAATGCTTTTGTTTAGGTGGCATTAGAAATGTATTTGTGACGAATCAATGAGAAACAGAAGTTTATATGTAGATCTTCTTTGGACTCTTTAGATAACTCTGAGATCAGATCAAATACAAAGTTGAGATGTGTGTAAGCCAGTCTGTATTTTTTTTTGCCCAGGTTTTTTCAGGCGGTTTTGAAGTAATCCCAGTACCATAAGACAAGGAACTACTTAAAACTGACAGCAATAGATTCAATGATTTTTTTGAAAAACACTTTGGTATTGGTATTATAGGCCTATATCAAGAGTAAGAATAGTCTTTAACAATATTTTTTTTTTGCCATAACCAAATTTTTTCTCTAACCTTAACCATTATATTATGCACAAATATTGTAGAAAATGAGAATTTTAAACATTGGCATTACACAAAAAATAAATAATTGTCACTGAACATTCTATGGGGTTTTGCATAATTGTCAAATATTGATTTATTTATATGGCGATAGGGCTGTGAGGCCAGGCCCTCTCACTGTACAAACACAACAATTACTTAAACTCAATTCTTTTTAGACTGGGGACAGAAATCCACAAAAAAACACACAACACACATGCCAACTCCACTCAAAAAAGCCCAAACCAGCTTGTTTGCTGTTAGGCAACTATGCTAACCACTGATCCACCATGCCAGCAACTTCAAAACAGAACATTGAGCATGAACCCAAAGGCAGAAAAACAGTTGCATGTTAAAGAGAACATCCTGACTGAATTGTAGTTAAACATAAAAAAGGCTTTTTGTGTTTCACTCTGTGTGTGAAGTCTTGTGCACAAGCCGCTGTGTGCCTGTGTGGGACCACTGTGCGGAGGACAGTATGTGTGTCTGCGAGAGCGCACACACATACTGTGTTTGGTGCAGCACTGTGTTAAGGCTAAACACACTTAAGGCTAAGCAATCAGCGAGTAAAGTTTCCTCGCCGCTGTCATTAAAGCACCACATAAAAGCTTAAGCTGCTTTTATCCTTCTAAGGAAGAAAGGGAGAATGTCAGCACATAATTAAATTAGATGAAAGGAGGGGAATTAGAGGCTTCCTCCTCTTTAAACACAAATGACTTAATCAGAACCTTGGGCTAAATGAGAGACAGACGGCTACATGATCATGGGGAGGATAAACATCCCTCTCCTCGCCTCCGTCCTTTTTGCTATCTCACTTTTCCTCATGTCTTTATTATCTCTCTAACCTGCTGTATATCTCTTACCGTCTGTGCGTCCGCCTCTCTGGATCTTGCTTTCTCTTAGCACTTCGTCTACCCTCCTTCCATATGTTTGTACAACCTGTGAACTTGTTCAAATAATTCAAAATTATGCACAAGCATCCTGCTCTCCACCTTCTTTTTTTTTTTGTATCCACCTTCCCCAATTATCTCCCCTATTCCCAGTCTTTAACTGCCTTTTAAATTTCACCTCTCACTCACACCACTTTTTTCCCTCGCCTAACCTGCCCTCTTTCGGCACCTTGAATGCACCACCCGCAGCATACAGAGTTTCAAGTGTTAGAAGCTGTTGAGCCCTGATGTATGAGCCCCTTATTGATTCACAATATGAATTCCATCATACCTGACAATGATCTCTTTCATCATGTTCGCCCTCAGAGAATGGCAGTTTATTTTTATATGATCCTTATAAACAGTGGTTTGAAGGAGGGCATGATGCAAGGGAGAGGAAAAAAGCTTCTGAGATCTTGTTTGGAAGATTGAGCTCTGCTTTAAATGTCACAGATGGGTGTCATTCTGAAATGAAATCCACCACCGCATCAGACTGACACAAATAGATGCTAATGAAGTTATTAGTTATCAGAGGAAGGTCTTACGCATTTGAGGATGTGACTGTCTTAACAGTCTTAACACTTCACAGTGGAATGAGGTTTTAATTAGTATCCACGGGTTTATTTAATCAAATATTATGTACCGTGTATATCTAAAGTGTACACATGTTAAAGAAGTAGTTTGAGGTTTTGGGAAATTTGCTTATTCGCTGACTTGCTTTAAGTTAGATGAGAAGATTGATACCATTCTCACGTCTCTACAGTAAATATGAAGCTTTTTGTTTCTTTGGAGCAAAGCCAGGCACAACTGCTTCCCCATTTGCTGTCTTTATGCTAAGCTAAGATAATAGTTGTCTTCGCTTCATATTTACCGTACAGACATTACAGTGGTATTGATATTCTCATCTAACTCTCGACATGAAAGCGAATACACGCATTTCCCCTAATGTTTAACTGTTCCTGTTTTTTCATTTTTCTACATATTTGCAATCCAAGTGTGTGTATTGATTAGAAACCTTAAGTCTCAGTGCAACATTCACACAGGGCTGTATCAAACAGATACCTCCCAATGCTTATTATTGTTACCTTCTCACAGTTTTCTAACACCAGAGTGCTGTAAATATGCCTTGGAAACATTAATTTAGCCCACAGTAGCATGGGAGGTGAAAAGAATAAGAAATTCCAGGGTTAATGCAATTTACCTTTAGTCCTCAGGTGGACACGAAGAGGAAGGGAGAGGCAGAGAGGGGGAGTAAAGACGAGTGATGAAAAGAGGAAGCTGAACAGAGAGTTGTAGAGAGAAAGTCATGCAGATATCATAGATTGAAACAACAGGGTAAAGCTTTGGTAGGGAGAGCGACTTTTATTTTCCAGGATTTTATTATCTTGGGACATTCAGTTTCCATTCATTTGCAATGGGAGTCGACTGTCTTCCTGCTTTTTTTTTTCTCTTGTTTTTTGTTGTTTCCCTGATTACATCCTTAAGTAAGGCGGGGGGGTGGGAGGGCGGTGGAAGTGATGACACACAAAGGGAGAAAAACACCACACGGAAACTACTGAGAGGAAGAGGGAGACAGTTGTGTTCAAGTTGAACTCGGATGATAAAAGCACAAGAAGGTGTGTTTGTGTGTGTGCGAGAGAACATATTTGTGTGTATGTGTTTTTGCATGCATGTTTTGTTTGTGTGTGTGTGTGTGTGTGTGTGTGTGTGTGTGTGTGTGTTTCAGTATGAAAGCCTGTTGTCCCACAAACTTCACTACAGACCTGAGGGAAGCCACGAGACTGCTAATTAGCAGCACAGAGGGAAGCGGCCCCAGCGACCAATCAAATCTGCTTTTGAAACCGCTTCCCCCTGAGACTCCATGGAAACGGGGCAACTGAGTAACCAAGGCGATATGATGTCATCTATTTAGGGGTCCAGCATTACTGTAATTTTTTAGTCTAAAATAAGATGAAGGAAGGATGTTTTGTGTGTTGAAATGGGAGCCTTTTCTCTCTTGTACAAATTTTTTTTGTGACTGTTCTTGGCTGTCCTTATCCCTGCAGTGGTCTCATTTGCCCATTTAGTGTTTTCAAAGGAGAAATGTTGAGGAGGGGGTTCAGAGAGAGACAGGTTCATTCAGAGTGCATGTTGTAGATTAATTGTAGACATGTTGTGAGTCACCCAGCATATATAGCAGCAGATAAATTCATGCAATGGTGTGTATATTTGAAGTGCACTCTTTATTATAGGTGCCAACAGTACCTACCTTGCTTGCTGACTTGCTAATAAACATAAAGTAAAGCTCCTCCCAGAGGAAAATCTTGCTGCTCACAACAGTGTTTTGTTTGTCTCATCAGAAATAAATCATCTTCTTATTTGGAGATTACTGAATTCTGACCTGTTTCTCCTCCCAAACCCCCTTAGGAGAAATAAGTAGCAAAAGAGTAAATCAATCTAAGACAAATTACGCTGTCCAGTTTGGGAATAACAGTAGAAACACAAGAAAAGCAAGAGTTTTTCTGTTGTGCTCAAAGGCTTTTCAGAGTTTTCTCTTCAAAAACCTTATGGAGCAATAAATAGACAAATGAGATTAAAAGGCTTGCATGATTCAGATCTCAATATTGTTTAACTATGGTATCAAGCACATCATGAAATTTTGTGACAAAATTCACGTTGGCATGATATCTGGCAATTTTGGTGACCCCATGACCCTCTAGCGCCACCAGTAGGTGGCATCTGCTCTACTAAAATGCTTTTGTTTAGGTGGCATTAGAAATGTATTTGTGACGAATCAATGAGAAACGGAAGTTTTTGTATAGATCTTCTTTGGAATCTTTAGACAACTCTGAGATCAGATAAAATACAAAGTTGAGATGTGAATTTGATCACTTAGACGAATTGTGCAGGCTCATTTATAAGCCAGTCAAGTTTTATTTTGGATTTTTATTTTTGGTCAATTTGGATTGTTATTTCAAGAGCTGATTATTTCTCACAAATAAAAATTGGGCTGTGACAAAAAAACAGAAGAGCATTTTAAGATCTTCAATTAGGATCAGGCTGAGACATGATGAAGGCTATTTTCTCAGGAGCTGAGTAAGTATGAAGAAATGGTCAAAATCTCATATTAATGTTGAATTGAGCTCAGTTATGCCAAGGAGAAATAGGTTGGACAAAGAAGAGATATTTTGAATTTTCCTTTCCTCTGTTTTCACGTTGGACAAAAAACCTACTAACATCTGGCTTTTGTCTTCACTGGGAAAGGGTAAAATCAGTATTCATTCCCGGGTTTAATGACTCTGCAGTAGTCACGTATATTTATCGGTTTAAGCTTCAGTCGGCACTGAAGGAAACATGACATGGCACATTGTCATGTCGGCCACAAATTCCATCTGACTCCGTTCAAGCAGCGCTTTAGTTTGAAAGAGAAACTGAAGTAAAAGGTATAAAAAAGTAACCAGTGTAACATTGTCACTGGCCTCCATGCTGCTTTCTTCTGTAACCGTGTTACGTTACACGCTAACAAAACAAAACAGAAAGGCAAACTCGTATACTGGCAATTGGAAAGGAGTGAGTCGCTGTGATGGAAATCTTAGAGCTGGTTCACTCTAACAAGAAGTTTCAGGAGACCTGGATGTCTTAAACAGGAATATTTATTGAAGCTCGATCGAGGAGAAAAGGGAAACACCACGTGTGAATCACAGCGTACTGCTGCAAATCTGAAGATGGTGTCCTGAAGCTCAGTATTTAACCTTCCCCAGAACTGATAAGTTCCGCTATATCCAAATAGGGTTATTCCTAACTCAGTCTGTCATGTGTGAGGACTGTATTGGATATCAGATCCAAACAAGAAAAGACGTCAACCTTTGCTGTCCTAGCAACAGCATAGCCTCTCTACAGTCTCTCTTATCCAGTGTCAACAACCAGGCTCCAGCCTGTTGTATCTAACCCTGAAAACAGAAGATATCTAGCAGACCTTGGTCTACCAGAGGCCAGAGACAACTCGGCCTTGTCTGGCACACAGAATGAGACAGGCGAACAGAGACAGGCAGTTGACCTGATCTGTGAAGCCCTGTCTTAAGTTACCTTTAACCTACAAGAGGGAAGTTTAACATACAAGAAGGAAAATTCCTTCACAATCGCCTATTTTTAGAACTACTACTTATAGAAAAAACCTGCATATACACATTAATTTTTGTGTAAAAAGACTATAAAAGTAAGAGTGTTGCTGGAATTCTTGACATACATTTACAAGGAGATACATTGCACACCCATTTAGGGGATTACAGTTGGAAGAGACACAGTGGTACATCTACCTAGTAGGGATGATAAAATAATACTAAACAAATTGAAATATTGGAGTGATTGAAACTGATGTACTGGGAATGAATGGAGACAAAAGGACAGACAAAGAAAGCAAGATAATGTTGCAGTGAAATAAAAGGAGTACATTTTCCATTTACTATTTGAACTGCAGTGGTTGCTCATCTTTCTTATATTGCTATTTCTATATATTTCTGTATTTTATACTTTTAATTTCTTTGTCTTTTTATGTCTAAAAAATAAATCTGATTCTGATTCTGACTCTGATTCATCTGAGCATTGAGTGAGCGGTGAGGAGTCAGGGAATAGATCGTTCATCAGGTCAACACAGGATTGGTAGCACATCTTCGATTTGCTCAATTATTCATCCGCTCGTCCATCTATCTCCCACCACAATTACAAAGGTCAAATTGTCCTCATATGTTCATTGTGCGCACACACAGAAACTCATCAATAAGGAGTAATGCATTGCTGAATGCTGTCACTGACCAAATTGGCAAGGTCAAATTTACTTGGATGCTGCGGGGAAAAGCAGACAGAACAGGAAATAATGTCATCATGGTTGTACGGCAAGATGCAGGAGTTAAGCATGGCTAGCTGAGAATTATACATACTGTAAACACGTTATTGTCATTACCCTTAATATTATTCACAGTATTGCCAAGAGTTAGAAGAGAACATTGATATTATGCTAAGCCAAACTAATCAGCTCCCTGCTCTAAATCCACAGATGCGAGAGTGACTCTTTGCAAGGGAGCCTATATGTGTAGATCCCAAACTATTCTTTTTAATCCATGCAAATCTGTCAAGTTTGTAAACTCTAATAAAAAATAAAAAATTAAGTAAAAAAATAAACAACAATTGACACATGTCACCAATTAACAACAACATTTGTCCCTAGGGTCGTGTTCCTTATTTTTTTCCATGCTATCCTCGGCCTCTACTGGGTTGAAAATTATGGAGGCTGCAGTGGAAATAATTAAGGAGAGCTCTGATAGCATTTTAAGAGCAAATTCATGAGGCTCATCCACCTACTCAGCATGGAGACCCATTTGGAGAAAGTGCAAACTCAAATCCAAGGAAAATGCAAACGATAATGAGATGGATGACATGCATGGCAGCAAGTGATAAGGAACATTTGTTCTTTAAACAGGCTCCATCCAGATTTCTACTATAGTATATCGCGCTACATTTCAATCATCAGACTAATTTATGTGCCCTGTATAAATCGTAGACATGGAGGGTACATTTCTAGATCAAAAAAGTCACTAGGTAATATGAGCCATGTGCGAGTCGAGGTTACATTTTTCTTGCACCAGTCCCCACTGGGGTAGGGTTGTAGCCCAGTTCGTCACAAACACACTTGTATAACTTTGGCTCTGCCAGTTTCTTAGTCATCCACATTTTAATACAAACAATTTGGGAGGAAGGATGTCATTTAGAAACTAGACCACGAAATGATAGCGAAAGAAAACCAGGTAGTCGAGAACAACAAGAGAATGCTGCACAGTTTCATCTGGCAAACAGAAGAGAACTGTTGTGAAGTGAAAAAGAATATCAGAGGTGGAAATAATGGCAATAATGGGGAATTAAGTAATCAATAACATTAATAAATAGATTTTTACAAATAGAGATTGTGTTGCCACAACTATTTTCATCCCAAACATCCCAAAAGCATCAGAGATTTGCTACATGAGCAATAGGATAGAGTCACTGTTAAAGGTGCAATTCATGATCCAGATGTTAACAAAACGCGCTGCTTGCTGACGGGCAGGTATATTGTACAGTGGGTTTATCCAACCTTGTTTTGCTGTAACTGGAATTGGAGGCTGAACCAAAACATTAGAGTTGCAGGCTTTGACCAAAACAATGAGCTGAAAGATGCTAAAAGAGAGAGGAACTGCAGAGTCGGATGATGATTCTTTCTGAGTTTGTCACTATGAGCAACCCCTTTTATATTACACATAGTAATTTATTCGATTGTTGAAAATATTGATTAGTGCAGCGTCAAGTCAAACTCAGAAGTTGCAAATATGAATATACCTTAACACAAAGTAGTAGGTAAGTAGATCTTTTCAGGTAAGGGGCCACAACAATAGATAACTTTCAGAGATACAGGTGGCACAGGCGTGACCACTTTTAAGGTGTAGTGATCGCAGCAGTTGTAATGCTGGCTACATTTCCATATCGGGGCGGACTTATAATAACTTCATATTGATGCACAAAATTTTCTTCTTGTACTGACTTACGCACAGTCCATATAATCGCAACCTGAATCCTTATTTATCCTGTCTCTTCTACTTTACCCCACATCTGCTCTTGATTATCAAAGTGGATCTAAGGTTGAAGCCAAAAGGGATCGACCTGGATTCACCTGGTCAGTTTGTTCTGTACTAAGAACTCATTCTGTTAGTAGTTGGCACCGTCAGTGTATGAGGTCATGATCAAACAGCCAGAGTCTACTTAACAAAGTCACTTGTGGCTGTTTCAGGATCAGCTGTTTGTTAAAAAGCTGTTTTCCAACAAAGCAGAAGTGAGCTGGATTGTAAAAAGGAGAGAACCACTTGCATTTTCAAATTAAAGAGTTGAGCTGTGCTTTGTTTGAACTGGTATTTTGTTTTGTAGTTTCAAGTTCAAGCCTTTATGTTCAAGGCCTTTTTACTTTTCATCACTTCCAAGGTTTGTTGAGTTTAACTCTATCCCCCCGTGATTGTGTGCAAAGTGGTGGGGGTGTGCGTTTGAAAAAAGATTGTGCGTCTAACTGCTGTCTGTTTACATTTCATTACTTACGTGTTCAAGTGGCTAAGTGTCAAACTGCTGTGTTAATTATCTCAAAACTAATTGTGCAATATATTTAAGGGAAGTACACGTTGAAGACTTGACTGCATCTTGCTATGTGTTAATATGGTTGTGAATCTTGATTGGGGAATTTCATTTTCTTCCAAAACAAACGCTTCAGAAAAATAGGAACCTCACTGCGTTGCCTAGATCTGTGGATGTCATAAAGGTGGTTAGGCTCTTATCTCAATCATTCCTAGTCTTTACTGATGAGCTAAATTATCTACATCCACCTATTCTAAGAGCATAGTAGTCCGGAGGAATTGTCTGTGCAGTTGCTTTCAGTATAACATCAGTATAGAGGTGGCTGTACCTGTGAGGAACTCAGTGATATTTTTCCATCCAGCCAAGGATAATTGAATGCTGATGTGATATTGGTGGGAAAGTACGTTAACCTGAAAGCACATCTTGACTCAAGTAAAGCATAAACACAGCGCAGGTGTCTGTATAACAGCATTATCATCACTATATGCATCTGTCAAATTTAATATAACCTGATCATCCTCCACATCGATAGCACATGCTGCTACTGGACGACTCATGCTGTAACATCTGCCACTGCCGCGATCCACTTATTGTTTAACAGCAGTGATTCAGGGCTTCTAAACAAAAGTCACCCTGGCGCATTGAAAATATTATCCTCTTGACTGAACCTGAGCTTCAGTGCCATTATAATGGGCTTGGTTTTGATGGGGGACATTGCCCTAACAATGGCGATTATAATCTTTATGCACTAGTGGTGGCTCATGTGTTTATCCATTCCCCTCTTTCTGGCATCTCTCTCTTCATTTGTATTTCAAATTAAATGCAAATACGTTTTGACCAAACAACATTCTACAAGGTTATATGTAGGTGAACAGTAAAAAGCCCAAGTTTAACCAGTTACTCAGCATAATACCACATTCATTTGGATGGCAGAAATAGGAAGTACGCCTATGTGTTGCAAAGTTGGTGATGTGAGGGTTAAAAATACTGTGCATTGACAATACAGCACTATATCCATTTAATGTAGGTTTAATAAGCTTGAGCAACAGACTTGGCCGACAAGAGTCTTCGATATTTGTATGCTTTTTTAATTTAGTCAACTGAATTTTAAAATGTCAGAATCTAGTATTTATGGGAACTCCCATATGACACAAAAATGGCATAATGGTGACTTAGTTTGTTAAATAGAGTTATAATAGGACATGACACTTAATATTACTGTAAATACATTTTTAGTTTAGTGTTTACTGTAGTTTTGTTTGTTGCTGTTGCACTAGTAGTAGCCTATTTCTTGATGTTTTTTATCATGGAAAGGAGATTAGACTTATCTAAAAATATATCAGCTATTACAAGGCAATACATATTAAACTGATGACTGATGACCACAGTTCTCAGTCTGAGAGAGAATCACTCCTTGACATAGAAGCCTACATACCATTATATTATGTCCAAGCCACTGAACATAATTTCTGTCATTATTCGTGCTTCCTGTTGTAAAATTTCTAGCCTGGAAAATGTCTGAGCGTTCTGCCTGAATTCATTTGCGATCCTGTTTGTCCCTGACCGCCGCTGATTGTCTCTCGCTAACACTGCTCTGGAATGCTCTTTAATGTTCCGCTTGCATTCTTCCATTTTGTTCGTCTGAATCGCTCCCAATATGTTTTGATTTTCTTCATCCAGCCACAGCCATGAACGCTCCACTGAGTTTCCAAGTGCCGGGGAATGGCACCCCTCCTGCTAATGAATACGCCTTCCCGGGTGCGTGTTGTGCTGGAGACCGGATGAATGCGTAGATGCATATGTCTCAGACAACAACCCTCTGATACACACACATGCATGCGCGCGCACACACACACACACACCAACAAACACACACGCACACGCACACAAATATGCACAGTTGGTATCCTTTTAGGAGGGACATCCTAACTAATGAAGGCTCTTTCCTTTAATGGCAAGTCAATGAGCCATCCAAGCCTAAGTCTGTGAGAGATTCATGAGTGTGAGTTTTTCTGTGAGTGTGTGTGTGTGTGTGTGTGTGTGTGTATGTATGTATGTGTGTTCACTGTCAATGAAAGTTACAGAAACAGACAGTTGCCCAGCGCTGAGTGGTAAGTACTATGAATGAGATGTTTATGGTGATTAACGTACAGTAGAGTACCATAAGGTCACAGTCCATCTATTACACTAACCAAGCGTCACCTGTTTTACATTAGACCCAAACACTGACAGCTTAGCAAAAGCCTCACCAACTGATTACTGTATTATTGTGATTACCCATGGACAGAATCTCTAGGCACAAACAGTGGTGTACAAAGTTTCTGGTATTAACAATCTGTGCAGTACACAGAATAGCTTATGTAACTGAAATTGAAATCTTATGTGATGAATATGTTGGCCATATATCCATACTGGATATAGTAGGAATGATTGATTTTGCTTGAGAAACCAGTTTTGTGTAATGACACTTTGCTTTGCTCAAACTGGCACGATCACCTCACAGCAAGAAGTTTCTGGACCAGGACCAAACTGGATCCTTGCTGGGTCTTTTTCTCGCTTGACAGGTGTAATTTTGTCATTCAAGCTTACAATTATTGATATCACCTGAGAGCCAGATCACGAGGGGGGGGCAGTGGTGGAACTGCCAGTGGGGATGATGATCAATGGGGATGATGAATCAGGTGGAGTTGCAGTGTATGTTTTGGTTTATGTCTCTTACATCTCTGCGCCTTGGTCCTTCATCGTCTCCTCCTGCCTGTTCTCAATGCGCAACATTATTCGTTGAGTTTCTTGTATTTTTCATTCGCTATCAAATTATCAAACTTTCTTACCTCAGCTCAGTCGACCTTCAAAAAAGAAAAAAGTCAACGTATGCCCTGCGGACACAGTGGCCTTGTGTCCGCAGGGCATACATTTTTTGGGGCCATAAGGCCAAACTGAGGGGCCACGGGCTCCGCTGCAACAACAGCTATCCGCTCATACCCACTCTCAAACTGAGCCCTGCCTCTCTCCCTTAATGTGGGCTATAACCTACTGTGCCATGATCACTCTGGATCACAGCTTACAACCTCATTGACTGCCATGACACACAATTACAACCCATTCAATTTACCCTGCAACTATGGAAAAGACTGAGAGAGCGCTAATGATATCCCTGGACACACTAATTGACACTTTCAACTTTAACGCAGAAATTAAAACTACTGAATTGGCAAACTGGATAGGAAACACTGCAACCCTGAGTACTGTATAGATTTTTTCCTCCCTGCGTAAGCTTGAGAGAGCTCAGCCTCTCTGTCAGCTCAAATAAACAAGATCCAAATTTTATGTTCACTGAGTTGGCAGACAGGTCGGACTCTTGGATGAAGTTAGCTGGCCGGACTCTGAAGCCATTCCGACTTATTAAAAAATGAAGCCTGGGACTGCATGCTTCATCCATCATGAAATAGCCATAAGTTAAATAGAAAAAAAACGAAACAAAACAAATGTTTTTTTGTCTTGTAGCAAAGGTTTTCAAAAAGGAATTTAAACTAAACTGTCAGCAGACTATTACCTAAACCAACTTTAAAAAGAAAGGGTGAGGACACTTGAAGGGGTCATGGTAACTGGGTTTGGGAACCGAAACTTGGTTTCAAATTGGTACAAAAAGAAAAAAAGTGGTTCGGCTTATGGATTCCTAAATGCATTTAGCAAGGACGTCAGAGCAATCTGCCAGGACCTGTCTCCATGACTACGTCACACATCAACACGTCAGCGTGTCCATTTGTTTAGATACGAGCTGGCACGCATGGCTGATGTCACAACAGTGTGAAAGATGGACGGTCCAGAGTGTGGCTTTACGGAAAGTCAGCAATGACGAGGCAAGGTGCATGCAAGTCAGACCCAAATCTGACCAAGCATCTAAGGCAGCATGGTGTAGATCTGACCCTAATGGCTGCTTATTTAGAGAGCTCGCTTCAGCAGGAGTTGTGTACCTTCAACTAGAAATGCCTTGAACAAACTGTCTCGCTGACCATGCTGTGTGCTTGGACGTATGAATGTATTTATGGAGACATATTTCATTTTCTTGGGGATCTGTGAGTTCAGTTTCAGGAAGTGCGGGCGATGGGGGTTTAGGCAAGGCGCCGGCAGGGACGGTATATAAAGTGCAATCTGGTTTGCAGGTGGGAAGATTGGGGGGGGGGCTCAGGTGACTGCAGGGCTGTGGAGAAGTGGGAAAAGGTGTGTTGATGTGTGGGGCAGGCAGGTGAAGAGGAAAGGAGGGAAAGTCTGAGGGCATCTGGTGGATAGTAGGAGGATGGCAGGTCTGGGGGAACTAGGGGAAAAGTCTTTGGCCTGAGAGAAGTGAGCAAGGGACGAAGACAGGGACAGAGAGCAAATGCAGTTAATGACACAATCAGTGTTTTAACCCAGCACAAATGCAAAGTGTCTCTCTCTCTTCCCTTTTTTATTTTTTATTCTGCGCCGTTTTTGGATTTGTGTACATGATTTTCTGTATAAATTTGGCTTTGTCCTTAAAAGGTCATAGCCCTGAGGACAAAAGGTACAATAATGAAACTATTTTAGAGTCACTGATGTTCAGTTGTTTACTGCTCAGTGTTGCCATCTGGTCGACTGATGTTGACTGCCAAACCAGACTTAATGGCACAACAATTTGTAGCCGCAGAGGAACGTGTCATAAAAAGACAGCTATCACTTCACACAAAATTAACTACAATAGCTTACAACAAACACAATAACTATGTTATTGTTACTTTGTAACTGTATAAAGGAAGCCATAAAGTAACAGGCTGTTTCAACAAATAGCTGTTGTATGGAAAACCTTCTCCCACATTCTACACGTCAGTTGCGTGTTGAATTTACAAATCTGAATTGGTCTTTCCAACTCAACACTACTGCAATCAAAACAGCCAGTTAACATGCAGTAGGATGATGTGTGAATGTGTGTGTGTGTGTGTGTGTGTGTGTGTGTGTGTGATGAATATTTGATGTTTAGAGTTTCACTACATGCTCCTCTCTCAGATCATGACATCATGTTGGGACCAGAGATAATTTCTGCATAATGCATGAGGTCAGTCGCCCATCAAATCAAACTACCACTGATTCAAACCCTTGTCCTTGTTAATTTTTTCCTTCTGCCTCTAGATTTTCTTCAATTTTTATTTCTTCTGTACTCTCTTTTTATCATGTCATTCTTAAAGGGATATTCATGACATGATGATGTCTCTGACAATGACACATATGACTAATGTATAGCCAATCTAATGTTTATCATTTTATTTGGTTTGTAATCTTTGGAACCAAAAAGGGACTCTTTGTGAGATTAAAGAAGAATAATCAAATTGATTCCCTTCCCCTCTGACAATCTAAAATTGTAATATGAATCCAAATTATGGCCTTCTGCATACAAAACTTCATTACCAAGGGGTGAAGCAGTTATGACTTGTATTATTTCACCCATTTTTGGAATTCCTTGGTTAATTAGGATGAGGCACGTACCACAGCAACTCTTTAAACCTCTTAATTTTTAACTTCAGCCATTTGAATTTTTTTTGATTAAAGGTAACCGAGTCCTTTGTGTGTTTTAACAAGTTTTATGACCCTGGGCCTGTGAAGCACTTTGAAAGTGGGCTGTATAATTTGAAAACATTTATGAATGTCAATGAGGAAAAATACCTATTTTTCCCTCAAACATGGAGTTTTTGGAGATTAAAGAAGCATGCTTGACATCAGCCCTTGCTGTGTGTTCAAGTCCAGTTTATGCCCCGTTTCTACCCTCCATCCTATCATACTGTTCTCAACTTTAAACTGCAAAAAAGCAGTGAAACTACAAATTGCCAAGTCGAGCCAAGACACTTAAATGCAAAATACAACGAAGCAGGGAATAGTAATTATCTGTGTGTTTTTATGCAAGTGCGTATACGTGTGTGGGGTGCAGACTGGTTGCACAAACCACCAACAGAGAGGCAGAGAGAGGTTTTCGAAGTCATCCTCCCTCTTTCCTCTCCACATTTCACTCCGAACAACACGCAGGAATCAAGCTGTGCAACAGTGTGAGAAGGAGGGAGAGAAAAAGGAAGAGGAGAGAAAAAGAGCGAGAGACAGAGAGAGAGAGAGAGAGAGAGAGAAAGAGAGAGAGAGCATCAAACACTCTGTAATAACTGGCCCTAATTAAGACCAGAGGGAATAGGGGAGTTATTAGCTGTCATAAGCAAGTTTATCAGACCCAGAGAGAGCAGATACAAGTGTGTGTGTGTGGGTGTGTGTGTGTGTGTGTGTAAAGGGAGAGGGAAAGTACTTCCCTAGCTGCGTTTATGCATCCTGAAGTGGATGCGTGTGTGAGAGAGAGAGACATAGAGATAGAATAGAAAGAAACAGTCATGTTCAGCCTCGTGTGTGTGTGTGTGTACACGCGTGTGTGTGTGCATTCATGCATTTGAGCTGTAATAGTCGAGCAGTAGTATTCCCTCCAAACACCCCAACTGTTATTAATATGCATGAAGCTGAGAGAGATACCCTCTCATCTCCTAGCTCATCAAAAAACACTCACAAACGCATTATTATCAATCCCCATTAAACCGCCACTGTACACACACACACACTCACACACACACACACCCACCCACACACACACACACACACACACACACACACACACAGAGCCATCTATCAGCAAACAAATAATAAGTGTTTAATGCAGTCGGAGACACTTTAGTTCATTTCCATAAAGGGAAAGCTCTTTAACTGACTTATTGTTGTGATGTTTTATTTCTGACAGTTTGTCTTCCACCAATTGTCTGGATTTTATGTGGGCGAGGGCACACACACACACACACACACGCACACACAAACAGGGGTGAAACATAACTAATTACAATTTCCTGAGTACTGTAATATAGGTGCTTAACGTTTATTTGAGTATTTCCAGTTAATGCCTCTTCAACTTCAAAGATCTTACTAACAAAACATAGGATCACCTATTTTTTTTATAATTTTTACTACCAAACAGTACATAAAGTGGTTAGAATGAGCATCACTCTGATAGCTGCTTACGTCAATGCATCAGTAACGAGTGCTTTTTCTTTTTTGACCAAAAACTGTAAACACACTGTTTTTTCCCTCCATCAACTCCTGAGGGAAATATCTGGCTCTTTTGCTGCTAAATGCTCCACTATGCTCTCCAGCTACTTCCTAAGTTGCCTGCTGTTCGGGGCTGAGCAGGTAGTCTACAGTTACTTCATGAGAGCTTTTTTTCGCCTAAAACAGTCTGCTGCTGCTGCTGGAAACGAGAATGATGAGAGCTGTGACCAAACGGTTAAGTGTGCGGGACGTGAAACCAAAACAACAAGCTGATTGAAGCTGAAATCCCCCGTAGAGCCGTAGCTGCAGGGTTAGGTCAGGTGATAATTCTCTGGATACGTCACTATGAGCAATTCAAATAAAAAAATATTGATCAGGACATTTTTAGGCGCAATTTTGAATGCTGGACTTTCCCTGCTAGTGGAGTATGTTTACATAATGGTTGTACTTTTACATGAGTAAAATATCTGCATTATTCTTCCACTAGTGCACACACAAACATGCTGCATGCCAGTCAGTCTTTTTGTATTCTTTCTGTGATTTGACATGCTTTTTCCCAGCTGGGAACGCATTTAGTCAATAAAGTGTAAAAGTGATTTTGAGTGGCAGGAAGGTTTTCCGTAACCATACTTTTGTGAGCAAGACTGAGCAATACCACATAATCTACACTTCCTGTCACTTCACTTCTGCTACATTCATACTGTACAGTAAGTGTGTATTTCTGAGTGTCCCTGTATTTATCTAAAGAAGGTTTTGTAGAGTGCACACAGTGAGTTTCTTCACAGCCTGTTCCATACAATTAAACTTGTAAACAGTAGCAAGTAACAAGTTTACGCTAAGAGCTCTGCGGTGTTTAAAATACAGCACGTTGTTCCACTGCTGTTGTAACAGTTAAACTGCCATTAAAGTCTCAGTGGAGACAGTGTCTATTTTAAATTCACCAGACCCCAAATATACACTATAAATTAGTGGGCAGGAGTCACGTCTGCAGCATATTGCTGTCAGCTGCGTTCACAGATCAGGTAAGCAAAGAAGAAAGATAAGAACTACCTGCAACTGAGGACGTATTCACACAAACGCACACACACATTTGTACTGTTTTTCTTTCTTTCATTTTTATTCAAATAAGCAAAAAAAAGCACATTAGACTGTACCTGCTTCCCATGCTGTTTTCCTTTTTTGTTTTCTCTCTTGATTGTTAATTTTCCTCTCATTGGAGCCAATTTCCCTGTATTGCTTTTCATAAGCCTCACAGGGGGTTTGTACAAGCCCACTAAGGCAGCACAATTATGCTAAAATTTGCCTACGCTGATAACTGTCTTTTTTCTACATCACAATAACTAATTGTACTCTCTTCCTTTTACCTGCCACCATGTACTCACACTCCTCTGTTTTCTGTTCTGTATGTTCCTTTTTTAATTCAGTTAATGTATTTTCTATCCTCTAATTATTTTTTCTCCCCCCCTTTTCACGCCTCTCTTTCGTCTTTCTTGGCCTACATTCACATATTTTTGTGTTTGCTTTCTATCTCTCCACTCGCCCATCCAGTCCGCTTCTCCCTTGACCATGCATTCCATTACAGTGCAGCCTCCATTGATTTGCTCTCTGGCTGAAGTGCTATTGATTACAATACATGCTCCAGTGCCACTGAGCTCAGGCGCTACCACTGTGCAAAAATCTTCCGTATAAACACATGCACATGAGCACACACCAGTCTCTCAAACACACTGTTCCTCCTGCCTCCTTTTCTTCTGCTTTTTGCCTCCATTTCATATCCACTTCAAAACAATCCGCAATACATTAGATTCCTTCTTTATCTCTTCTCATCTCCGTTGACTCTGCGTCTCAGTATTCATCAGCATATTGATTAGTTGTGGACTACAAAAGACGTATGTCTCCATGTGCATTCCTCAGCCATTGTTTTGGAACTGATTGTAAAAGAGTGAGCTGGAAGGACTTGACATCGAGAGAAAAAAAAAAAAAAACTGTTACTGAGAGTTTTTCCCCAAAACGAAAGCCTCAGAATAAGCCTGAGAGATAAAGATAAAGATGTGTAAGCACATGTGAGTTTGTGTGTGTGTTTGTGTGTGTGTGTGTGTGTGTGTGTGTGTGTGTGTGTGTGTTTGGAAAAATAAGCAATATGTTGAGAGCCTCTCATCTAGCGAGCCATGAATTTATGTATTTATGCTAACGTGCTGAGTGCAAGTGCTTTTTAATGAGAGAGAGAGAGCGATGGAGAGAGGATGGGGCCTGATGAGGTAGGGAATGTCCAAGCCGTCGTGTCGCTGGAAGTGACGTATTCACATGCTATGAAGCAAGAGAGGGAATTTGCTGATGTGGAAAACTGCTGACAGGCCCACAGCCACGTGCACAAATCCATACATCTGTGCTTATAAGTGCTTTTCAACAACCTCTCTCATACCCTCTTTTTTGTCCACTCGTTTTCACAACAACAAACATGAACTGACGTGGTTGAAGTATGGCAAAATAAAACAGTATCAGAAAAAAAAGTTTGTTCGGTTTAGGCTAGTTTAACTAACGTAACTAGACGTTAGTTAGCCGAGTTGAATACACAAATATATTTATTAGTAAGTCCAGAGTGGATGAACCCGGTTAAAGAGTAACCGCCCGTACGAGACTCTCCAGGAAATAGAGCAAACGAGCACGCAACGAGGCAGGCATTCTATTGGTTGACAGGCTTGTCGCAGGAAATCCGTGCAAGCAACAACACACCTGAGTGCAAGCATACAGTTTGAGCTGAAGCAGAGCAATTTTAGGAGTTTTAAGTGTTATTTGGGTTAAGCTTATGATATTTTGTATTTAACTTAGATTTAATGTTAATTTATGTCTTTATTAAGGATGGATTAGTCCTCCCAGCAGAATCCTTCTTGCTGATCAGATTCTTTGAGAGATCCCTCACGGAGCAGATCCTTTTTCCGACAACTTGAACTGTATAATTCTTGCTATAAATGACGTACGTGTCTCTTACTGAACTTAAACGGCTCGCCTAAAAACGATCAACTTTACATTTTACCTGCAAAACAGCCTGAATGAATGAAATGCTGTAGCTCCCACTTGATATGTGCAGAACATCTGAGGACAGATTTACTGAGTTCACTGCTTGCACATGCAATTTCCATAACTAAATGCTTTGAGGTTAAATATGCTGAATTATTGTTATACAGCAAAGAAGGGCTGTTAGGGAGTTAGGTAACTTCTTCATTAGTGTCTGAAAGGCAATTGGGATCCCAGACCTTCATAACAATAGGTGATCAATAACCAGTAAATGAGCTACCACCCAGACAATATGAAATTCATCACATATAATAATGTGCAGGGCTGTGTGACAGCCGACTGATCAGTAAGACGACATTAGTGGGCACGCAGGAAGGGCAGTCTCTATCACCACAATTGGCTCTGATTTTCATATCTTAGGAACGATGCTGGAGAGAAATGCTGCATTGAAGATGTGAGCCATGGGTGCAGCTATCGGATATGTAGAGAGCCTATCGGCCTTCAGTGGATTTTTTAACATCCGTATTACATAAGGTGGCTCATGTAAAGTATCAAAGCAGTGCAGAGTATGGAGTAAAGGGTATCGCTATTATTCAGATGTGAAAATTGACTGAAAAACTATTTAAGCCTACATGTATAAATTTAGTGACTGCAAATATTGAAAAAAAAAAAGAATACCACCCAAAAACTGAATGTGAATGTCATTAAGCTTTAACTCACATTCCTACCAAAGCTTAGTCACTGCAGGTAGATCAGAGAGGATATTGTTCAATTTAGATGCTTATTTGCACTAATAAAGCTGAATAATGATACGCAGAAAGACAAATTACAAATTATGTGCAGGTCAGATAAAAGAATCAACCTTGAATGAAAGTTGGGGGAAAAAAAACAATCACATAAAATCAAAATGACAAACGCAGACTCAACTGAATTGGATTACAGAAATTAAAAACACAGGCAGGTCGCTCACTACAATTGCTGCCACTGGCCGTCTCTCTCAAATCTAATTGTTCCGCTTCACTGCTTTCATTTGTGCCAAATTTGCTTACGTTTAGGCTCCTGTGTTTTATTTAGCTTAAGTTTAGGCACAAACATTTCTGCCTTTCAAGTTGAATTATGGTGCCCACCAAAGCAGCACAACCCCTCACTGCCTCCAACAGCATGCACACCCCATCACACACATTACTCACATACATACCCTCAAACATGCACAGCTCAACCCATACACATCCATATAACATACACACTTATCGCAGGGCAATCAATAGCAGCGGTGATGGATGCTGCATGCCGACGTACGCGCTGCCCTCTGACCTGTAATTGAATGTGCAGGGTTCACACACTTTATCACGACAGGGCCATTCCCTCCACAGGTCATCGGCTGCTAAATGGTCGGTAAGCCTGCACACTCTGTGTCTGCAGCTCATATGTCTGCTGTCAAAGCAATGGGTTTTGCTGACTGATTTCCACCGAGTGTGAGAAAGCAGGAGTTTGTGCAGGAGGTTTCAGCGAACGTGGGTGCGCCCGAAAGTCTTTGTATGTACGTACGTGCGTGTGTGTGTGAAATAGAGAGTGTGTATGAGAGAGCATACAACTGTAGAGAGTCCTCCGATCGATTCCTAATGCCTTCCTGCGTTGGTCATTTCTCATCAGAGGAGACTCTGATGGTTCTGGAAACAAACGAGTTGGAATATCGCATCAAGATCGCTCTCAGCATCCTGCCTGGTCCATGAACCATTCTAATGGCCTCGTAACACCCAGCATCATCCCGGGCTTTTAACTCTTTGTTAAGACATGTTAGGGCCCTGTCTGGCTCAACAACTGTTTTCAACTTCAGTTTTGTTGTGTGGTAGTTCAAAATGATTTAGTACCGAATGATGTGGAGCATTAAGCTACAACATCCTCTGAAAACTTCACGGAGACCTATACTATAAATGTATTCAGTATGGGACGCAATTCATAAACAGAAAACACAGCGGAATTGAAATCATTAAAGTCCAATTTCATTTTTACAGACACATTTTCTGCTTTGGTTGAGGAATCCCATTCAGGAAACTCACAAAGCTGCAATAACTTGGGTAATTGGTAATGAGTCTCCGTATTAGAAGCATTTCAAGTAATCATTTCAAAATCACTCAGCAGGAAGATCAGATAATGCAAACAGTAGGTGCAATAAAAACAGGTAAATTGAAAAGGAAATTAGAAACCAAGAAAAAGAATTTATGTTCACAAAGTGAGTTTTTCTTACATTTGCATCAGCAGTTGGATGTTGTGCTTTCGATTATTGGAGTCAGCTTTATTGTCAGTTTTTTTCCTCTGAGGCATCCAACATTTCTCAGCTAATACACACACATTCATAGTAATGTGGGACAATAGTGATGAGGTACATAGTCAATTTCTTTACCGTAAGTCGTTGATAATTGTTGTAGGTTTGTAGTGGAAACTTGCCATTTAACAAGCATGGGTAAAATGGGTTCTTTGCTATTTTCAGCCACATTTTGAACAGACATTAATGGTTCCCAGATGATGTATCCTGCTGATTTTGGTGATTCTCTGACTTTTCATCTATCACCACCATCAGGTCAAAATTTTACTAATTGCCTGCTTTGTTTTATGAGCAATTGCCTGCAAAAGCTGATGACATTCTCATCAGCCTGGGCTGTACTTTGTGAGCATTGATGTTAACATTTAGCTCAAAGCACAGAAACCCCTGTCTTGTTCAGTATATAACACAACCGTCCCTGCTGGATGCCAACGTGCTTTGTTCGCCAACACTGACTGCTCCTTTCAGCAAGTAGTTACCTGATATCATTCAAAACAGGACTCTCTCTCCTTTAGGGCTGCTGCATCTCCAGACAATGTTAAAAATGCTGAACTCAGCTGTTAATCACCGTCTCTTTTAGGTCTGCCTTAACCTGCCAAGAGTGTCATTATCATCTCAGTAAATCACTCCTGTGGTTTCTGGCCTTTCCTCACTTGGTTAGGCCTCCTACTGATGCAAGTTCATAAACTGGAATGTGTCCTCAGACATAAAGGAATAGTAGTACTTAATATACAACTATCAATCAGTTCCTCATTTGATTTTTTAATATAGGAAACTCCAGTATCGATATTTCTTATGTATGTAACAGCAATAAGAGCTAATAATAAGACATGAGTCAGTCCCAGTCCCAGCATGAGACCCAATTTCAGAAATTTGCATCTAAAGCCAACTCCCTGATGTATTCATGTCCCTTCAATCACATTGATTGCCTGTTTTAGCTTGTCTGCCAGGCTGGCTGGCTTGGTTTTGGGATGATCTGATTGGTTCCATTGTGCCAGACAAGATACTGATACTACAGTTAGTGTAGTGGTAGCCTTTACAGAACAGCTGCTATAGTGTTTTATGTTATATAGAGGAATTGCAATTGGCATAAATGTATCATGAACGCTGTGTTTCTCCAAAGACATATTGGTGGACTATTACAACTTTCCGCTTTCGCTCAAAGAGAATTCTACTAAAAGGTTTCTGATTTGGATTGGACCTGATGTCCTTGGGAAAAAAGCTAAACTTGAAGGAGATAGTATCCTTGATGCATTATTCTGGAATAACATGAAATCAGAGTCAAGCCTTGGTTTCAATGACACTGTGCATCCTTGGTTTTACATCACAGCCAATAGCACGGAAGATCTTATTAATCATGTTATGGTTTCCCTTCCGTGTGTGTTTGTTTGTGTATGGGTTAGTCTAAATGTTGTTCTGCCCTGGGTAGCGGCCTTCGCTACGTTGTGTTATTTCAGGATCCACTTTCCACACACATACACACACTCAGGATTTAGCAGGACATTTGGAGGAGAGTAAACAGAGAATATTTCATCAGCTGTGTGAGCTGGCAATATTTGGGCCTGCGGTAACAGCATTAGTCTATTTGTTTGAGGTAGTGAGTCTATGTGTGTGTGTGTGTGTGTGTGTGTGTGTGTGTGTGTGTGTGTGTGTGTGTGCATCAGCAGTGCCAGAGCCTGTGGTGGTGTGGGATGTAAGCTCACCTGAGTTGGTTGGTTTGGAATAATAAGGCTGCATGCAGCATCTCAATACACCGTGGTTGTAAGAAAAATAGACATGTAGGAAAACCTGCTGTCCATGAAGTACATCGGCCAGGTGAATTCAGGTGTGAGCTATCAAGTGTTATGCACCACTCCTACTTAATCCAGTGAAAAGTGATACGTAGATGAAGTTAGCTTTGAGGTTAATTAAAATGCAACGCGAAAAGGGGCGAGATACCACTCTGCCTCCAAGACTTGGGCTATACAGGCAGGCTATTCTCCATTAACACTGACTGCTGAGGTAGGTTTTTCTTGGGAGATGGTCTTATTCATATTCCTGTAAAAAAAAAAAAACTGCATGAACAGAAAAGGCACCAAACCCAGGGCTAAAGTTCATCATATTCTTTCCAATAAAGAATATGGATGTTAGCAATGAAAAAGGCTTTTGTTGGGGAAGAAACAATAAATAAATGAAGAAAAGATGAAGACACCATTGTTGTGTTTGAGCCCCAAGACTTTTCAGTAATCATGTTATGAAGGATGTTAAAGGATTTTTTTGTTAACTGTGGACATTGGTAAATCCATCTGTCGCCAAAGTAGAGCTGAGCTGGATACATAGAATTTTTCTAAGTCATCCGTGCTGGGCAGTAAGAGATTACAATTTGAAAGTCAGTAATTACATTGGAGTTATTCATCCCTGTAAGGCTTGTTTGCTGTCTTACTGGGGGTTTGATGGAGGATTGATATCAGTTTGGTCTCTCTGTGTTCAGTTGACAGACTGGTCAAGTACGCCACATGTTACCTTGGCGCAAGGGCTGAAGGTGGGGGGAGGCTTCCAATTAAATAGAATAAGACTCCAGGTAACGAGAAATGTACCCCCAGGCAACCCCAAGTCGTCTTACATGTGTGTTCTTACCTGGCTTGCTAAGGTTAGCCACGGTTAAGCCTACATTTAGGAATCATCTGGGTTTGTTCAGAGTTATATCACTGCTGTATCTTAGCCTGGCACCGCTAAGTGAACCTCTCAGTTCATTTTCGATTTCCAAGGGGCGCAGACAGCCTATGAGAGCAACGAAACAACGTCCTGTCGTACGGTACGTCCTTTTAGAAGTACGGCGCTCGGTCATATCAAATAAATGGTTGTGACTGGTTCGACCCATTCCAGATTGGGTGGAAATCAGTCTGAATGGGACAGGGGCCAGACGTATCTGTCAGAACAAATTAAACATAAACTCGCAGATTCATCTGGTTAGCTGTATCTGTCCATACATCAGACACTGGCTCACAGGTTTACCTACATAATGGGTGAGGTTGTGTGTAGACATCCCATTAAAAATGGACAGTTGGTGAGTTAAGAATTTTTTTATATATATATCTTCTGAGAAGCACTTCTTTTGTATTCATCCTTTGACTTCATCAACTTCTCTACTGTCCCTTTCCTCACCCTCATGTTACACCTCATACTCTCCCTCATCCCTGTTCATAATTAGGTCCCCTGACACTTTCCTCACTGTCCAGCTGCGAGGGTGTGTGTGTGTAAGTGTGTGTGTAGCCTTGTGCTTGTGACGCTGATGGGGAACACATACTCCATTTATCATATCAGAGGTATGTGTCCCTGCTGAATTGAGAGTTTAAGTGTGTTTGTGTCTTCTTTTATGTTTGTGTGTGTGTGTTTTTTTTTGTGTCTGTGCGTGTGTGTGTGTGTGTGTGAAGTATTTTTGAGCTTGGCTATGCGTGTTGCGCAGTAATTTGGCCTGTGTGTGTGTGTGTGTGTGTGTGTGCCAGTGAGTATGTGTATGTATTTTATGGGCATGTGTTTGAGACATAGGCAGTAAGAGACAAAGAGAGAGTTGAAGGACAGTTCATGCTCTTGAAAAAATACCTCTGTATCATACCCAAAAGGTTTAAAAAGTAGTTTCCTTTTCTCCAGCCTGTCACGTGTAGCTTCATCCCCAGCCTGTGGGGGGCAGTGTGACCCCAATAATCCTGATGACACCTGAGGATTATAGAAAAATCCAAATGAGATGGTAGAAAAATATTTTAGTTAGAGCTGTATGAAATCCTTAAAACTGAATGTTGCTCAAACAAAAGTACATAGTCATAGATTTTTGTTCCATTCTCTTGAATGCTAAATACCATAATCCTTACCAAACTTCACATAAAGATATGGCACAAAACGGGAAACACTTGAGATGATCTTTATAGCCCTTAGATACCACTTCATCTACACATAGCGATAACCAAAAATCAAATATGTCTACGGAAGAATTATTAAACATCTTCAACAATACATGTAAAGCTGTACTTGACTCCAAAGCACCTGTAAAAATCTGGAAAGTCACAGCACGCCTTGGCTAAACAAGAACACCAGAGAAATAAAAAGAAATTGAACACAAGCAGAGCGGAAATGGAAAAAGGGCTGTCTGGTGGTTTCATATCAAATTATGAAAGAACTAATGTCTGCCTATCAGAAATCAGTAATAGAAGCCAGGTCCTCCTATTTTGCTAACATCATTACAACACACTGTCATAACCCCAGAATTATTTTCAAAACCACTGAATCCGTAATTAACACTCCTCTTAGCCAACAAACTGAAGCCATCCCCATGATTTGTTAGTAATATTTCTCTTCCTTTACAAGCAAAATAAATCAAATAAAGCTTTGGTCATGCCACTGGTGACCCTTCCTATTCACACTGCAACCCCTCTGCCTTGCTCAATAACGTAGATGCTCTTACACTGTGCACTTTAAAAGACATAATGGCCAAATTAAAGCCTTCATCATGTCCTTCAGAAGTAATGCCTGCCAGATTTCTCAAAGAGGTTTTTAATAGTGTTGGTTCCACTATTTTATCGATTGTAAATAGCTCTCTGTCCACTGACTGTGTTCCCTCCTGCCTTAAGAACGCAGTACTGCACCCATTTCTTAATAAAAATGAGACATTACCCCGCTGATTTTAAAAATCTTTAGACCCATTTCTAAATGACAACTTTTATTAAAAAGTTTAGAGAAGACTGACGCTTAGAGATTGTTTCTTTTATCAATACTTATGATATTTTTTTTTTACAAATTTCAGTTTCTGTGCACGTCATAGCACCAAATCTGCTCTCCTCACAGTGACAAACAAACTTTTACTTACAGATAATACTGGTGATTGTTCGATTTGAATTCTTCTGTAATTGAACTCTGCATCTGACACTGTAGATCACTATATCTTATAGGATCACCTTGGAAAATGGGTTGGCATTAGGGTGACTGCAATTAAATGGTTTAAATCCTATTTATCAAACAGGACATTCTCAGAAGACATGAGTAATGCCGCCTCTTCAGTGGCCCCTCTGACCTGTGGTGTTCCCCAGAGCTCCATCCTTGGCTCCTTGTTGTTCTGTATATGCATGTTACCACTGGGACATAGCATAAATAAACACTGAAGAAGGACATTTTAGTCGACTTTTATCCTGTCTGTCAGAAATAAAGTGCTGGCTGTCCCAAAACCTTCTCCAGCTAAACGAAAAGAAATATGAAATAATTATCTTTGGCCCCCCTAAATTACATCCTTGTTTGGCAGAAAAATCTTGGATCCATGTCTTCAAATATCAAACCCGCAGCCAGAAACCTGGGTATGATATTTCACATTGAACGTTCATTTGAAAAAACTAATTACAAACATTGTTCAATCATGTTTTTACCAATTAAGGAGCATCTCAAAGACCAGGTCTTTTCTCTCTCGGCCTGATCTCAAGAAGTGCATCCATGCTTTTATTTCCTCTTGGTTAGATTATTGTAATTTACTGTATCCAGGGTTGAGCCAAATCACATGCCTTCAGCTGGTACAAAATGCTGCTGCTCAGGTTTAAACAAATACTAGAAGACAAGATCATATCAGCCTTGTTATAGCGTCTCTTTACTGTTTACCAGCCAGTTTTAGAATTGAATTTAAGATTTTACTGATCACCTTTAAAGCACTTCATGGTTAAGCTCCCAGCTACATTGCTGAATTGAGCGCAGCCTCATATCCTCAGGCAGGGCTCTGCTGGCTGTTCCTGAGTGCCGGCTTAAGACTAAAGGTAACCAGGCTTTTGCAGTCAAGGCCCCTCAGCTCTGGAACCACCTGCCAGAGGATCTGAGGCTCCCAGAATCAGTGACATCTTTAAGTGACATCTTTTAAATCACTTCTCGTAATACATCTTTTTAAAATGTATTTTATTAATTATAGCAAACCATTTTATTTCCAACAAGTGTTTTCTATTTTATTATTATTATTTATCTTTAATGCCTCATTTGCATAATTTGCCTAATTCCTGAAATGTTTTTATCCTGGTTCAACCCTGTAAAGCTCTTTGTAATTTTGTTTTGAAAACTGCTGTATAAATGAAATGTATTATAATTATTATTATTAGATAGGAATAAGATGGGGATATAGATACACAACTTAAAAGTGTTTTTTTCCCCAGTTGAAGGACATAAAGCACTGAGTTTGGTAGGGCAGCTCTGTGAATTAACTCCTCTTCCCTCACATTGCTACTCTAAAATCCAAGTTTGTTTGTTTTGTATTTTCCAAATTATGTTTTTTCGACTGAATGCCCTCTTTCAAGCACTCACTGTTGATCCTCTCTTCCTTTTCTTGCATTGAAAATATCTGTTAAGAAAAGTTGTTGTAATGCCAGCACATTTCATCAGTGCTACATGTCAGGAGCCATGCTTATGACAAGGGCACTCTTCAAAGTTGGCCAATTTAAGGATCAAGTGCTTCCTCTACACACAAGTGATTTGTTAGGTTAGGTTGTGCCCTTTGAGTTGAGTATTTATGTGGCGCACTATAGTTACCATGACATATGCACCTGCCTTTGACAAAATAATTCTTGACTTCCTTCCAGTGCTTTTACATTGTGGGGAGATGGCTCTTTGTATGTTTAACTGAGCTCTACTGCATGCTAGAATATCAGCTTCACAAACACTTTTTTCTTATATTTTCAACTTTTAGCTATAGTTAGCAATTGAACACAGGGTATAAGCAAGGCAAAATTCCCCCCCCCCCCTTGCTTCCCTGAGGCATGGAGCAGAAGAGGCAATTAGCTAAACCAGACCTAAATGTACTTAGGAATGAAGGATGCCTGAAGTCAACCGTAGACTGACCTGCTTCCGATCAAGCGGTAAAAGGCTACTTCAGGCTGGTCTTTGCCTCTTAACCTGTGAATGCACTCTCTAACAGTTTGGGGTATGGTCCAAAGATGCAAATCACTGCATCAACTCTCCATGGTGGATCTGTTGGGTGATAAAGAGAACAACAGTGGGTGTCCTGCCTTGAGGCAAACGGCTCCACTTTCACTTTTTTGAACTGAGTCCAGATTTGACACCCTGAGTGCATATTTCACGTCTGCTGGCAGCTTCCCTCTAGATATGATGTCAAGCATTGTGACTTGTAGCCTCAGGATGTCGATCACTTTTTTGGGGGCACAATTTTTTCTGTAGCCTTTAACAATGGCATGGGTCAAAGGGTGCTCCTTTTGTGAGAAACCACTGCTGACTTCAAGGTATCTCATAGGACAACGTATACAGAAGGTCCAGCGGTAGAGCATTTCAGTTCCTTGTAACCTCCAGGAAGTTCTGCTTCACCAGTAAGGAGAACTAGACAGAAGAAGCCGGGGAAGCTGACAGAGCTAAATAAATTACAAAGCCTCCTGGTCCCTGCCCAGCAGTATGTCTTCCTCATCATTATCACCAGAATCAGAGCTCTCACAGTTTTCTGTTGTTTCTTTGATGAAAAGAGTGGATGAAGTGTAGGATTAGCACAGGCATCAAGAACCTATTCCAATAAGGATAAATGAGCTCATCCTGATTGATTGAGTATTAGTGTATTGTGTTTGTAATATTGAGTATGTAAATGCTGTTTTCATTGTTTGGAAGTTCAAAGTTGAGTGCTTAGGAGTAAACAGCACTGCCAGAGAGAGCAAAGCCTGCGTAAACATATAACATAAATCGCCTTTTGGCAATATGGGGTGTTCACTGACCAAAGAAGAAAAAAAAAAGACAGGGACAAAGGCGAGGAAAAAGAAGAAGAGGAAGAAATCACTTCACAGTATTTTGATATGCCCCATATTATCCTTAGTGCCCCATGGGGGAGAACCTTTGTGATTGCTCCATTGCTCTTTTAAATCCCCTCGATTACTGTGTCTGCATTTCAAATGCCGCTCTACAAAGTACACTACTTCTGCAAGCCCTAAAGCCTTAGGGCTAGAACTATTGCGCACTAACTGGGGATTATAGGCTTGTATTTGCCATTTTCTCCTTGTTATTGGTCTTCAGTGAATAGCTCCATTTCCCATGTATGAGAGCTCTCCAACTATATTGGACAGCAGAAATATCTCTATGCATGGTGATGCATTGGGCAGCATGCTGAATTATTGATCGGTTCCCATGGATGATGATGATGATGAGACTTTGTAGTGTGCTGGGTTAGCTCTGGGGCAGGCGCTTTGATTAAGAAGAGTACCCCTCTTCTCCTGCTGAGAGAGAGAAACAGAGACAGGGAGAGGGAGAGATGGGGATAGGCGAAATCTAATACATTTATCAATGGACAACAGCTCTCCAAAACATTTAGACAGAAAGAAAGGGAAATATAGTAAGGGAAAACGATAGTAAGGGGAGAGGGTGCATGTCGGAGATGCATAAAAAGTGAGAAAAAGGCTGGTAAGAGAATAAAGAGAAGGGGAATAGAAGAGAAAATATGAAGCATACAAATGGGAAAAACCCCACCGTCAAGACAGTAAATGTTTTACAGTTTATAGGAAACTACTCTGGGCATTCAGCCCAGCACTGCCTGGGCTGACTATAACAGGGTTGGGTCAATTTTTTTGCAAAACTAACCTCACTAGGTTGATATAGTACCACAACTGTAGAATTCTGTTCAATTTTCATATCATGTTTTCTCTTCCTACTGTGCAACTCCAAATTGAAACAATTTGTCTTGTCTCAGAAATACCAACTTAAATTCCTCAGGTGATATTTGTGTTGTGTAGCTGTATTCTCTGTGCTTTTGTATGTTGAACGTTTCAAGTTAAAGTTTCACCAGAAAAAAAAAAAACAAGAAAATTATACAAGGAGCAAAAACGCCCTAATGGATGCCGTGCTTCCCCATGCTTTTTGTTTTAAGCACTGGTTTTTGTGAGTGTTCAGTGGCTCTAAACAAGAACACCAGAGAAATAAAAAGAAATTGAACACAAGCAGAGCGGAAATGGAAAAAGGGCTGTCTGGTGGTTTCATATCAAATTATGAAAGAACTAATGTCTGCCTATCAGAAATCAGTAATAGAAGCCAGGTCCTCCTATTTTGCTAACATCATTACAACACACTGTCATAACCCCAGAATTATTTTCAAAACCATTGAATCTGTAATTAACACTCCTCTTAGCCAACAAACTGAAGCATCCCCAAAAATGACCCTATAAACCATTTCAGCTAAAACCAAAACTTAATAATAACATAAGCAACAAATTATGTGATGAAATCTTTAGATTGTTTTCAGTTTCATTAAACTGAATGATTTATTGTTTAATTTGTTGTATCTCTTTTGACCTTTTTAACATAAATGCTTCCTATCTCTGCAAGTAAAATTCAGCAGCTGTATTACTTGCCACTTCATTTTACTAAATCTAGTTGTGAATTCAATCTTCTAATAAAATTTGAACAAATTGAAAGCATCATTAACTCCTTGCTCTTCTTCCTCTTTTTGTCTCATCTTTCGCTTTCTTCCTTCTCTCCCTCCCTTTTTCTCTGCAGCTCTTTTTCTGTTTCACTTGTCTCATTCTGTCTGCTTCACACTCTCTTTTACCTCAAGTTATTTAAAAGACACTGGGGGTTTCTGTCTAAATTAGAGCCAGTCAATAGAGAGTGTGCCCTAAGGCAAGAAGAGCTGGTACAGTGCTAATATATCTTAGCACTTATTATAGAAAGCAAGTAAATGTGTGTGTCTGTGTTTGTGTCTATGTACTGCATCCGCAAGTATGTAATGAAACTGGAAGTGCTGTTACGAGCACAAACCTGAGTTGCAAGGTTAGTGGGCGTGACCAACCAATTTTTTTGCAATTTTTGTGACCAGAGGCTGAAGCACCTGCCTGGCTTAATGTTGCACATACTGGAAGGAGGCTGAAGCATTATGATTGTACAGTATTGTTAATAAGAAGAATACACTAACAGCAGATGGAGTTGGGGTGGGCTTCAATAACACAATTTCACAAGCTCCTTTCATCCCCTTTAAATGCACTAGACAATTCAATAGTCAGGCAGTCCAGGAGGAGAGGGGTCCTCAGTTTAGTTACCCTGAAAAGTACTGTTCAGCTTGAATAGGGACTAAAAGTCAGGAAATGTTGGCCTGTGCTGCATCCAAAGTCCCTCAGCTTTGTGAAAAACTACCCCCTCAGTTGTCACAACAAAGAAGGGGGACCACACATAAACTTAGATGCTAATTAGTGTTTTAATGAAATACATGGAATACAAAATTAGAAATGAGGTGTGACTGTAGGCATGAATGAATGGTGTGATTGTTGTGGATGTGAAACACAAGAATAATAAAGAGCAAAAATATCAGTTGGCAGATGAGAAAAAATTGAGACGATCTTGCAGAGAGTGCCCTGAGCCCAGATTAGTCAGGTGCACAGCATCATTAACAAGCTCTTAGCTCTACCCTCTGACTTCTTGGAAGAAGCCAACCTAGAGCTGGCACATATTTTACAAGACTGATGTCTGGGCAAGTAGACAACTACAACTACACACTGTTGTAATCTTAAACAAAATCAATCTTCAGCTGTCCCTTCAAGCTATTTGTCCTCATCTCAGCCTCTCTGTCACTCATGTTCTGTCTAGTTTCCCCTATTTCTGCAAAATGTTAAATACATGTGTGTTAATGAGATTGCAACAAATGAGCAACAACATCAGTGACACACAGATATGATGACTCACATGTAACCCTAACCTGCCTAACATCTCCTTAATATGACAGGAGGGCTGGCCTTTGCAGTTAGTGTCTGCCTCTGGTTGTGTCCATCTGTGTGCGCCTTACTGCAGATGTAATCTATGTGGAAAAATGTGTGTGTGTGTGTGTGTGTGTGTGTGTGTCTAAGTCATGATGAATGGTAGCTTACATGTGACTTTGATTAACTGCCACCGAGGTCAGATTGCAGTGGTCAGGTAAAAGGCCAGAAGCTGCTCGAGCTGTCAAGAAGCGTGACACACACACACACACACACACACAGATCTCATTTTTCTGTGGGAATATTTGTCTAGAACTTATGTGTGGGCAGGAAGTATAACTATAATCATTCCATTAGTCATAGATCACACACCTCTTTGTATTAAAGAGTAAATATGGCTTCTGAAAAATGACTGCGCTTATCCAACAGTTTTGTTATTACTCACTTTGTCTCTCTCACTCTCTATCTCTCTCTCACACACACATTACAATAGCAGGCAGCGATGATTGGGCCCTTGCACTTTTGGGTACGCCAACCGGTCGATGCAGCTCTGAATTGTCATGTGTTTGGACACTAGACGAAGGAGTTAAATGTCACTTCCTCTGTACACTACGTTTTTATTTCCACATTTAAGACAGATATGGTTAACTTGCAAGGAGTAGTTTAAAAGTATAGGGCCTGTAATTTCCTGTTGCCAGTAGGTGGCGCTATGACTATGGCCTGTGGATGTGTTCACGCTCTTATCAAGCGTGAGAAATTCGGGGAAGATTGAACAATGTAGATTGGTAACAACAACTTCCGGTTTGATGGCGAAACATCAATATTTACCACGTCGCTATGGCTACAGCGTTCCATGAAAACTTAAATGCAGAGTAATTTTTCATTGCAAAGGTCTTTAGATGACACTGACAAAATGTGAAGTAGCTCTGGTTAATTGTCTAGGAGGAGTTTGTTAAAGCATGACCCCTGTAAATGGCAAAAAATACAGTAAACTTTGCCTGTCAAAAATGCAATGAATTTTGGTTAAAAATAATAATAATTACTTGCATTTCAATAGGGCCTCCGCATCAATTGGTGCTCAGTACCTAATAATAATGGGTTTAATAATGAAGGATAATAATATGGATTTGTTTGTGTTAGACTACATTGTTTTTACCTGCAAACATTTTGGAAATAAGAAAATATTTTTGAATCCCAAGAGGTTTTTTCTTTATTTGTATACAAAATTCAAATGTATTTCTACATGCATTTCATAAATGAATCCCATTCTCTCTCAGTACACTGTTAGGTAAAAAAAAAAGCAACAAGACTGGAAACCATCGTACTGCAAAGCCAAGGCAGACATAGAAAGAGGGAGCCAAGACCATGAAATGAGGGAGAGAAGATTAAAAAGAGTAACCTCTATCTCTCTGCACTTATCTCTCCACTCAGTCCATTTCATTCTTTCTTTCAACACTCCTCTGTCTTACTTCTGATGGCTTAGCCCCCTGCCTGCATAATAAGAATGGAAAGCGTTCCTCTTTACCCCCCATTTACTGGCAGGACAGTAAGTTATATTTCACATCTGAGTAATCCTCAAAGATTCATCATCATGTCTGTCTTATCTAGCTGATAGAACATGGATTCACATTGTAAATGAATCACAATAATGACTGAATGAGAAGAAATGACAGGTTCAAATTAAATTGAAAAGGTTCAGGTAGTATACTTTTCTAACTGCTGATTTTAAGCATGTTGGTTTAAAAATCACATAGTTTTTTTTTTATTAAAACTGAAATTGGTCTTGGATTTGAACAGAAGCATCTATTGCTGTGGATCTTAAGATCTGTAAATGACAGAAAATATATGGAGACATGTATGAACTATTAATTTAGATACACATACATGGACACACACTGAAAATCCACTTGTGTAATCAGACAGAGACAATAAACAAACTCTTACCCCCCACCTGTATGCAGGAATATACCTACCGTACATTCTCTAAACAACTCTTTACCCTGATTTGAACCTAATCCTAAACCCAACCCAAGTCCTTAACTTTTTTCCTCATAACACACACATACACACCCCTTTTTACATCCCCTATTGTCTTTCCCCTCATCGCTCTGTCTCCTCTCGTATTTTCTCATCTCACTCTATCTACTTCTTTATGATACCCTTTCTATCAAACTCTGTCACCTTCTTCCTCTCTCCGTCAATTTCCATCCGTTTTCATTCCCTCGCTTCTTTCTTATCTGGCTCTTCACAGCTGTCTGCAGTGTCATTCACACTTTACTGACGACTGTGCCGCAAGTCGGCCTGTCTCCCTCTCCCTCTCTCTCTCCTTCTCCCTCTCCCTCTCTCTCTCTCTCTCTCTCTCTATCCATCAGCCTAACATACCTCCCTTAGGGCCAGCATTTTCTATCCCATAATTCTTTGCTGTGGCCCTCTGGTGATTGCCAATTCCTTGCTGTAGGTCTGGATGTGACATCCACTTTTCTAAGGTCACCTTGTGTAGGTGTGTTGCTGTAAGTGACCCGTGTCAACTTGCCTTTATTCACTTATTTGTGTTTGCATGAATGCATGTTCTGTGCATCTGCAATACATGTCACATTTCAACACACACGTAGATGATGTGTGTAGGTGGTGGCTATTGATAGCTCCATTTATACAAAATGTGGCTCTAGTAGTCAACAAAGAGCACACTGTCGGTGCACTGGCTAAGTCACTTGGTAGATTTACATTCCATGTGTGACAGATTTGCAAGCTTGCCTTCCTCTGTAACTTATTTTTTTTATGATCTAGAACTTTCCATTTGTGACTTGTGACTTGGGCATTTTTCTAAATCTATCAAAAATTGTGAAATATTTGGAAAATTGCAATATTTCATAACATCTGTTCTTTCATTTTCTTTTAAGTACCCACTGAGGTAACTAGTAAAGTCTTTAGAACACATTGTTATATTGTAACATGGTGAGTTGTTCACATATCTGTTCTTTGTTTTCTTATCTTTTACAGCCATGATCATTTTAACATACCTAGTACATTTTCTGGCAAGCCATTAAGTGATGACAAACATTGCCTAATCAAGTAAAAAATGCCCATCACAACTTTAATGATTTTTTCTTAGTCCATGATAATACACAGTTTGATTTGCTTTTGGAGATATGACCAACCTTAAAACACCTGCTGTCCTTTCTGTTTGTCCCCTAACCAGTAAAATAGTAAAGTAACAATGAGTACATGTGCTTCCTGCAGATTAAAAGGCTTCTAACAGAAACAGACAGGAATACAGAACAGTAGGGGGTGGAGGCTTTGAAGAAAACATATAAACAAATCATTGTTTCTGCCAGTACAAAAGTTGTAATGTAAGAATAAAAAAGTGAGAGAAGATGTTCGATATTCCATATTTTTGTCACATTTTGAAAACCAGTAAAAGTGAGCTGAAGGATTATTGCCTTAAATCAGTTGGTACCAAAAAGTATTTTTATGTCGTGTCTACAGCTAGTATTGTTCTCTTTAACAAAATAAAAGAAATGTAATTTCCACTAAGGAGTTGTCTTGGGAGTTTTATCTCTTTTTGTGTGTTGTATCTTATTGCTTTACTGTTATATCAACATATCCGTTTATCATTTATTTCATTCTTGTGATGATTAATTAACATGATCTGTGAGTCAGTGTTGTTTCATTCATCTGCTAGTTTAACACAAATACATGTATTTGCCACATTTTCCCAATGTTACTGTTGCAAAGTGATGCTGTCATATTTTCTATCAGAACATTGTTGTTGTGACTGTTCACATCATGTCTTGCTAGGTGAATGAATATAAAGCTTATGTTTTAATCAAGGAAATGATTTATGCCATCTTTCCAACTGACCTCAACCCTGACTTTTTCTATCGTGGTAGAAAAGTGGGAGGACACCTGGGAGCCAGCGGCTCTTTTACTTAGCAGGATGTGATTTCAGAACAAGCTCTGCTCATGCATAAAACACAAGCAACACACACAATTGCTTAATAAAATATTAAATTTGTTTTCACTGGAGTATGACTTTATTTCTTAGCCCTGCAGCCATATACACCATATACAAACCACCATCCATGGCAAGAAACAGGTAATTAAAGGTACAAACTGTATTAATAATCTAATTGTGATAGGATACGATGTGATTCCACGGCATCAAATGACTTCCTTCTTTTCTTGCCTTACTTTGCAAATACCCTATATTGTTCACTTTAGGACACCTTATGATAATAGAAATGCTCAATACCCAACCCATACGTACCTACACGTTACTAATCACAGCAATCATTTAGATCAATTTTTGCCCTGATGATGCCTTAAGCTAAAATGATTTTGTTTCCTATTAACAGACTGTGTGTAGTTAGGTAGATGCCATATACGGCCAAATGACAATGCATTTAGGGGAGTTCTGTGAGGACCTAAGCAGCCTAATTTCCAACAAGAAATACACATTTCGGCCCGCTACCTTGTTGTTCAATGGCAAACCTGCAAAATGTATTTTTGAATGAGTGATGTGAACATATTTATTCACTTTTATGTGTCATGGGTGCCAGTTTGCTTTGGTACCAGTGTGCTGCCCTGCCAAGAAAGAGAAACAGTGCCTGTTAATGCATGGAAATACTAATGGCTTGGGTGGCCATTATGTCAGCAAATGTCAGGAAGGAGTTTCAATAAACAGGAGTCAGCTGCTGTATATGGTTAAGCACTAAATTAATTGATGACTAAACCATATATTTTTTAAAACTTCGAGACTACTAGCTGGTTAACTATAATCTAATTAAATGATTATTTAGATATTTTGGTAAAAAACGTTATTAAAGCTCACTACTTATCATGTTATATATATTTTTTTTCATTTTGCAAAAACCCAAGTGTAGACACTGACAAGTTGTAGTTTTATCAGAGGTTGCATGCTGGACTGTTGCTTGGCCACACATAGTACCTTGGAGTACCTGGAGTGTTGTGGTCACCATGGGGCTGCCAGCCAACCAATTGACAGATGGGGCAATGGGCCACCTATACACTTAAATGTTGTTTTGATGAATGATAACTTAATATAATTGTTAAGACTTAGCAAATTATATTTTTGAAGAATGTGTTAATAGTGCCATTTTAAATCATACAAGACACCCTATACTTATACCCCCTGGATTTGGATAAGGAAAACTTCCCCCCCAAATAAACCCCCTTAAACAAGGAAAAAATTTAGGAAACCTCACTGGTCTCTAATCCATTCCCTTGAAGGTTTGCTTGTATAATAACATTATAAGCTTGATTACTGACTGGGAGGCCTGGCCCCAGATAATCGTACAGTAGGATATATATTATACAATCATGGTGTGGATATACATTGTCTTATCAAACAAAACAGTTTAAATTTGTTTTAATAGTCTTGGACAGTTTCCTAATATGGGCATGAATGAAATGGAATTAAAAGCACATTGAATTTGTTTCTGTATGTTTCGGTGTCAAGCAGTTATTCTGCAGCCATGGGAGGACGCTGACCAAATGCCAAGTTAACAACTCTGCAGCCTGACGAGGAGTTTCAGCTGTTACATATATTTTAATGTTATCTGCACCCAATCTCTTTAAAGCTTTCAGGTAGATCTTTTATATATATGCAGAAGAGCAATTTTCAAGTGGTGATTTCACACAATTAACTTAACACACCGATGTCAACATTCTAAGTATGATTAAACTTGTTTACATCTTGTTGAGAAAAATTAAGTTGTTTCAATGTATCTAAGCACTTCATGGTTCACAGTATCAAAGGCTTTTTTAAAGTCTAAAAATACTGCTCTCACCACTTCACTCTTTATCTAAACCACTTTTAATTGTTTCTGTAAAAATAACCGACAGCAAAGACAGATGAACAATATTTAATGGAGGGAAACACATCACTTTCTCATGTCTTTCCCAGAACAATGCCTTAGGTCTAAGTAAATGTGTTTTGTGGTTGTGCATGGCTGCAGAAATTGCTGCTGTAAAATATACATGAAAAAAATTCACTTTTTTTGGGGCAGCTGTGGCTCAGATGGCCAAGCATGTTGTAAATTGTAGGGCATTTCGATCCACATGTCGAAATGTCCTTGAGCATGACACTGAACCTCAAATTGCTCCAAATGAGGAGGACATGCCTTGCATGCCAGCTCTGCTGTCATTGCTGTGTGTGTGAGTGACAGGTTATGTAAAATGCTGTGTCCCGTTGTGCTGTGTCCCGTTCAGAGTTCATTTACGTTTTCCTTCTGTATTGATAAAAAAATGAGGACCACTAAAGACTTTTCCCTTTTCCCCAAAAAGACAGATGCACACATACACACACCTACATGCACACATCACATACACACACACACACACACACACACACACACACACACACACACAAATTGCATTCATATGCAGTAATGTGTACAAGCTGCCTGACCACAAACGCTCTCTGAATTGAATTGTGGTCCAGCCAGGCATGATTAATTTGTGTCGGCCGTTCATTTGATTTACGCAAACCCCAGTTCACCAATCAGAAGGCCTCCTCCACTTCCCCTGGAATGTTAATGTGGAGTGTTGGCGCTACGGGGAACAAAGGTGAGAGAATCACGTCTGCTCAGGTAATCCTGTTGGTGTCAAACAGGCTCAGATTTTATTTTTCTAAAGGCAAGAGGAGACAAGAGGGAGAGAGACTGACAGAGAGAGACTGACATCCTCACTGGGAGCAAAGACAGGGAGACAGGAAGATAGTTAGGCTCATCTTTAGAGAGGCATGCAGCGAGTCTGACTGAGGCACAGACTGAACTAGAGAAATAAAATGAGTTGAATATTAAAATCCTCACAACAAGACAGACAGATAGTAATGTGTGTGTGTGTAAGAGCGGGGCTATAAGTGAGGATAGATGATAGAAATATGAAAGATGACACAAAATAAAAATATGCAACAGAGAAAAGTTAAAAAAAAGGTAAAAAAACAGGATATGTAGCAGTGAATGAACATAATTACATCTATTGCTCAGCTCAGAAAGATGTAATTCATGCTTCTAACATCAGCTACATTAATTAGAAGCAATATCTGAGCTATTGTGCCCTTCCCCAGTGTCATTCAGCCTTCATTATAGCCACTTTGATACTAAAATGAAACAGCCTTCAGCCGGATTGTGGCCATTATACCACAGAGCCTTGTTGCTATTCAGCCAAAATTACATAGTCAAGTTCCTTTTGGGTTTAGCTCACTCTGTCTGGTGGGTTATATGTTATTTTGGATACATAAATGTCGAAGTGTGTTGGTGCATGGTGCATGTGTACATGGGAATGTACACGTAGGAGCTTGCATGCTGATGTGTGATCGACAATCTGTTTATGTTTTAGGGCTTTGATACAGACTTGATTATGTGGACAGTGCAAGCTACCCTTGTTTACATGTTTGTGTGGTTCTATTTAAGGGTATTTGTTTAAAGGGACACAAAGTGAGGCATTAAAAGACAAAAAAGACATTTAGAGCAGACAGAAAGGACCCTCATGCCTCCACAACGAGACACATTAAAACACATTAGCAATGGCAAAGACTTAAGACAAAAACTGCTCTGGAGCAGGTGATGTTTAAGATAACAGATCAATGCGTATAAAAGCACTGCCTACTGACCAACCAAATCTATTGGACAATTACATCACTATTCGTAGAAGATCCTGTGGAACTTAGTGCGTTTATCTGTTCTTTTTTTAGAGAAAATTTAATGTCCAGTCCGTTTAATACTGCCGCCTTAGCCAGTCGGGGAACACGGCAGCCATCTTGGATATTTACAAAGATATCTGAGCGGCGCTCGTCTCTGTCAGTCATCGTATTAAACCTGCCTCATATTAGATAAACGCTTGTGATTGGTTTGCCCAATAAAATGGCATGGAAATCAGTTTGAATGGGAGAGGGGCCTGACGTATCTGCCAGAGCAAATGAAACATGAGCTTGCAGATTCGTCTAGTTCCCAGGCTGGTGTATTACTGTAACAGTACTTTGTAGTATGAAAAATATTAATCAACATAAAGCCATTAAAAAATGTACACATATAATTTTAGGGGTTGTAGGTAGATCTGTGTAGGCATTACATTATTATCCAATATCATATTTTAACCTGCACATACTACAACATCATATTATCGCTTGTGTTTAAAATATCCTGCCAATTTCTGGTTAGTATATTGCTCATGTTTACTTGCATCTAAATAAGTAAAAGGTATAATACAGCATCTGGACTATTATGTTATGTAACACTGGCTATAATAGTGTGCTAAGTGATTTCAAATTCTGGATAGTGAAACAGGATCAGCAGCAATTTAGTTTGGGCTTTTGTTTTATGATTAATAATAGAAATGAATGTGTGCAGTGCAGTGAGACTAATATGCAGTTCTTTTCAGTTGGAGTCATAACAGTCTGGCTTAGTGCAACTGCTCCATGTGAATTATTTATAGATGCTAGAATTTCCACTGATGTTATAAAATGCTACATAAAAAAAGGTTTTATTTTATTTGACAAAGCAGCTTGAATTTGATTGGAAAATCTTCCTTTCAACTGTTTGAGTACCAAGAATGGCACTGCTAATTTCCTAATTGAGGAGACATGGTAGCCTCGGTGACACTGCTCAATATGTTGAGGACACACACACACACACACACACACACACACACACACACACACACACTTCCTTCGTCTCCTAACAGAATCTGTCCAAATGAGTGACACTGACTACGTTAACATGCACTTAATTTTCCACTATTATTCCAAATATGACAATGTTCTGAATTTGATACGGATCATGTAAACAGCATATTCTGTTTGGATATTCTGAATTAGGCCTTATTCCAATTTTTGCATTTTCTGATTATGACATCTGGGGTGTGCTGGTATTATCAGGTTTTAGGAGCATTCTTTGGATATGTATTGAGCGCATTCAGAATATGTGTCACAATTGGGGTTTTTACAGCAGTTTGTGACACACGGCCTTTTGCCTGTGTACCGTCAGCCCTCTGCGTTGTAAACAAACCAACTAATCATCAGTTTGTAAGGCTGGGGTAGAGTTGCATACCCAAGCAAAAGCCTACATTTATGGTCGGAAGGAGAAACACACCTACTTTTAAACATTTTGAAAGACTTGAAAGACTGAATATTAACAGGTTTTCACGGTGTAGCCGTTGCACATAAGTCATGAAGGCGTTTTACGTTAGTCGGTGTATGCAGGGCTGCATGTAAACAGGAATATTAGGGGAATATTAATTTTCATTAGCCATGTAAACAGGTTGGTAGGAATAGTGTCTGTTTTTGAATAAGGGGAAAAACTGGAATATTCTGTGCATGTAAACGTAGTCCCTGTTAATCACACACTATCTGTCTTCTCCTCCACTTCATGGTCCTTTATCTTCCTTTTCACTTTACCTACATCTCTACATACCCCTATCTTTCTCCTATTCATGAAGAAAGAATTTAATTTCATTATCACCACATAAACTTTCTACCTTAAGTGTTTAAGTCTCTTCAGATTTATAATATTCTATTTCCAATGCAGTTAACTTGTTTGGAAAATTTACATATTGTGTATAGCTACCAATCAAAGCAATATTTACATTGTTAAATATGTATTGCCTTGTATTGATATACTGTAAAATGTGTGTATGTATGTATGACATGTCGGGCAGAAAAACCACATCACTTGACACACAAATACACAGACACACGCACACAGTCCTCTTGTCCAACCTTTCTCCTGTGAGCATGTCATACCACTCACTAACCAATATTCACACACCCAGCTGAAAAGAGTGCCTCGGTTAAAATTTACAACCCCATGCATCTTAAGCTTGTATGTTTATTGCCTGAAATGGCAGGATGAAATCAAATTCATTACAAGGCCCTACATCATTCTGAGCTGCCTGCCAAGGGCTTTATGTTCACGCTGCAGTTAGCTCAGCTTCCCACCATGGGAATACTGAGCAGGAAGTTGCACGGGGTACGCGTGTGTGTCCGTGTGTCTGTGTGTGTTTGCTTAGCATGTTAATTTTTGAGGCGTTTGTGTAAGACAAGTGTCAGGCGAGGGCTGTTAGCAGGGGTTCGTATATATTTTCAGCCTGGTACTCAGAGACATTTAGTCTCTCTCTCTGGTACCCGGACTCATTAAAACATATTGCTTTTCTTGCCTGTTTCCCATTTTGGATCTAGACCTGGAGCAGCAGCGACAGCAGCCGGGCCTGCTCTGATACTGGCTGAATGTGTAGCACATTATGAGTTATGAGATGCAGTACAGTTTGGGATTAAATTCGCTGTGTTATCTTTTTTTTACACGATGCAGACTTGGTCTCGTCTGTGATGAGGAGCTCCTGCTACAAGATGGCCGGAGAGAAAAATCCGTGTGTATCGAGCTCTTGCTTTCTCTTCCTCCAATCCTCCTCGTCTCAGTCCATATCACCCTTCAATGCTTTCCCTCTCCTAAACCTGCACCTCCTCCTCCTCCCGTTGCCCCTCTCCTCCTCATATATTATGTATCTTCTCTCCCTCCTTCCTTCACCCTCCATCTTTCAACCTTTTCCTTCTTTGTCAGCCCCACTCCCTCTCTTTTTTCCAGACCCCCGCCCCCCCCACTGCCATAAGAGTGACAAGATAAGAGATTGCATTTCCCCGCTCAGCAGTCCGAGCTTGAAGAGGGTGTCATGTTTAAGGAGGGGAGTACCTGACATCGCGCGTCAAACCTTTGTAACATTTCAATGGGCTTCCTATTTCTCTCCACCACATCTTGTCAGACATCAGCCTATTATTGACAGATTGTGGATTAGAGAGGTTGAGGGGAGAACCCAGAGCTTTCAGCAGATTGCTGCTATCTGTGTTTGCTGCTATCTACAGTACGGAGCCCTGTGGGACAAACGCTTGGGGAGGCAATAGGATTTTCTCTGCTTGGATGACTGTGTATAAGCGATGTCAGGTTGTTGTACAGTGCGGACTCTACAATAGATACCTGCTGAAAGGTGGGGCTAAATGGGAGACGAGGGGGGGAGGATGGAAAAAATCATAGCAGTAACAAATGAAGAAAACACAGATGCCGACACATGAGATGATGTCCGACGGAAATGTTGGAAAGAAGGAAGAGAAAATGGAGAGGCTTCCCTCCAAATTATCAATTTTAAGTTAACCGGTAAACTTCTCAACTGGTGAATCATCTACTTTGTGGTTGATAAAACAAGCCCACCTCAAGATCCATTTACTCACTTGAGCTTTCAACCACATCACATGGTCCTCATCAGCAGCCAGAGTTTGACATGGAAAAGTATCCTCCATGCTGGCTGACAAGTTGAGCTTCTGGGGTGGACTGATAAGGACGTACATTATAATACTGATGTAAAGTCTTGTTCTGACATACGATCATGCGATGACGACTTTTCTAAGTGCATGCACAATTAAAACGAAACATTCGGTATATGATAGAAGTGAAAAGATAGGCCTGTACTCAATGCTTGGCAAATTATTTGGCAGCAATTAAAATACAGCCAGTAGTAATAATCTGAGGAAACTTATTACTGACTGTATTCATTCCCTAACACATTTCTTTCTGTTACATGATCGCACATTGGCTGCTCTTAATTGACATCCTCCCTTCAGGCCCTGGTAGTACATGGTGTATTGGTTTGTTTGTGTGTTTCCACGGGCACAGTGTCAGGGGTTCACGAGCAGAATGCACTGACATGAAGGATCTCGTCACTGCGGGTCAGGGTCGGCCTTACTGCACCTCAGCACAGTTCAGAAAAGTTACATGCGGCTCAGTACGAATCACTGACCCAACGCACCACCCGGCGGGCACGATAAGTGACCCAAATCAAACACACACACCCCTCCCCGCATGTTGCGTGACCAACAGGTGCGTGCCGGGTCTGTGAGGCGTGAAGAGGGACGAGGACACCGAGAAGAAAAAACCTGAGCAGGCTGCGGAGAAACCTGAGGACAGGTGAGTGGGACAACACCCGTGTGTGTGTGTGTGTGTGTGTGTGTTTTGCTTTATTGTGTGTTTGGGCTGCTGCTGCTGTGGATTTTAAAGCGTCCTACATGTCCGTGTCGTCTGCCTGGGCGATGTTTCGTCCCGCTGTTTATCCGGTGAGAAGTAGGCAGGGTCGTGTGTTGGTGATGGACTAGTTTCAGTGTCTGTTCCTCCGCCGGCAGCGTTGACGGGAGGCGGATGTTCCTTCACTCTGCAGGCCGCTGACCCCCCCCCCACTCTGTTCAGACACGGCTGACAGGTATGTGGATTAAGTAGGCCTGTGTCATTTAAAAAAACACACAGTCACAAACCGTGATGTAGTGGATGGGCAGTCGTTTCCAATAGATTATCAGTGTGTATTCTCGCCAGATTTGGCAGGTTTTGGCTTTACAGACCATTGCAGCGTGCTTTGAAAACATGTCTGTTCTGAACAGGCCTGCTGCTTGGCCTCTAGTATTGCTACTGGCAGCTTTCTTGAGAATCGCTCATCCAGCAACCCTTTTTTTTTTTTTTTACTTCAGATCAAAAGTAGTACTTCTTCTACCACCGTCAATAACCAACATCCCCAGTTGGAGGCAGGGTGAAAAGGAAAAGCAAGACGGCGCGTAAGTAATTTACATAGAAAAGCAGGCAGTCAGGGACAAATACAAATCCGGGAACAGGTGCTAAAAAAATAAGTAGAAACACGAGGACCGACACAACCATCAACGTGTTGCGGGTCTAAATTACAATTACAAGTGTTACACTGCACGTCCTTGGGTCCTCAGCAATAGACCCAACAAGTGTGAAGTAGATGGGATGAACGGTGCCAGAGATGTGCGAAGGACAAACACATAGGTGCAAACGTGCATACGTGCAGACAGAGATCCCTTGACTTAAAGTTCGATAATCAACTGTGTGCACAGGCTGCAAATGTCTAAAGGTGTTATTTTGTTTAACAGAAGTATCATATCATATTTTTTATGAAACGTTTACTGAAAGTAATGTTTAGGTTGTTTTTCTTTTTCTAAGTACATTCCATGTGTATATAAAAAGACAATCTTTCCCTAACTTTAACCAAAGTATTTTCAAAGCCTAAACCCAACCATATGTGGGACTCAAGATCCTGATCTTCAATGTCAAACTAAGGCTCTTTTCACACCATTTGCTTTAAGATTAATTAGGCTACCTAATTTAATTAGATTAATTAAATTATTTGAATGTAAGAACAGTCATACAGTACAGGACAGACAGGCATCATATAGACAAATGTCGCTGACTCGGTAGTGTATGTATACAGAATTACCATTTATTGTAAGTGGTGTCATCTGTCTTCTTTGTTAATGCAGCTTATTTTGTATGGTAAAGGGTTTTTTTAAATTAAAAAACATAGTTTTGAATCTGTATATTCAATGATCCTTAAATCATATAACAACCTTTAACAACCTTCCCCATCATTTAAAAAAAAATAACTGTCAGGTAACAGTACTATACTTTTATACTTGAATTTTTCTTCCTCTTTAACTACCTCTTTCCTGGGGTTAGCTGTGTTCAGATGTCCCCAGATGGCCTGAGTGTATCAATATTGCATTTGCCTCAACTGCACCTTTAAGGACAAGCTCTGCAGCTTGTTTCTACTCCCATTCCACCACAGCATCAGTTACATTCATAGAGTGAGATTGTGACGACTGAAATTGTGACAAATGTTATGCCTGCTGCCCATATGTGTTCTTACTCTTTACTCTCTTTTTCTTTCCTCTGCACCAATTTTCCTTACTTCATTTCTTTCTTCTGTTGACCCTTTCTTTCATCAAACTCTCTTCACCCTCTAGTTTCTCCCTGTATATCAATCTTCCCTCATGTTCTGATTTCATATTTCCTTCCCTTCTACCTTCTATCCATCTCCCATCTCTACTTCCCTCCACAACGTCTCGTCTCCTTTACAGCCCCCACAATATGTCCCCCGCTCCTCACCCCCAGTCGAGCTGTTTGCCAGGCGTCCACTCTGTCATCTGCACTGTGACTGATGCTGTGCCGGCGCCATCCCTCTCCACAGTGTCACCACTCTGCCTTCAAAATTCAATCATTTAGTGAAACTGCAGTCGTGCACCATCTCTCATCTCCACCATGCTGGCTCTGACTGAGAGGCACCATTGGCATGGCCTACTCACGCCCTGCCTAGATTCTAAACAGTCTGGACACTTGAAGCATTTTAACTCTGATGTGATTTGATAGGTTTCACTGGTCTCTTGGGGATGATAGCAGTCACAGTCCTATTTTGGGAAGTGGTGGGGGGGAAGGTTTCTGCTGAATTTAGCTGAGTTGTGACACCTGAGACTGGTTATTTATTACTACCTGCGCTGCTGAATGTATAGAAATATGAATAGATCAAGATTTATGTCGATTTAAAATGGATTTGACTAGTGGCATCTTTACATGAGATGCAGGGATTAGCATTGACTGTGAGGGTGCGTCATGGAGCGTCTTAGTCATGTCATCTGGCACACTGTCATGAAAAACCATTTATGTCATAGTAATGACTTGCTTTATGTGCATGCAGTAAAATTGACAAAACTGTCTACCAGCTTGTATACCAGTGAGACAATAATTGGAGGGGAAATGTCCATCATTTCCATCCATATTCCCCTAATGATTCCAAGTTGTCAAAGAGTTGACGACGGTAAAGGCTCTCTGAATGAAATAAACATATATAATTGTCAAAAGATTTTAATTTGAATCTGCCCCTGGTGTGAAGCTAAAATTCACACTTGACAAATCTTTGTCACCTGACCTTTTTGGGGTTTGCCCAACTAACATGCTGCTGCTTCCTCCTCTAGTGGTGATCAGGAAGTCCTCTCTCTCTCTCTCTCTTCTGACTCTCTCCTCCCCCCTTTTGTTAACTCTCTTCCAGGTTGCCTATATGTCAAGTTTTATTTTCCTTCCCACACTCAAATTTTCTGATTCTTTACAACCCACATGCCCACCAGGCTCTCTCATTTTTACCCCGTTTCATTTTTCTCTTTCTGAGCCATAGGCCAGGCTTGTACTTGCATTTTCAGTGTGAGTTTTTATGCCTGGACTAACTTTCGGGTCCCTGGGCTCTGTGATTGGATCTGGCTGACAGAGAGATCCGGTGAGATGTCTCACTCCAGACATCTTGGATCTGGATCTTTGTCCTCCAGGAATCTCTTGTCTCTTCTCTCTTTCTGTATGAATCCTTGAGCTTTGCCTCTAAAATAAGTACTGAGTTAAGGTTGGGAGACCTCCCTCATCATGATTTGTTCGATCTTGGTCATGCACCTCCTCCATAACTGCTGGGCCAACATTACTCTCCTATTTGTCTGCCAGTTACATCCAGCTGCAACTGACTGTAGGTCTTCTGATGTGAAAATAAAGTTAAAGGAGCTAACAAGTGATACTCTTGGATTTATTGCACATTTAAGATGGATCTGATCACACATGCACAAAACAAGACTCTCCTCACCAGAAAAGACTTTAGGGTGGCTGGCTGTGTGTGTGTGTGTGTGTGTGTGTGTGTGTGTGTGTGTGTGTGTGTGTCTGGAGTTTGTTTCCCATGTTCTACCAACATTATCTACCAAAGTTTATTTTAACTTTAGGGGATCTGTTCGTACTCTTAAGCGGGTTTAGCTGCATATCTGAATTGTACCCTAACCATAGTGGAGCACTGGATCAGAAAATGCTCATATGAGCCTATTTCTGAAATTTCTCATAAGTAATTTTGAAAGGTGCTGACAAAAGCCTGTTTTGTTTTTAGGTATGGGGACTCGGTGATCACTGCACAGTGTTGAGTGTAGACACATCAAAACAATACAAACAATACAAAATTCACAATAAAAAATCAATTAGAAATATAACTTAAGCCTACCCTTGAGCCATAAAAGGCCTTATCGTCTTCCACTTAATTTTACTGACAAGCTCTTTCCTCATTCTCCCCATCGTCTACTAACACCTCTTCATTACTATCTATCTGTATCTATTGTCTATGCTACAGTATATCTGCAGAGCCAGAAATAACAGTGAAGGTATAGGTGTTAACAGAAGGAGGCAGAGCAACACAGGAAACATGTTGTCCTTCCAACATGGATTGGTTCTGTAAGAACATATTGCCACTGTCATACTCCCATCTTTCACTGTGGCTTTCTTTGATCCTTTTTTACCCAATCATGCAGGTCATATTCCCAGGTACATTTTTTTTTAAGTGGCCACATGAAATTTATCCATAATATTGTAATGATTAATAGCTGTGGACCTGAATTTAGAGACATTCAATTTTAAGACTGACAAACTCTAAGCTAGATAATATTTTATCTTCCTGAAATACCCAGACTAGCTTTTGTCCTTTAACGTCTAAGTGTAGGTCTGGGGTGCTAGAAATCACTGCAGAGCTTTCTGGAGGTGCCATGGGTCTAATTCAACGAAACATCTGTGAAGGGAGGTGCCAACTTGATAACCCCGGCATGCAAGAGCTCGAGTGTGTGACTCGCACACTCAACACTGTAACATTCAGATAAGGTGTCTGGAGAATGGTGCTGCCTTTCTCGTGGTCCTTTGGATTCATTATTGTTTGGCGTGGTGTCCTTTGTAGTCACAAGTAAGAAGATCATTACTTGGACATGTGAATTGGGATTCTGTATGTGAATGCTGTCCTTGGATGATAAAAGGATTACAACATTAAAGCCTGTGCATTTTATGTATTGTGGCTTTTCTCTCTTGTCCGTCCTCAAATGAAGGAACATAGTGTAATGTTTTACATTTGAAGACAAATTTCTCATCATGATACTCTGAAGACAGCTCTAGTTTATAATATCTAAATTGTAATTGCACAGTTATTGTTTTAGAAGATGTGCAAGAGCAACTTTAGAACTTCAAGTATCTGAGCTGCAATCAGCAGGGGCTCATATCCAGAACGATGTCCAGTACCAGCAACAGTTCAGCAACAGAGGGGCATCAGTTTGGATTCATTGATTCAAATGCAAGCAGGCAATATAAATTAGTGAATTAACTGTGTGAGTATTGGTGCAGTTGAATAATTAAAAACTGGTGGAATATGTTGTGCTTTGTAGATAAAAAGTGCAAATGTATGAAGACGTATGACAATTACATCTGCATCTTTTTTCAGCAAGAAATATGCATTCAAAATCTTGTTTCCAAATGGTATGTTTATAACTCATCTTATTGTTGCAGTCATTAGAAGTCAGCGTAATATGGTTAAATTACAAAGTCACAGCCTTTCTGCACAATCCATTTTTTTCCCCACCAGTTTTAACAATCATCTGCAGAAAAATTAAAAAATAAATAAAAAACACCCTCTCCTCTTCAATTACTGCTGTCGTTCCTTCTATTCATCCCTCATATTTCTTCAATTTCAACAAAGGTCTTCTTTTCCTATTTTTCCATCCTCCAGGCCTTCTACCCCACTCCGAGGTGGTAATATGAGTCACAGAGGGAATGCTTACGAGCACAGTCAGAAACGGAGACAGATTAGAAGGAAAACTGTCGTATCAGCCAGGTTTTAAGAGTGACCTGTGATTGCCAGGTTCAAAAATAGCCTGAAACCACAATACATGGAGTGCATGTATAGCGTGATGACACACAGCCACACATCTTGTGAAAAGATAGTACGTCTTTGATAGCAAACACAGGAGTGCCTTCTGCATCCTGCTGGCTGTAACAGATGGCTTTAAACATGACGTCTTGCTATGTGTGTGTAGCATGTTTCCTCTCTGTTTTTCTTCGGTGTATTCGCTGCAGATTTGTCACCTTCAACGTGACTCATGCTGAGATATGGAAGGGAGGCTCGTAAAAGGCAGTGGCCTAAGGCTAATCTTATCTGTGACCGAGTTCAAAAGTTAAAGGGTTAAAGGGCAAAAGATTACAGCATGGGGGTCATAGAGTGACAGGTCATATTATGTTACATATGAAACACCATCATATGGTGACACAACATGAATGGTGTGTGTGTGTGTGTGTGTGTGTGTGTGCTTGTAGTATTTAAGAAGGAGCAATAAATTCAGTTTCTTTCTAGAGTGACTGAAACCTTTAGTGATTGAGTATTTAGTGTGAGGCTCAGTATGAGTTTTCTTTCGCATCAATTTTATTTCTGAAAGGACTTTACGAGTGACTGTGTGTGTGTGTGTGTGTGTGTGTGTGTGTGTGTGTGTTGGCAGGCCGGGCACGTTAGTAGGTAAACAAATCAGGGCTGACTCAGGTCTCTCCCGTGTCGTAAATCGGATTGAAAGTGCTTAGTCACTCACACGTACTCATCAGCTGCTGAGTGAATCAGGTGGCAACAAGCTGTTTGTGGACCCAAATCAACAATGATTAGATGTAACATTACTCTTAAGAATCATAGTGTTTGTGTTGGCTGGGCAGGCATGAGTGGGTTTGCCATTTATGTAATTGTGAAAGTGACAGAAAAAGAAAAAATATTGTGTATTAGCACAAACTTCAATGTCAAACAAAATGAAATTAGTTGCTCAACACCTGTCGTTCACAACTCGTGTCGTCTCTCATCAATCTTTGTCAGTCTCCGCCTCACCTCACCCAGTTTACATGATGCACAGGGAAATAGGGCCGCACACTGTAGCACTGTTGTCAAGGTCCTTGTCATCTTTTACTTTTTATTTTTATCTTTTGACATCACTTCTAAGTTGGACAAACTTTTTAACTGAACACACACACACACACACACACACACACACACACTTAACACACACTTAACTCACAAACAGTTAGGCTAGCACAAGCACAAAGGTTTGTATAATCTCTGCTTTTTACCTGCCTAAAAACTTGAATCAAATCAGTGATGAAACACAATGGCAAGATTGAACTGAAAGGGTAGAAGGTTGATACGGAGGGTGGTGAGGTAATGAAAAGGGCAAAGAAAGAAAGGATATAGTCCTTGTGAGACTGGCAGATATGAATGAACACGATAACAGAAGAAAATGTTTGAATACTAAAGAAAAAAATAACAAAAACGTATAGCAATGGGGCATACTTGGGGCATACTTTGCAGTTTAGACCAGCATTTCCTTTTGAAATATATTGATAAGTCAGAATACAGACAAGCCCACTGCCAATATTTACTCAGCAAAGGTGTTACCACTTTAAACCTCTATGATGGACAATGCGTTCATTGCAAATGTGTCAGCTTTCAGATAAAAGCCCTAAATGCTGAAGCATTTTAAGTACTTGTATGCTGATGTAGAGCTGTCCATGGTGCTGATCTGCCTCTGCAGAAGTGCAGTAGTGCAAGATTTCTGGCTTAGATTTGAATACTCCACAGTATTCAACACACAAAGGTAGATATTACATTTCACATGAAAGTCTGAGATCTGCAGATGAAGAAAAAAACTTTCATTGAATATTTATGACAATTCAGCCACACAGAGCTATTTTCCCCATCTTTGGGGTTACTGAAGTGAAGGGAAACACCGTTACAAAGTTCAACCGGAGTTCAAACAGGTTTGACTTCTCGCTCCAAGTGAAATCTATGTCAGAAAGAGCCAGAGGTTTCTTCAGGGGGTTCAGACAAGAGCGATGCTGTTAAAATCCCACCTCTATTCAGTTATGTTCTCTTCAGCTGCAATCTCACCTCTTTACTCTGAGGTACCTGGCCCTAATGGAGTCAGTAGAAGACTGTGGCAGCATTGCCTTCCAGAAGTGTGTATGTGTGTTTTGTTGGAGTAAGTCAACTTCTGTTCATGCGCGCGCGTGTGTGTGTGTGTGTGTGTGTGTGTGTGTGTGAGAGAGTACATTTTGCCTCCTCCACAAATCTGCTTGGTATCACTGCTGCGAAAATGAGACCCCACTTACCATTCAGCCATGCCCAGTTAAATAAAAGGTATAGGCAACTAGTTATCAACTGCTTGCATGACTGAATGTCACAAACAGTACCACCACGCTGTCACTCAGCCCAGCAGCTTTGAATTGTACCACAGTGGCCTCTACAACTCTCAGCCTACCTATCATCTGTTGTGATGATGAATAGATGATCTAGGGGAACGTTCAAGTGGAACAGTGCGGTTGTGAACCTGGCGTAGGAGGTAAAGCAGAGAGGTGGGGCGAGGCTAAAAGAGGGGAGGAAAGGTGCGTGTAAATCAAAAGCATGAATGGGAGTAAATGAGAGCATCCAGTCAGATAACAAAAGGCTCTGAATAACAGAAGGTGGAGAGAAAAGTGAGGGGAAGAAACCCTGCAAGAGGGTTAAAGGGTTCATTATTTGTTGAAAGTAGCGAGAGAGCGTGGAGTTGAGAAAACGGGAACATTGAGAGTGGTCTGTGTAGGATGAAAAGATGCTTTGGCTATGTGTCAACCAAACCTATGTGTCATCCTGCCCACACTTCTTGTCTATAAGGTGAACGTCCTATCGTGCATGTGTCTTGTGTAGGTGCGAGTGAATCAGTGAGTCGATAACAGAAATCCTTTGCTGTGTTATCTCTCTTTGAGTGCAAATGGTGTGAGTAACTTCCAGAACGTAAAAGAACACCTGGCTAACAGAAATGTAATGGGGAGGTAGAAAAACTCTAACAGGAAATCTCTGTCCTGGGAAACATTTTCAATAGCACTCTGTTGTACAGTTTGTGTGTGTGTGTGTGTGTGTGTGTGTGTGTGTGTGTGTGTGTGTATACTTTGTAGGGCCACAGTGACCAATTAAAGACGATGAAACTGTTTGGAGAGTTTGGGATGAATTAAACTTTTTATACTTTCACAAATCTGTCTGTACACATAGCTACATATGTTTAAGATCCTCTTAGGAGTATAAACAAGTCATATACAAACTGTGTATGAGTTTCTCCGTTTGTTTGTGTGTGTGTGCGTCTCAGATCCCCTCGTTTTGCTATCTGTTTTCACATCCCCTTTCTCTTTTTGTTCCATTTATATATTTTCTCTCTCAGTCCCAGGTTCCTTCTCTCTCTCTATCTTTGCTTCGATATTGGCACTGTTTTGTACTATATTTACTTGCTGCCTGGGCTCTGTTAAAGTGGTTTATTCAGGATATTCTCAGATATCATCTCATTACATACCAAAACACAACTGTTAGCCAACCTGTATTTAATTAAAGTCTTCTTTGGGAAAACAAACGTCCGTCCATTTCTTGAAATAACTGTGTCTGCATGATGGACCACTACGACTTTAGTTAATCACAGTACAACTGGTGCTCTATTGGTATGGATTGCAGAAACTAGAAAGCTAATGAATCCTTCGAGGGTGTGTGTACAAATTGACTTGACTAACAGGTTAGTTGGCAGGCTACTTAAGCTTTGCTTAGCTGTAATTTTAAACTAGATAATTATGATGGAATGTAGAGGCGGGGAAGGGACAAGAAAAAGACATTGTGCGTGCGTGTGTGTGTGTGTGTGTGTGCGTGTGTGTGTGTGTGAGTGCGTGCGTGTGTGTGTGTGTGCGTGTGTGTGTGTGTGTGTGTGTGTGTGTGTGTGTGTGTGTGTGTGTGTGAGAGAGTTCGACAGACGCAGTATGATTAGGCTGCAGTTTCTGCTAGCTGTTCATCCCCATTGCTGCTGCCAAGGAGCTTACCAGCTAAATTGGGCAAATTCTGGTCCCCTAAACAAATTACTCGCTCTATTTGAGGAGGAAAATCAAATTAAGAAATTAGCACAGATCCAGCACTGTACCCCAGCCAGTAATACTATTAGTTCTTAGTTTAGATTTTGTCATTTTTCCATCAACTAAGCATAGGGATACTATTTGGATGCTGATGCATATGGATTACATTTACCTAGCCAAAAGCATACTTTTATTTTTTTTTTTATTAAATAGCAGAATGCATTTGAACCTACCGAATAAACATAAGTCTTGCTTTTTGTTCTCCAACTAATGTTCTCCTGCTCCACCTCAAAGGCTAATTGTTTGGGAAATCCTGCATCACTAATGTAGGAGAGATGCAGGGTGGCTGAATCCTTACAATGCTCTCTGGAGCACTGCGCAACTGCTGTGAGTTCAAAGAAAGTCTTCACGAAAACATTTAATGCTTTTGATAATGAGTTTTAAGTGTGCATATTGAGAATGGTCCTTAAAACAAAATCAGATATGCAATAAATACTTTGTTTTTTATTCAAGCGTGACAGTCTGATGACATTGGTTTCAAATATTTCTGACTGTTAAGCCCACTGCAAACCTTGATGTAGATGTCTGTTTATACACCTCGATTGCACAAAATTGAAGTTTAAATAAAGTGTGGTTACATATACATGTGCAGTATTTGCACACGCCTACAAATGGACAGTGTCCAGGGTCCTGCAGGTGAAATGGTTTTGGCTCTGGCATTTGGTTGGTCCACACATTACTGCAGACCTTTTGAACAAGAGAAGAGAGAAAGTAATGGGGAACAAAAGGATGAAGGGAGGGGTAGAATATAGACTATAGGGAGGGAAGACGAAAACATTAAAGGGAAGTGTGGTTAAGGTGTGTGAGGAGAGAGACAGAAAATGAGCAGTAGCAAGAAAAAAAAAGGTGACGCAACAAATGAAATGATTGGATCAGAGTGTGAAAAAAAGAGGACTAAGCTTATGAAGAGAGATGGAGACAGGAGAGAGTGAGAGAAGAGAAATCACCAGCCATATGTCATCTGCTTCTCTTTCTTCCCATTCATTTCTTTTCTTTCCCCACTTACATTTAAACTACCATCTCTACCCATCTCTCTTCTTCCTGTCGCCCTCCCTGTTTCTCCCAATGCACTCTCACCTGAGCAAGATTAATCGTTCGAGTCGAATCACATTACCTTCCAGCCCAACTCCAAACTCCCCATACGCACACACAGGAAGCTGGGGGGGGGGGGGGAGGTCCTGCAAGCCAGAGACGGAGAGAGATGGAGGGTGGGGTATTGAGGGAGTTGAATGCATGGATGGCCTGCTCATTAAACTCATCACATTATTTTAGCCCTGTGCTTTATTACACTTAACTGGGACACTAGGCACTCAGTCAAACACACACTATGGGCTCATACACACAAACACACACACACGTTCACACACATTTCTGTACACACATCTATCCTGAACTGCAGGTTTGCCACAATGTGTTTATGACGTAGCGTGTTTAATTTGAGGAAGAGGATGATTCATAACCCCTGATAACGATGCTTCATCATCCCACGGCACCTATGGCATAAAGAGGGGGTGTGCAGGGCAGAAAAACGCTTGTTAATGGGATGCTAATCATCTCATAACCTGGAAAATGGGCTAACAGGCACAGCCCCTCATGCAAATGTGTTTGTTTGTTTACGTGTGCATGTAGTTCATGTTTATGTGCGTGCTTTTCAGTGTGTAGGCGCGCAGTGGTGCGCGGTGGTGTGGTGTCCACGTTTGCGGGTCTTGGTGTTTGTGTGTGTGTGGGTGAATATTGATCTATTGCTATGTGCTTCATCACCCTGCCAAACATAATAAGGAAGAATGGGACACCAAGCAGGTGCTCTCCCTCTGTTGACTTATAAAACATATGCACTGGAGTAAACACTCCAATCACTGCAAGGGGCAAGGTGAATTAATAATATGTACATGCTGTAAGGATAATACATTCCTAATTTTTATACATACGACCTCTTAAGGTATTTATAATACCTTTTTTTCTTTTTCTTTTAAGGTGTAGTGAATAAATCCAGGAAAATCAATGTGTAGGTTAAATGGGGTCAAAATAGCCAAGGGTGGGTAAGAGGTAGGAAGGTAAGACTTTTGTATGAATGAGTCTGTCTGGAGGCTACATTTCATTTTTTACACTACTGAAAAAAAAGAAAAGAAAGCAAATGGTATTTATATATCCTTTTTTTATTCCCATGGAGACTCACTTACCCCCCAAGCCACCTGAATAAAAAATGTGAAAATAAGGTCAATTATATATGTTGAAACTTGCATAAGGCATGTGCCTTTGTTCCAGCGATACATTCTCACATGCTTACAGGGTGACGGCTCTTTCTAATTGTCCATACTAGAACATACTTGCATCTATACTAGTGCAATTGGTGTATACTGTAATTTTTGGTGTTTTATTTTAGGCAGCTGGAAGCACTAGATTTCTGGAGTTTACATCAGTCACATCAGGACGATTCAGATAAGCTGTCAATCATGGCTATTTATACTGCACTGACTTACAGGCAGGTTAACACAGACACTCAATTTGCTGCAAATACTGCTGGACCATAATCTTATTTTAGATGGTGCTCAAAGTTTTGATGACTGAGAGCCAATTTAAGGACCCAGCATATGATTGAGGGCCGCACAGGAAAAATGCACACATAAACAAAATAATTACAATAATAATTTATTTATTAAACATTGAGATGCCAGAAAGCTTCCCCTAGAGTAGAGGGAAAAAGAAAGAAATACAGAGACATTAGCTTTCGGCAGTTAGAGAGGCTTACCATATACCACAATATTATTATTATTATTATTATTATTATTATTATTATTATTATTATTATTACTGCTAATTAACTACATCAACATATCTTAATGTGAGATTTATTGTGCTGATTCCCTCTGGCCACAATTGTCTTGTTGTTGGCTCCATCCTCATCTCCATCACTAACTTTGAATAACATCACTAGCATTGATGACAGAACTTAATTCCTGCGACATGCACGAGGTGCTGCTAGTTGCCATGCAACCAGTAGCTTTCTACAAGTCATTCCTAACCTGACAGATGCTTGTTACCCCCTAACAAGCATCTGTCAGGTTAGGAATGACTTGTAGTTTCACTCAGTATGCGAGTATGGTATTAAATGCAAGCTGTTGAAAGAGAGAGTATGCATTTCATTGGCCGCACAAAATGTTTCTGAGGGCCGCCAATGGTCCGCAGGCCGCCCTCTGAGAACCGCCGTGCTATATGCTCTGACTAAATTTAAAATAAAAATGAATAAACAAACAGACTAGTGGTATGAAGAACACCAACCTGTGTTTATGCCTTTTTTGTGAACGTGTGAGAGAATGTGTGCATGTGAGTCTGTCACCACTGACTGTGTCTGTCACTCGTGTCCTCAAACTCTCCATGGAAACATGAGCTGTTGTGTGCAGGGCGACGCTGGTCAGGTCTCAGGGTCTTCCAGCGAGTGTGAGTGTGTGTGTGCACGCGTGTGGTTTATTTAAATAAGATATGGATACTAAGGGTTATTCTAAGGCTCTGATAGCTGTTGTTCACTGTGCGAGCTCTCCTCCTCTGTTGTCTGAGAGCCGCAGACCTCTCTACCGCCCTTGTTTTTGTCACTTGGTCTCACACTCTCTCCTGTCCAAGTTGTTTTATCTCTTGCGTCTGTTTTGTCACTTCTCCCTTCTTATTCCACCCCAGCATTTCCCCCCACTGTTGTCTGTCAGCATTCATTTTTAATTCATTTTTTCTCCTTTTACAACTGTCATTGTTTCTCTTTACCTCTTTTTGGCATCTCTTTTCCCTTCTCTACTCCCTGCAACACAAACACGTCTCTAAATGTCTCTCTCTTTCCTTCCCTGTATTCCACCTTTGACATGACTGTCCATCTCTGCTCAGAGTCTCATAACCCTGTCAATCAATCAGAGGTAATATAGTTTTATATGACATGTGTCCCTGTGTCATTGGCCTCTGATAGACAGGGCTACACCCACCATGGGCACTTTGTAAAATGAACAGGCCCCTCAGGATGGAAATAGTTAATAATACATAAATCAGATTGATGACTGTATTGCCTGCCATAATCTCTTCATGCCTGCTCATACAGTACAGAGTATGTGCTGAAAGATGCACTCTGAAAAGGCTTCATGCTGGATATAAAGGCAAAAACTTAAATGGCCACAGCTTGAAGATGTGTGTGAATGGAGGTGGTGTGTACGCCTAACATGTTCAAAAGGATGGTAAACCTAAAACAGAGCGAACATTTCATAAAAAAGGAAGCTATATCACAGGTTTCTGTCACATTCAGTTTCTCTCTGTCAGTGCAGTTTGTATGTGCGTGGTATATGCTGTTTCCCTCTACATATTAAAGGACAATTTTGGTTTATTACAACATGGTTTATTTTTTGTTTTTGTTTTAGCCATCAGTTATCCTTTGTGTAATTATAAGATTATACTTAGCAACTTAATTGCTGTGATCTGGGGAAACACAAGCAGTCAGACAAACCCAGGTTAGACATGGTTGAATATTGATAAAGTCAAAACTGACTATAAGTATGGCATGGGACGTGTTTAATTTATTTAATCAAAACTGCCATCTCTTAGTAACCTAAACCAAAGTGCTTTCTTTGTCTGAACCTAACCACACGTGAGAATCAGGATGCAAACCCTGTGTCCTGTGTTTTGAAAGCCTGATTTCCACCCCAAACACCATCTAATAGCTTGCATGTGGTACAAAAATGTAGCACCTCCTTCATTTGAAAACAATGTTGGTATTTATCATTATCCAGGTAACAGTTACTTTTTCTGTGAAGTGCATTTGTCAAAAAAAAGTTAGCATTTAATAAGAGCTAAAACGATTAATCAATCTAGTAGTCCATCAGCAGAAAATGAATGGCCAACTATTTGGATAATCAATGAATTGTTTTAATCATTTTTTGTGTAAAAATAACAAACATTCATTGGTTCCAACTTCTCAAATGTGAGGACTTGCTGCTTTTCTCTGGTTTATATTACTGTAAATGGAATAACTTGGGTTGGTTGAAAAAAAAGCAATGAAAAGATGTGATGGACATCCTCCACTAGTTCATAACATTTTATAGACCAAATGATTAATCATTAATCAAGAAAATAATCATAAGATTCATAGATATTAAAAGTTTTCGTTAGTTGTAGTAGACATGGTTGGAAAATAAGACCAAGTTTTAATAAGCCAAAACTATCCTTTTGAAATAGTTTTTTTTGACCACTGCACCTGCAGTATGTAAACATATCATTTTAATTCGTTCCGACTCTTTTAAAGGTCCCATGTTCCTTTTAAAAGTCTCATATTTAAAGTGCTGATTGCCAGACCTTTCTTTGGCTGACAAATGCTGGTAATATGCATTCAATGTAATATGATAATGATAATTTTACAGACATATTTTTTTCTCCTTTGTTACAATGCAGGCTTTTATTGCTTTGGACTATAGTTAAAAATCTAACACAACACATTTGTGTGTAAAAGGAGTAACACAGAAAAAAAATGTTTTAAGTGTCTTAAATTGCATTATACCTATATATGAGGATGTAATTTGCAGAAAAGGAATGAGAATTGCAATAGATTTCCCTAAAGTCATATCTGAATATGCATACCATCCCAGCTTTATTATCATAACATGATGATTGCTTCCTGCACATACAACTGTAATTCTAATTCATGTATGACTGAATGGAAGGTTTATGTAAACTAGCTCCTGAATTATTCATGGTATAGATGCTTGTCAAAGGCTAAGTTTCCTGCTGTGTGTTCGTTTGTGTTAATGTGTGTGCATGAGTACATGTTTGTGCCCGTGTGTGGTTTTGTGTAAGTGCATGATTGACTACTGCGCGAGTGTCTGTCGTCAAATTATTGTCATCAGCTCAGGATAGTCATTTAGGCTTGACCTCACGTAATAGGGTTTGACAGCCAGTGGCTAAGACAATAATTACAAACACATAGACAGCCTGTATCAAGGCCTGCTGACTAGAATAAAAATCATTTTAGAGCTGTTGTTACTAAAGAGAAGCAATTATCTGCGCACAATACAAGTCTCAGAGAGAAAAAAAAAAACATGGGGAATGCAGGGAAACTTCCACTGCAATGGAGGAAATACTGTCCTTTGTTTAAAAAAGGAAGATTCCTGTATGCTTATTCTAAAGCACTGTGCTGAATATGTAATAATAAAGGTTCAAGGTGTGACTTGCCTCTTCCATTCATCTTCTTCCCTCCAAACCCTCATTGCAATTCCAATACTCTAGTGAGTCATCTTCTCCCTCTTTTTCCCTTCATTCTCCTTCACCCTCTCCTGTCTTCCCTTCACCTCTCCTCTCTCAGTAGATGTCACTGCAGTTCCACACCAGCCGTGGGAGCTGGCGGTTTGCAATGCATCGTGGGACACAGACACCCGCAGGTGACGATAGCGGTGACGAAAGGGACTGTAGGGGAGGGGAGAGGTGTGGAAAAGATATAACGAGGGGAAAGGGAGGACAGATAAAGGGAAAGGAAGGGGGAGAGACTCTGTCTTTACAGGTAGCTCTGGCGGGCAGCGTTGGCGAGAACCTGAATACAAAACAGAAATCTTTCACATGCATGACATGCACATCCAAGCCTAGGACATGTATATGTATACACATATACACTAGCACATAGGTACATGCCAAAACCAACCACGACCCATAAAAACACATGCACACACAAACACACACACACACACAAACGCACATTCCAAAGATGCAATTAACTGTCATGCCCCCATCTACTATCGGTTAGTAATGAAGAGATAAAGTGTCGTTGCATCAGGGGAAATGTAAGTGAAGATAGAGGTGTTGTTGACTTGTCTCTGTCAAAAAGATAGCAATCTGCCAGCTCTCAAGCGTTCCACCACTTCACCCGATTGGAGCCCAATGTAATTACTTTATTCAGTATGGGAAATGAAAAATATCACTGATCATCTAGTGACATTTCAAGTAATGTTTTACTTTGCTCAATAAGTACAACTTGATGTTTTTTGGCAGGTTGGTTGTAGGTTCAGAAGTATCAACGCCGTCACATTTGTTAGTTCTCATCAACTTAATTTATTTGTTGTCGAAAGAGCCCACGTGATTGGACCCAGGATTCCTTCAGCAGGTCCCTAGTGGTTGATCCATCATGTACCACCAGCACTAAAAATAATAATAATAGTAAAACAAAATTAGTTTAAGATCAGAGTACACACTGGTTTTTCTTTTGAGATGGTCACTGTGCAACGGTAGGCGATCATGGAGTCATAAATTCTTGTTGCGACTCGACCAAGAGACATGGTGCCACGGATCGACTCCACTGTCTCACCAGATAGTACCAACAGCAATTATGTATCTGTAAAACACAGTTTTCTCCTTTTTAATATGTGTGCAGAGGGTGACGTTGCACCCACAGGTGTGATTAATTTCAATTTAATTTCAATTTAATACACAGACCTTAGGGTGATGGTCAAATGGCTGCATGTTTATAGAATCAAATAAGGGTCATTAATATTTTGAGCCTGTAAAATGATTTTTTAATTTTTTAAAGTTTGTGAATTTGTAATAAAGTTTTGCAACTGTAAAAGTATTTTGTGCAGTTTTGTGCCCACGGATATATTGTATTAACAGGTTCACGGAAATTTAATAACTTTAGAGTTAAAGGGGGCTGAACTTCAATGGGCCAACGTCACTGAACACGTAGAAGTTGTCAAACTAGGTGAGAGAATACAAACTCCCATCATAATCACTAGGCTACTAGAGGGCTTTTCACTTTAACATAAACCCACATTACTTCGTCTTGTGCGCGCTTGCTGAAACTACTCATGCTGTAGTTTTTCTTGGGATGACAGCTGTGTCAGTCATCTCTCACTATGAAACAGTACACGGGATAAATTAACAAACTGAAACTACTGTTCATATGCTCATTTTTATTGTTGACGCCCCTTACCTCTCAATTTGTCCATTATTTGGCTGATATTATATAGTCTGCGTTTGGCATTAAACATAAGTGCTTTGCCTGATACTGTCTTCAGGTTCAGGAACTTTATTGTGGATGTTAGGATGATCAGATGACTTTTCCCACCAGAACCTAGCAGCTGCATGCTTGCTGTCAAATCAGATGCTCTATTTATATGTTCTAATTAATCATGCTGCCACCTTTGCATCAGTGCTCAGTTTGCAATTCTTGTATTCCATATGGAATAATGTTAGGCCATACATACCACAGGAGCTGACAGACATAAATTAAAAACAATATTTAATGTATTCACTGATAATGTAATCTCAACACCTGTATGATTAAATTAAATTAATTAGAATGGGGAAAAAAAATAAAATGACTACATATAAGAAAAACATGAGCCACAGCCATAACACACCATGAATTTCTGCAATAAGCATTTAGAGCAGGCCAAAAGCTGAGTGAAGTAATTTAAGATGGATTCACCTTCCACTTTTTCCCTGAATGGTTGGACCTTGTCAGTGAAAACACCCCCTAAGTGAGCCCAATTGGCACTATCTACTGTCTCCACTGATGGTAGACCATTTACCAATAGATTGTTTTGGTGGTTTGGAGCAAATATGCCAGCTCCTTTCCAGCAACTGTCCAGCGGAGATGAACCGTATATTGCAGATGGGCGATAAGCAGCACATTTCTGCCCCCTGTCCAGACTTGATTGGGCAGGAAAAGGAGGGATTTGCTGATAACATGCGTATCTAAATTCCTTAGAAAGTGGCAGTATTTGGTAAGAAGCACTAATACGTGGCTGGGTGAAATCAAAAGTGCCAGTACTTCATAGGGGTGATTGCCAGCCAGATTCAAGTTTTTGATACCACCGTTGTTGGTCGCTTCTCTTCCTGCCTTCTGCTCCCATGCATTCTTACATGAATATGCAGGGAGTTTCTACATCACAGTAATTCCACAAAACATAATTACGCTGCTTGTTTATGGTGTTTTTAACTAACAAAAGTGGTCAGTCCTGGCGGAATTAGTATGGTTGTGTACGGAGATGTGTTCTCTTAATGTGCTGTCTCTCTCTTGGGTAAATGCATTGTCGCCTGAGTGTTTGGTTGCACTCACATTAAATCCTTTTCAAGTACTTGTTTCACCAGAGAAAGAGAGACGCGCGTGCGAGTGGCATTGCAGAGAAGCAGTGTACAGTAGACTTATTTGGGTCTGTTTGAATTGTTTATGTGTGAGTATGGATTTCCTTAGCAAGTGTGAGTCTGTGTGTATTAGTGCATGCGTGTGTGGTTGTAAGCATTCTTGTGTGCCACAGTTCAGGAGCAGACAAGTGGATAGGAGCATTAAACGCCCTCTTCCTACACTAATCAGGGATTAGACACTGTTTAAGAGCATAAGAGAGAGCCATAAAACAAATGAGTGTGTGAAAGAGATGGTTGAAATGAATGGCTGTGTGTTATTTGGTCTTAGTCATGTCTCGCTGGTGCTGTGAATGGGTCACAAGCCAGCTTTTGATTTGCTGGAATTTCTCATTTATAGGTTGAGCATGTTTCTTTCAAATTGGCCTCTGATACCACCACATAATTACTTTTAAAATTCCTGTCCATTTTTACTTTTTGCAATCCCAATGATCACATACTGTATTAGACAAATAAATAAGTACTTTGTTGAATATTCACCTAGAAAGGGAAATATTTCAGTGACCTCAAGTCACTTGTCTTGTCGTGTGTCAAACAAAACCCAATCATTTAATCCCTCCTCAATAAGGCCGTGTTGAGGCAAACATTAATGTAGCTTCCTCAGTCATTTCAAAGAGAGCACACCATTGACACTGCAGGTGTATTTATGCAGAGCATTCTGTCAAAAAGTTCAGGCTTGTCCATCAAAAAAAATTGAACTAATCTCAACATTTTTATGCATTACTATCCAGCATCATCAGGCAACCCACAGTGTTGGCCAATCTAACATGTGCAAGTACATATTCCAAGTAGAGTATTTTGTAACAAGAATGTGAGTCTAGTGTTTATCCTGCAATCATGCAAGTTAAAATCACAAACACCTTGCAATTGTATTATCATAATTTGATACATTAGGTCTAATAAAAGTGCAATATCAGTAAATCATCCCATGCCAACAGGCTTGGCCAGAGGAAATCTCGTATGTGCCTGCCCTCACATGGCTCAAAAATGCCCACATGAGCCTCAAAAGTCTTCGGCGAATGGTCCCACTGAGCAACTTTCATTGGAATGTATGGGAAAACATCTTAAAAGCAGTATCCAGTTGTTTTACATCCAGTGGTTTGTCTCAATTATAACTTTTCAGTGTTGTAAAATCCTACTTCAGAATATCAGAAACTGCTGTGCAGTGTTTTGACATCTGATAAAACTGTACAACACAGGGATGTTTCAGTCAAATCAGCCTAGCAGGATTGTATTTCATTGTCTCAACAGTTCCTGAAGCAACACGCCCCCACCAAAGCAGCCACTTGTGGTTTTTCAACGCAGTGCTATTTTTGGTCTTACCAACTGCTACAACTCTCTCCTAATGTACTACGCTTAGAATAAATCAGATTTACTGCCATTCCGGTGGCATTGCAACTAATGCAGAACTTTTGGGAACATATTTCACACATGATAACTTGACATTTGAGATTTAATGAGAGTTGAGAAACAAGGTATGATGAGAGAATGAGAGAAGCAGGGTGAATTGTGACAGAGAGAGAGAAAAAGATACAGGCAGAATGAAAGGAGGAGAAAGAGAGAGTGGAGGAAGGCAGTCTTCCTGGGGATGTAGGAATGATTAATGTGAAGCTGTCAGAGAGGTGGAGAGGGGAAACCACAGCGATGGGGGAAGAGTCATGGGCAGGTGCAGGGAAAAGAATATAACAGAGAGAGAAAGAAAGAGAGAGAGGTGCTGGCATGGATGCATGAAAAGGTTTCAGGACAGACTGTAGAGAGTGAGAAAGAGCAAATGTGTGCAGGGAGAGAGCGCTGAAAGCATGAAAGGGGCTTCAGGAAAGACTGCTTACAGGGAATGAGAAGAAGAGAAAAGGGGGGAGAGAGAGTGAGAAAGGGAGGATGGAGGTGTGAAAGAGGATTCAGCAAAGACTGCTGAGAAAAAGAAAAAGAGGCAAGGAGAGCAATATAGAGACAGACGGGGACACCAAGACAAAGGAAAAGAGAGCGGGTTACCTGCTAAGATGAGAGAGTCTCTTATGGTTTCTGTATGAGAGCCTGGTGTGTGTGTGTGTGGCACCTTGCCATAACTCCCACCTCTGTTTAAAACAGGCACTACGTTGGTCTGTAGCTGTAGTTATTGTTCAACTTCCCCATTGCCCTCACTCTGCTTTATTACCCCATTCAATCAAATGGCTCTTTCTATTGTGCATACCTGTCATGGTGTGTGTCTTTGTGTGTGTGTTTGTGTGTGCTTCCATTGTAACATACTGTAACACGGAAATAATTTGTGGACAAGGCGGTAATGGGAAACTAGGTTGTTTCCACTGAGCCCCTCAGTCCAAGCAGCATTTGTTTAAGCTTCGACTCGCCAGTTGATGGATTTCCCATGACAAGTGGTGAATTGATCAGGGTGCACTCTAAAGCGTATGCACACATGTAGGCAAAGATGGAGCATGCGCGTATACACAACACACAATATTTATGGGAAATTCCAGTATTTGGTCTGTCACAGCTATCCAAAAAACGTACTTACTTAAACAAATCTTCCATATTTAAAATACATCAAATGGCTACATGTAATGTGAAAAGAGTCTCTGATTTTGATGAACCAATGGCATTATCACCCGACTCTGGCGTTCCCCTTGCATCTTTCTGCTGATCGTTTTAGTTTTAACGGCCACAACTTTACTGCTTTGATTCACTATCACCAGTCGCACTTAAGAGCCAGATATTTCCCTCAGGAAATGATGAAGAAAAAGACAGGGCTCAAAGTAGAGCAAATATTGGACTAGGTGGCCAGATACACAAAATGAATGCTAATGTTGCTCCCATTAATCAGCTGGATGTGTAAATTAGAAGCAGTTTGGTGATCTTTTATCAGCAGTCAACTGCTCCCAAGTAGCCAAACAAAATTTTTGTTTGTTGTATTTTGTATTGTTGTTAGTTGTATTTTAAAGTTGTAGTTTTGTTAGACTCCTTGCAATAATCAAAGCCAAAGTCTGACTCCCAGATTTCTACAACCCAGATTGACAAATACCGAAATTCCCAAAATGCACATACAGACACAACTACATGTATTTGGTTTATACCCAAGTGACTTCCTGTGCCACATTAAGTGTGAACATGATTCAAGGCAGAAAAGATTGACACAACCATTTCTCTAGCTCATTGGACATTGCTCGATTATTCATCTGTGAAACACAACAAGCTTCAAAAGATAAAGTACTATTGTCCCATGTGGGTCCAATGCCATTCATTTTAGTTACTTTGATCTGTGTCTGGGGGTATTCTTAAGCCCCCAAACACAAAAATGTAGGAGTGAGAAATATTGCAGCATTATCCTAACACACGTTAACACTATTTACTGAAGTACTCAAAGCCGCATAATACAAAGTTAAACTCTTGTTCATCTGATTGTGTCAATATTGTGAAACAAAAACCCTGGACTTATAACCCTGAATTATTTAATATTTCATAATGTGACAGTTTGCAGTATTTTGCAGAAAGAGAAACACTATGAAAGATAATACCAAAATATCATCCTGCTCTAATAGAGTGACATAGCATTTTATTAAAATATATTGTATTGATTCCTGTTGGAACAATATTTTTTTCAACTACCTTGTCCCTCATAAAAGAAAGAAAAAGATCGTTTATAGAACAGCGGTTGAGCTGGTACAGATTTAGTGTGTCTTATGTGTTATTTCAGCAGACATTTGTTTCCATAGGGGCTCCAGCCCAGGTCCTCAGAATAAACTCCATCTCCCGATTGTGCGGCAAATCAACTGCCAAACCACAGAACAAAGATAATTACAAAAAAGATCAATAAATGGCATAAATGCATATATATACATACATAAATGCACAAAGAATAAAACTTGACGCCTCTACTGGTGCAGTTTAACCTCGCTACACAACACTTCCAACATTCGTTTTTCTAATTACTGTCTAATAAAAAGAGATGTGATTCCCTCCTCTTTTCATTAAACAGTAATTAAAAAAAACGGAAGTTGTATTATTGTTGAAATGTAACCTTCCCTCTGGGCTAATAAAGCGCATTGAAGTGAGCAGCAGTTAGAAACCCTGTGAGCTGCAAAATGCTAAACTGCAGTATAGTTGACCATCTACCCCATTGGCTTTGAATTTTAATCAGCTGAAACTGTAAAATCCTTTTTATGACATTTCCGTTTTCCTGATTATTATGCAAAGGACAGAGACGGAAAATATGGAAAATAAAGACAGAAGATAAAACGCAACACAAGCTGTGAGCTCGATGTGAATTGTTACGAGTTGGTATGCAGCAGACTTTACCTCAGAAGAAAGTAGTTTGTGTTCTGCCTTGAGTTTGTGCCACCCTGCCTCAAAAAATTTCCTCTTCATTGGTCTCAGTGGAGAGATTTAGTCACCTTTGGGCCAAGAGCTACTTCAGAGGCAATTTCATAGAGTGAAATGCCTTTGGGAAATGAATAGAAACACAGGGGTCATCCACACACTTATTTTTCAGGATTCATGAGCATTACAACATTATTAATGCCTGAACTTTACAGTGTATTCACTGCAAAATGTGGCCTAAATACAAAAAAATGGGTTGATTATTTATTTACTTTTGTATCTATAGCTCAATGCATCTGCAAGAGCATCTGTCACAGCCTGGTAAGCGACACAGGTTGGCATTCATAAAAGACTGAAGCTTACCATACTTAGTTTCACTGAAACAAAGTGATACATACGTACAGCTGTATTCGAAACAATCAGCAAGACCTCAGTAATACGTGTTGAAAACACAAATTGAGCAACATTTGTCAGAGATGGTACAAATTGCTATTTTTGTCTCTCAATTCAGAAGAACTGTTTATCCTTATCCCTCTATCTGTCTATGTCAGAGAAGCACATGGAGTTGCTATCTAACCATCCATCCATCCAACCAACCATCCATCCATCCATCCATCCATCTCGGTTCCTCTCTCTTTCTCCATTTCACCCTCCCATAGTTCAGTGCTCACTTTCTCCCTCACTCCCATTATCTCACTGCAGAGTGTGTAGGTGGTACGGAGTACATGATGGCTGATTAAATAGTACAAGCAGCCCATACTAGAGGCTTCATTAGTCATAAAAGGCCAATTCACCAACAATTAAAACCAGCTTCACTGACTTTAATGACACCACACAGACAGCATGAGCTCCACCACTTTATGAGATAAAAGGAACCCAAGACCATTAAAGAAAATATGGAAAGTGAGATGGGGTTACAGAGGGAAGAAAGCTGGGGCTTTGAGGGCTGTACACGTTTGGTGGTATGTTTCTAGCCAAAGGAAATCAATGTCTGTGCACACTGCATAACATGTAATGGTGATGAGGGGGATGTTAGTGCTCAGGAGGATGGCAATGAAAAGACTGTGATAGTGCCCCCATACAAAATATTCAATCTGTTACAGGAAGGACACTAGTTAAAGCAAAAAACTGCAAGTGAATTATCATGAAAATAGAGACTGCAGATTGTTGTGTCTGCTCGTAAACCCTGAGGAAATCATAATCATATTGTTGTTGTATGTACTTGCAAAAATTAAGTTTCAACAACATCAGTCCATTTGTTTTACTGTTTTTACTGACCAACAGGAACCCTGCATGAAAAAAGCAGCAACTCATTTGTTTGAAGGAGCCCAGTCTGTCAGTGCAGCGGGGCTGCCAACACAGGATCGTGCAGCAAAAAATTGATTCTGGCTCAACATGCTGCGCTGGCCAATCAAATACAAGTTAGTACATTTCTTGTAGAATATTTTGCAATGTAAATGCTGTATTTCTACTATTTACCTCATGATTGTGACAGCAGGCTGGTCTAGGTCAATGAAATCCAATAGGTGGCAACACTAACTTCTAGCTTCCATGTGGAATAAGTAAGATAAGATTGATGGTAAACTTGAACCAACCACATGTGACTTCACTCATGTTGTTTTGAAGTCTGGAGTTGGTTTACCACATGCTGCCATCGCAGACATATTTGGGCAACAGGTGGAATGAAGGAGGGAAAGAGAAAGTCGTAATCACATGAGTTGAGTGCTATGCCCTAAGGCCCCTGTCAGAGCTGTGTTAGGATAGTGACCTTGGTCGACCTCTTTTTAGCATTCTTCCCTTAGTGGTCACAAACTTCAAAGTTCCCAACTGGATTGCTCTGTTTTTTGTCTCTCTCCTTTGATTGTTGTTTCCCTAAGTCATCATGTCCACTTTCATCTCTTCTCATTGTACATTGATGAGTCTTGAAGTTATGTGGTACAGTGCGGGATGTGAGAATTTTTCGATACTCTGGCCCTCCTGATTTAGCATGCAGGGCCTGAGGAACAATGCCTTTCGATTAGACCTGGTTTTGTAGGAAAGGGAATGACATTGATTGGCTGAAGGAATGGGGATTGACATTGATTGGTCCCGGCTTGTTTGTGCGGGCAGGAAGTGATTTGCATAATGCAGACATTCGCAGTCTGCCGAGGCTCTGTACGTGGTAAACCAGGCCAGAATATAAAAATCTGGACTTAACAGTAGGAAAGGGCATAAATGAGATGGAATGTTTGCAGTGTCATCTACTTTTATGTGCATTTAAGCAAATTTTGTCTTCATGAAGATCATACTTTTGGTAGATTTCACAATTTAAGAGGGTATAAAAAAGAGCCACAGAGATATTCAGTGGGCCCAATGACTGCAAATAGAGAAAGAAAAAAGGAGAAAGGTAGATATATAACAATGATAGTGATGACATAAGTTTGTCACAAGACCAAGAAATTCAAACCGTAGTAACGAAAGGCATGAGACTGAATGAAAGAAAAACAAAAAAGAAAGGTCTGAGTGAGAAAGAAAGAGAGCGAGTCATAAAGAGAAAGGGAGAAATACTAGAGAAAGAAGTGGCAGAGGGGAGAAAATCAAGAGGAGAAACAAAATAAAACGAAGTAAGAGAAGAAGGCAGGGGAGAAGAGAGAGCAGAGACAGGAGACAACAGAGAGAGTGCTGTGTCTCCTGGTTGTCTTTGTTTACTGTGACAGGGACAGGTGGAGGCTGACAGCAGGACCTTTACAAAGAGCCATTTAAATAAAGAGGGGATGGAGGGTTGGAAATGAGCAGAAAGAGAATAACAAAAGAAGGAGGGAGACTCGGGGACTAAATGCCAGTCCCCAAATGGCTGCCAAGCCTTCTGTTCCTTTCCTGCTCAGAGTTGTAGCACCATGTGGTTGATCAGCAGCATAGATCAAACTGCTACGATTAATTTGACTATGTCTTTGTTAATTTACTTTAAGCATTACTTTTTGACCATAGTGTTATCAGTACGAGGACGTCATGGTTGCATGGTGAGGTAGAGTGCACTATGAACTTGACTCGAGTTTTGTATGTGACCCTACAACATCATGTTTAGCCACGCTCTATGGATGGCAATGTCAGTTGGTTATTTGACCACTTTGGTCCGGTCTGTAACAGGCTATCTGCACAGCTTTTTGATGGATTGCCATGAAATTTAGTAAAGACATTCATTGTCACCAGAGGATGAAGCCTCCGAACTCTAGTGATCCTCTAACTTTTCCCTCTACAAGCATCACCATGAGGGTGACATGTTTGTTTTCTTTTTTGTACATTTTTTTGGTTTGCCGTTAAATGCGGTACACACATTCATGGTTCCCTAATGCTTTGATCTCTTGACTTTTGATCTATGGCCACCAGCACATGAGAAATTTCACATATCCGTTAAAATATGTCTCAACATCTACCCAGTGGATTGGCACAAATGTTTGACCAGACATTCATGGTTTCCACACAATATATTCGACTGACTTTGGTGATCCCCTGAATTTTGCTCTAGCGCCACCATGAGGTTCACATTTGTGGTTTTGAGAAAATGTGAAAACTATTAAATTTGGTAAAGACTTGAGTACAGTTCTACGGGATGAATTTTAATATTTAGGTGATCCCCTAGCTCTTTCATCTAGCGCCGTCATCTGGTGACAGTTTTAATTTGTTCTACACTTTGGTTTAGGACTGTATACCTGCAAGACTATAGCCTGGGAACCAGATGAATCTGCAAGCTCATGTTTGATTTGCTCTGGCAGATATGTCTGGCCCCTCTCCCATTCAGACTGATTACTCTGCCGATTTATCGGGATAACCAATCACAAGCGTTTGTCTAGTACGAGGCGGATTTAATACGATGACTGACATAGACGAGAGCCGTCAGGTATCTAAGGCGGCTCCCGTGTTCCCCGACTGGCTAAGGCGGCAGTTCAAACGGACTGGTCGGTAAATTTTCTCTAAAAGAACAAACAACTGCACTTAAACTTTATGTTGAAAGAAATATGTGTTTGGCATACTTCTGACAGGACGTACTGCACGACAGGACGGCGCTTCGTCGCTCTGATTGGTTGTCTCCGCCTGTCGATAACGCCCCTTGGAAATCAAAAATGAACTGAGAGGTTCCAGACTAATACGCATTTGCGAATTATTCTGGCGATGCCAGGCTGGCAAGACTATAAACCCCATCAGCCTCAGCTGTACTATGTGTTTAGTGATAATTAGCAAATGTTAGCGTGTGAAGTGAGATGGTGAAAACAAACTTCATACCTGCTCAACATCAGCATGTCAGCATCGCCATTGTGAGCATGTAGCTAAAAGCACTGCTATACTTAGGTACTGAGCCGCCAGCATGGTTCGAGGGATGCTTGTGCATCAGAGTTAAACAAAACAAGATCAAAGTGAAATTATACAACGTAGGGAATCAAACGATTTAAAATCTAACAGAATATCAAATAATATTTGAACAAACTGCAAATTCCAGGGGAAAAATAAGTTCTTTGGTCAACATTACTTACCAGGATGCAGTTGAGGGAAAGGGGTAACTATCTCTCTCTCTCTCTCTCTCTCTCTCTCTCTCTCTCTCTCTCTTTCTCTTTCTATGTCTTACTCACTCACTCACTCACTCACTCACACCAACACACACACACCATCCTTTGAACCTATAGGGTATTATAGGATTGTCTCAAAGTGATTACAGAGGATCAGGGGTATGAAAAAACAACAACAAAAAACAAAGATGCACACACAGGCAAACACACATGCATGCACGTGCACATGTATAGAAATATCACTCACACACAGATAGACTCACTCTCATCAAGCCAGGAAGTCCGGCCTCTTTGACAGGGATAATCCTGTGGCACCGAGAGAGGGTAAAGTTAGGAAGAGACGATCCCAAACCCGGAAAAGCCGATTAGAGGCTGAGGGAACAAAACCCAGGCAGCGGGAGAAGGAAGAGGAGAAACACATAGCAGAACGCCAAAGCCAAGCCAACCCTGACACAAGAGGCCGGTTATGCCTTATAGACCGGGAAAACAGAAGGGGAGGGGGGTTGGATACGGCGCACAAGGACAGATTGGAGGGAGGGAGAAGGAGTACTACAGGGAGACATGAAGACGAAGAGAGGCAAATGAGAGGTTGATGAATGGAGATAAAGGACTAAGAGGAAGAAATAAAGGGGGAAAAGGAAACCATAGAGATACACATGTGATAAGAAGGTTTAAGAAGATGAAGAAAGAGACTCAGATAAATTGAGAGATATTGAATATTATTATAAATTAAATGAAAAAAGAAGTAATGAAAAAAGTGAAACCAGCCTGGTGCGTATATCCGTGTGACTCTAGCTGATTGTCTAGAACTCTATTTCTCCCCATTTCTCTCTATGTCTCTGTCGGAGTCCCTCTCACTCATAAGCAGTGAAGCCCTCCATACCTTCCTTCAGATTCCTCATTATGTCCTCATCCACGAGTAAGGATGTGCAGGAGCTCTCAATATCCACGGTGAGATGTTGGAAGCCAAAAGATAACAACCACAAAAAAAGGAAGGAAAGCAGAGAAAGTGGATGCTTCCAGACCCTTCTCCTCCTCCTTTTTTTCCTACCATTTCCACTCCTCTATATCGCTTATCTTTCTCTCTGTCACTGTTCTTCCTTACACTGTCTCTTTCTCACTCTTCCCCATCACTTTTTCTTTGTTTTTGTCTTTGTCTCTCTCTCTCTATTAATCCCAGTGCTGTAGGGGTTGTAGAGTTGGTATTTCCACCCAGTGATAAGGGCCTTTTATATAGGATGAGTCTGACACGGGCGGGGTAATTTGATTAAAAACAAATAAAACGCAAAAACGCACACACACGTTCAAGTAAACGCACATAGATGCGAGTGTACACACACGGCCAAGTCTCGCCCCTATCTCGGTGTAGTAAAATGATGTGCAGATCCCAGCACCAGGCTGATAAGTCTTGATAAGTCCTGGAAACAGATGGATAGAAAATAGGAAGACACCTGTGTAGCTTGTTATTCTCATCTGCAAACTATATTCTAGGAAGAAGATACTGAGAGCAGAGAAGAGGTGGACTTATCTAAAGTACATGCAATTATGTGTGTGTGTTTGCAGGAACCTGTATATGAACAATTCCCCATTAATGTGTTTGTTTCCCAAGTGCAGGTGTTCCTTGGTGTTTAATTTCCTAGATATTATTTTCCAGATAGTAGGTAGGTATGCAGGCAGGCGGCACAGATTGAGGCGGCAGCCAGTTTGACACCAGTTTGGAAGGAGCGGTGGGGGAGCAGAGGGGGAAATGCAGCAAATTGAAGTGTCATAAGGATATTAATAGAGACAGGATGTGGCCACCAATAGCCACAGCAAATTGGCTTGCAGAGAAAATACAAAGCCAGCCTGTCCAAAACAGGCTTATCCAATGGAAACGGCAGACTGGATGGATTGTAAACAGCTGTTGGGATGCACTTTTTCTCTTGCATTTCTATGCCACCAGAGCAGACAGGCAGAATGTGATGTTTTATGACCAAGCTTAAAAAAAAATAGATAAATTGAAATGTGCTTTTGCGCCTGTATTTGTGCAAGTGTTTGGACAGGAATGAGACTGAGAGTGAGTTTGTAAGCCGGTAGTATCAAATAAAGTTTGTGAAAAAGCTACAGTATATATTCTTTCAGCCCCATGTGATGAAAAAGCAATTTCATCTCTTACGGTTTTAGGCAATTTACGCAGAGTGAGAGGAGAGAAAAACAAACAAAAGTAATATTAAGAGGAAATAGGGAAATGTGAGCATAGCTATTGTGGAGAAATAAACTTTTGAGTGTCAAATGGGAAAACTAAATCATGATGGCGAGGGGTTTAACCAAGGAGGGAATGGAGCTTAAAAGAAGGGGAGCAAGAGTGTAATGTAAAAAAGGATAGGGGGATGGACAAAGACAGAGGAGCTGAAGTATTGATATTTCTGGCATAAACCCTCGTCCTAATGAACCCGGAGAGTCGGAGCGGGACATCAATCAGAAGACAGAAGTCTCGGCAGATGTATGGAAGGAAAATATACCTCTCACCTGCTGTGAAGGGGGTGGCACGGGGATGGAGGAATGGAGGCCGAGGTTAGGAGATGACCAGGCGCAGTGGGGATACATAAAGAGGGCCGAGACTGAATCCTAATGCGCAAAATGTATTTTTCATGGGAGTGGAATCAATACTGATTTGGAGTTTTCTATTTGTAGCTGGAATGAGCCAAGTCATAGAGAACGAGGAGGTAGGCAATCGGGAAATAAGAGAAGAGGAAAGGAGGGGAAGAAGAATGGATAAATTGGTGGATGGATGGACAGTCGGAAAGATACATGACAGCAGCCAATTGATAGGAGGAAGTTCCTGGAATTGGATGTTGGAGGGGTACAAAGTGGAGGGTGGTTGCCAAGAAAAGAAATGAAAAAAGAGATAGAGAAACTGAGGTGCACCTGTAAGCAAATATTACAATACTTGGTCATTTGGGGTCAGTCTGGGCCAGTCGTCACTCTTGAACCCCGCTTAACGACCCAGGCTTCTTTTATTTCCTCGTTTTTTTTTTTTTTACAGTGATTGTGTGCTTTGTTCTGAACGCTGCAAAAACACGAGTGACCTGCACTAAAAGCTGTGCCTGAATGCATCCTGTGTAGACAAAGAGCACTTAAGCTGCTGCTGCTGCTCTGCTAATGTGCTGCTCACGCTAGGACTCCTGTGTAGACACTGTGTTAGGGTAGGAGTTGAGGCTGGACATGTACAGGTGATGGTTATGATTAAGGACAGGGAATGAATGGAGGGTATTCGTACAGATAGAAGTACAGGAGTTCGTGTATGTGTGTGATCGCAGTGCAAAGCATTTATTCAAAAGATCTATTGAAGACGATAATAAACATATACATTTTTGTCAACCTCTGTCTTCGCCTTGGCAACTGCATGGTTCTAAAAACAACTTGGTAGCTTCACACTTTAGTGTGTGTGTTTCAGTTTATATTAATGTTTTATTCACCTCTACCTGACGCGGAGGAATAATCCGCACCGTGCAATGTGTGAATGTGAAATGGTGGGAGCTATGACTCTCTCACTCACTCACTCACACACACACACACACACACACACACACACACACACACACGTTTGTACTTCTATACTTGTGAGGACTTTCATTGACATAATGCTTTACCTAGCCCCTTACCCTACCCGTAACCTAAACTTAATTCTAACCTGAACCTTAAAACCAAGTCTTAACCCTCAGTTGAAGGTGTCTCTGAAAGTGAGGACCAGCAAAAATGTCCTTACTTTCCAGAAATGTCCTCACTGCCATGGTCTAAAAACTCAAATTGCTTCTCACAAAGATAGCTGTACAAGTACACACACACACACACACACACACACACACACACACACACACACATACATACATACAAAATGCTGCTGTTCTTCACATCTGAATCCACACAGCAGCACATTCACTCCCCTGCAGATTTTTTTAAACATATGAACAAATCACAAAAGTAGTTACTGCAATGCTTTCACGTAGAAATGCTTCATACTGTACAGTATTATGTGTACAAACAGGCTCACACACATATGACAGATCCAGACAGTCTCTTACTCTTTTCATGGCGGCACCTGAGTGGGGCTTTAAGTACATATTTCATGCCACATTACCCCCCATGGCAGCCAACGAGGAGAAGAAAGGGGGAGGCTCAGAGATGATGCGAGGCAGTGAAATGCAGACTCCTTTCCCTGCCAGCTGCATGTCTTCCTCTTCATCCCCTTTACCTCTTCTGTCCTTTCCCCCCCTCTTGCCCTCTTATCTTTATCCCCCTGTTTCTTCTAGCTTAATATTTTTTAATGGTCGGGAACCAGAATGGGTCACAGACGTGTTCCTGCTGGGTCCCCACATGACAAGAGTAGTGATATGTTTTAATGAGCCTGGGACCCAGGGCAAGAGATGAAATTTCTCATTTGGGTCTTACACTGAAAAAGACTACATCTACCTTTAGCTGTCTCACTTTCTCCTCTGTCACACTTTGAGAGTTTCACTTCATTTCCCCCATTTCATCTACTCCATTTTGCTCTTTTTTATTTTTTAGGTCTTGCTTTCTTTGCTCCAAAATACATCAATTTGGGCCCAATAATTGGTACTCAGCCTTATACATTAAACCAACTTACATAGATGTTCCAAATGGAAAATATGTAGGTGTACTGTATATGGTTGTATCGGTAAGTCCATCTGGGTAGACTTCTATGCTTAAACTTTGCACATTGTTTATCTTATTTACGTTCAACTTGCCTTTTGGGAGTTTAGTGGACTGAAATCATGCTTAGAAAACACTCCCCACATCGTAATACCACCAGACCTCAGAAAAAGAGTCAGAAAAGAGCACTAAGGTCTGTAGACTTATTTTGCTGAGAGAGGTCAAAGTTCTCTGACCATATGGCTTTATGTCACTGTTCAGTAAACCCGTTTCTTACCCATTCACTTGTTTCAAAGGTTTGGAAGACCGTGGCCTGGCCATATATGCATCGTGCATACTAAATCAGTGCAAAGATGCCCGAGAACTATGCAGAGTTATGTGCACAAACTCACATTCAGTGAAGTGAAGTGCTATGTGCATGTGGTGTGGTGGTATTTTAACACTGTGGGCACATTGGAGTTTTTTTTTTTTTACTATTTTAAGCATTTTAGATGGCAGATGTGCACCTAAATGGGTACTTAAAAAAATCTCCCTTTACATGTATGTTATGCATGTCATGCTTGTCTATTCCACTAGAATGTGAATATGACAAGCTGGAAGATGTGAATGTATGGTTTTATACAGTTTATATCTCTTGAGTATTGCATTAAAGAGTTTAAAAAGAGTGCTTTCTGATCTGAGAGATCAAGTAGGTAGGCACTAGATATCACAAGTTAATTGCATTCATGCATGAAATAGATGGTTTTATACATGCATGGGTATGGTAGTCAAAAAACAGGAACCAAGTACAAGGTGTTAAAATACACAGGCTGATTGTTTTGAAAAAAAAATGAGCTCAATGTATGAAACAAAAAAGAAAGAAAGGACAAATGATGTTCTGACTGCTGGGAACCTATTTAATTATTTTCCAAGTAATGTTCATTTTGTAAATATTCATTAGCATTAAAAAATAACTAGCACCAAGTCATTGAATAAGTAATTAATAGAAATAAAATAAAATAAAAACCCTACAAATTAAAGAAAATGCAATAGCCATTATGTTTTTGCATGCATAATGCTGAAGGATAGAAGAATGAGTGTGGGTGTGTTGGCTACCGCTGTGCAGCAATTTCTGTTGCTTCATACAAACAATGGGACCGCGACAGATACAAATAAAAAAATACACAAATTATATGAATCAAAACCAAAACATATGGTCATATTTGGGATTCAAGAAAAAGTCAAATAACACAGTATCTGTCGGGTTCTGCCGGATAATGACGAAGTATCCGGAGGACTCGGACTCCAACTGCCTTTACTTAGATAGATTGCCCTGGCTGTCTCATTGAAGGGATTGGGGAGGTGATATGCATGACTGCTCAGAATTTCCCATAAAACATTTAACGAGACTATAAGCTCGAACCTCAGTAACCTTTACGGTGACCTCTCACTGTCTGATGAAGCTCATAAAGTAAAGTTCTAAAATAGCACACACGTGAATGTTCACACACCCACACAGACACACATACATGTGTTAAAATGGACAATCACACTATTAAAACAGAGAAGGGAGAGGGAGGAACCTACAAGTATAAAATACATCTTAAATGCCATTGGGGACCACTCCCTTTTATTGGTCATAACTAAAGACCTTTATTAATCAGGAGTAATTGCCTCAGTGTGAACATGGTCGAATGTATAACAATTCGTATTGATTAATACATGTTGTTAGCATACTGTTCTGGTTGTGACCTGGAGGTCTAATTTCAATCAATGCAATGTATTGTCACCAAATTAATAATAAGTAATTCAATGCTGGGGAGACAAAAGTCCTATGTGAATGGGGATCAATAGCTGAATATGCAGCATTGCAGATTATACCGTTTCATAATGTTGCAACAGTCATTGTTACTGCACCATGTCTGCTGTCTTTCATGTTTCCTGCAGCGTGTTTTATACTTGTGAACAATGGCAACTTTATATAATTAGTAAACTAGCTAGAAGTACAGGAATGGTTTTGCACTATCACAGAGAGAAAAAAAAAAGGTAATTCTAAATTACTAATGTTTTATGACGCTGTTAAAGTTATAATTATACAAATATGATTAAAGTTTTTGTAGTAATCATTGTTCTCATTATCAATAAAGTGTGTGTGTGTGTGTGTGTGTGTGTGTGTGTGTGTATGTGTATATATGTATGTATATATGCATGGGTTTTAGCAAATCAAATGATTCCTGTTTTTATTCTTAGGTGTAATTTGAGCATGAAATTATAACCACTAAGGCAACAAGGCTGAAATGGTGGTACTCGTATGAACACTCAGTTTAAGCTACTTTTCAAATTTGCTGTATTTATTTCTCTTCTGTAGCTATTCTGCACCTACTGTACAAGCTCACATTTTACATTCTTGCAGTTCATCTATAACCATCAACTCGTCAAACGCGCAGCTTGGTGAAGGTCCCTTGGCATCCCTTTTTATCGCACTGGCCTCCGCTTTATATTAAATTGTTTGTTTTGCATTTTGCAATTCATTAGGGCGGTTCAGAAGTTCATCCACATTATGAAAACGACCCCTTCCACCCCGTTCTCTACTGTGCGTAGTAAGTGTAAGATAACTGAAATGCTTTGAACCAGATTTCTGAAAGAACGCAATTCTGTGACGCTCTTGAGCAGAGGTAAAGAAGCAGCAACGTGTTGGATAAACAAGCATATAGAAAGTCTGATGCAAACACACGCAGTTTGTGCATGAGGAAAACTGTGAATGAAAGCTATGTGTGCCCTCAGGATGTTTACTAGCCTTGAGAACTATTGCTGTTGATAAATGAAAACTTTTTGAGTCAAATTGTGATGTTTTCATTAAAGTTGAAATATCGTACACTGAATTTTTGATAACTTTTTATGACATTTTTAAACAACCCTTCAACTGCTTATACACACTTTTTAAGTGTGTCCCTCTACCTTTTAGTGGTTCAGTGAAAGGGATTTGGTCCTCGGCTGTTGGTGTGTCATTCTAACAGGTCATCCTCACTGCAGAGGGAAAAACACAGCCTGAAAATAATACAGACAAATTTCCCCTGTGACCCGCTGATGCAGGCCCAGACACAGTGAGCACTGAAGCCTTTTGTCTGTGCAGGTTCACAACCTTTTTCTCTTGGTCAAAAAAGAAGATTCTGATCTATTAATAAAGCACAAAAGCATTAGTTACACATCTATAACATCTTGTAAACAAAGTACAGAGGTTGTTGTTTTGTCTGTTAGCTGAGCACAAGAAACTGAAAAATGTATTGTGCATCATTAACAAAACAAAACAAGAATAACGTTTTTGTGCACAGTACTTAAAGCTTAGAGAAAGCCTGTATTGATGTATTGTGGCAAATTAGTCTATTGTTGTGTGTTGCATATTCATATTCATCATATTGCATTTTAAAGAGGTGAATTCAATAAATACATTCTGTTTCTCCGGTACAGAAATGAGGAATGCTCATTAATGATTATTTGCAATGTTGTTATAAATATGAAAACATACTGCATCCACTCATTAAAGTTGTGTCCCACTTTTTATCACGTTATCAGTCTACAAGGGAGCGAGAATAACTTATTCTATAGGCTTCTGTTTTCTTTTTTTTTTTTTTTGGCTTAATCAAATGAGGGGCACTTTCAAAACCTCAAAACAATGAAAGTGACCGCATTGCAAATCAATCTCCAAGTATTATCACACCACTCATGCATTGGCCTAGATATTCTTTTGGAGATGGGAAAGTGAACAAAACATACAAACAGTGAAAAATATTCAAAACGCACAAAAGAAGAAGAAATATTGATTTCGGGCTACTGTGGCATATTGGGAGTGTTATGAAACTACTTTTATTTTGTAGACAAAACAAAATAAATCATTTTTATTCTTGCACTGAATGTCATTTTTCAGGCTCAGTGTAAACACCAGAGAGTAATGAAACTGTGACCTGCGACAGTAGTGTTTCAGCCATTCTCTTCCATGTTAACATATGGTAATGATTTGTGTCTTTTAAGTAGATACTGGTCTTGCTGTAGATACTGATTTGTGTGTGCTAGAGAGCTCTAATGATTAGCAGAGACCTTGACCTGCATACCCATCTTTTTGATGTCTGCTTTTCATCTGCTCTCTCTCCACCGCATCCTGTTGTACAGAAGGAATCCCGCTCGTTCTCTCTGCCTCCTCCTCTCGTCTCTTCTTTCGCAAAAAAACCTTTGTGTCTGCTCCATCATTGCCACTATATATAACCACTCTCTACAACTTTTGTCTCCCAGTCTCATCCTGTCTCTTTCCCACAATTCATCTGTTTATCACTCTTCCTCTCCTTTCTTGGTCTCCCTGTTTCAATTTCTCGTTGCCATTTCTGTTGGTATTGCTCAATCTGTCCTTCCTAATCATCCCCATCCCTCACTCTCTGTCTCTTTCTCAAGTATAGACCAAATTCCCCTCTCTTTTTCCAGCGGCAGGTCATTAACTTCCATCCCCGGCTTCTGAAAGATTTTGTGCAGTAGCTCTGTTCTCTGTGCCTGAATCAGCTGCAGAGATGTGTAAAGTAATTACCACTGAAATATCCATTCCACTGTTGACTCCTTTGAGAAAACTTATTAGTTCCCCCTTTTGTTTCTGATTTATTCTGGAAGGCGACTATTATTTCACACTCCTAATATTGTTGAAAACCTCATGTTCTTCCTGTTCTTTACAAGTTATTGTCTCCCTCTTCTCATATCATTTTAAACAATAATGAGGATGAATGTGCAATCATAGTTTCATAAAGTCATTTTTTTGGAAAGCTGATGTTAAATGAACAAAATCTAGCAGTAATCCTCTGTTGGCATTGATTTAGTCAATTATCCAATATTCTGAATTAATAATAAGAACGGTGTGTTCTTTAACAAGAGAATGAGTAACGTAGCAACACAGTGATGGAAGAGAAGCAAGACTAAAAATAAAGATTTGCAACATGTATTTGAAGGTATGCTGTGTAAAAAATAAAAAATACAGAGAGAAATAAGTGGAAATTTCCACACATGGCCACTGGAACTGATTTATCAATGCTGTATCACAGGTAATTGCATCTGGGATTTAAGGTGCGGGAGAAGCAGGTTTAAAGTTTACGGCACTGCTGTAGGCATGGCAATTGTTTCTATTCATAGCAGACATTGTTAGCGTTGTTAGAGTGAGGGTTGCCAACACCATCTGAGTTGCCGATATGTTCCAGTATATCAGGCAGAGAAAGAGAGAGATTAGACATCAACATGTTAGTAATAGCTCTGCTGCTGTGGCACTGATAACTTCAATGACAACAGGAGAAGATACTGCGGCAAATTAGGAGATGCAGACGTTAAGTGCATCACAGAACCACAACAAAAGCTGGACTCTTATGCTTCCCAGACATGCACAAGACTTGCTCTTGTCTTACATAGTCCAGCATCAGGACTCAATTGGCAGTTTGCATTCAAATTAACTGAACTGCAGATTTAGTAAATAAAACGTGGTGAAGCAAGATTTTGCAGCCCTGACAGTAATTTGTGCTGTGTTTATTATATCAAACTTTGAACCCCTTCCAGCCTTTCCCATCAACTCCTTAGGTGCCTTTAGTACCAGCTCTGGATCTCATTGATAATGTGCATGTATGTATTTAAAGCAACATCTATGTTATCACAATCAGTGATCCAAACACATTTAAACACAGCTTTGGAAGTATCAAATTTACTGACTTTTCTCTTCACATTAGTTTTGTTCGTAATTGCAGTAAAATAGGTCCACACTTTGAATTATGATATGTTGGAAACAAAACAATGCTTGTTTCTCATCTATATTAATACATACATGAAGTAGGTGGATTTGACAGTATCCGAATGTATATACAGAATATGCAGCTTCGATTTATACTGACAGTGATGATATGTTAAAAGACTGTGTGGAAAAACTACCAAATCATAATTTAGAATATATAGGTACAGTGGATGTTTAGTGTTCCAGGTTTATTGCACAGGGATGGTTTCTGACACTGTATGACTGATTTGACTGTTCGTCAGAGTGACGGCCTGTGGGAAGAAGCTGGTCTGGTGTCTGCTTGTTTTGGCGCACAGCGCCCTGTAGCGCCTACCAGAGGGGAGGAGTTGGAACAGGTTGTATCCAGGGTATGATGGGTCTGCAGTGATGTTTCCGGCCCTTTCCTGTCTCTGGAGATGTATAAGTCCTGGATGTAGGGCAGTCTGGCATCAGTGATTTTCTCTGCAGTCCCGACAGTCCGTTGTAGTCTGTTCTTGTCCTGTTTGGTGGCCAATCCAAACCAGACAGTGTGTGCAGAGAACAGACTGGATGATTGCAGTAGAACTGGATCAGCTCCTGAGGCAGGTTGAACTTCCTGAGCTGGCACAGGAAGCACACACAAGGCTGGGCCTTTTTGATGACGGTGTCGACATTAGAGGCCCACTTTAGGTCCTGGGAGATTGTGTATCCCAGAAACATGAAGGTCTCCACCGTAGACAGAGTGCTGTTGGGTATGGTGATGGTGTAAGTGTTGGGGGGCTCCTCCTGTAGTCCACTGTCATTTTCACAGTTTTGAGCTTGTTCATCTCCAGATTGTTCTGGCCACACCAGAGGTGCTCAACCTCCCATCCGTATGCAGACTCATCATCATCCTAGATGATAGTTGTGTTAAAGGCCTCAGGAGTTTCATCGTCCACATAGGATATTAATAGCTGCCAAGTCAACATAACCGTCTCACTTAACCTTTTCCATTTTATTAAGTCTTAAAAATCACACCATGGCTTTAGGCCTGTGTGTTGGTGGTGAGGGACCACAATCTCCCAGGAAAAGATGGTATAAGTTTTGTGATATTTCAAGTTTACCAGCAATAGGTTTCATTTAGGCACATGTTTAATTTTATTTAAAATATGTGCATTTATCGAGTAGAGGCTGATTTTAGGAAATACCATGTCAGGTCAGATCAGGTTTTATGGTCTGAGTCCAGAAGAGTCAATTGACAATTTGATATTATATAATTGTTTTGGGATTTACCATTTACCTGATTGTTGACTAATCTTCTTGTCTTCTTAGCTCATCTACCTACTTTATTCTTGTAATTCCAGTCCACACAGTGTGGATCAAACATATGGTATTTAGCTATATTATCATCTAATCTATTTTTATTATTAGTTGCAATGAATATTATATGAGTGACAGGCATTTGTTTGTCAGTCACTTCAATTAGTTCTCTAAATTGTAACAAATTGTAGCAGTTTCACCCCTTACTGCCCAAATGGCAGTGCGGCTTTAAAAAACAGTTGCAGTAAGCAATATATAATATACAATCTCTGATTAGTTTCATATGGCAACCGTCTTCTGTTCAGATTTCCATGGTATTAAATGGCAGTTGGCAGATTTCCATACATTTTTGACATTTGAAGTATGAAGGATTAGTGTTTTTTTACTTCTCAGGGTCAATAGCCATTTCCCCAGAATGACGATATCTTCTTTCAAGGCAGAAACTACAGATGGCTCAGAGCTAGTTAGTGCTCGTCCGTAACGTCAATAGACAGCACTGACTCACCGCAACTCAGCAGAATACTGAATCAGCCTCTCTTTCCCTTCCTACAGGTTTACTTACCTTTTTTTTTTTTTTTTTCATGAACCATTTTTCTTGTCTGTTCAACTGGGTATTAATTATGTCTGCTGTTGTAAAGTCAGTCTATTCACCACAAGATCAGGGCTGAGAGGCACAGTCACACACTCAAGGCCATTCTGTTGAGACTGCAGCAAACCGAAGAATGAGCCCTGCTCTTCAACATATTTCCTTCTCAAGCTTTTTAATGAGAGGAAGAAGCTGCTGGATTTCTAACTCTCAACTGTCGGTCTGTGTGTGTGTCTGTCTGTCTCTGTCGTTTCCGTCTGTCTGTCTTTCTCTGTGACATACTCAGCTGCACACTTTGATTCTCTTAAATTTTCACCATTAAAACCTTTTATTATCCTTGTTAATCCTGCTTGCACATGTCCAGTGTAGGCTGTAAAATGGAATTGAACAGATCTGTTCACAGACTCTCTTTTCTTCTCTATTGCCGTTCCTTGCATGCCCTTTGAAAGAGCCGAATTAGCTCTCCCCTGTAGCAGCAATGAGTCTGGCTCTTGTCCCTTTCAGTCTCTCTTTCTACCGTCAAATAACCCACTTTGCTGCTCAGCACTGATATGATTACGTTCCTTTTCAGCTGGATTTAACACTGAAGTCAGGGTACGTCGCTCTGGTAAAACTGTGAAAGGAATTCTGTGAACATGGTCACATTTCCTGTTCAACTCAGACAATAAATGAATATGAAAGACAAAAGTACAATCAAAGACAGAATTAAAAGTGACAACCGAAGGGGGTATGCAGTAAAGAGAAATAGGAATAGAATTGAAATTTACATGACAGGATGTGAATGACGCGAGAGATGAGCCAGTGTAGAGTTGAATGTGTTCCATTTAATTTTTACCATCACAGTTACTATTTTCCTCTCTGAGAGTTTAAATGCTGCTTTAGGCAACTTTGGCAAATGAGAAAAAATTTGAAAGTGAAAGCGAAACTGTATAAGAACTTTCTGAGTAGAGGAAATAGAGCCAGAGAGAGATTGTCAAAGGACAGCCAGAGCTAAAGATTAGGAAACACTGGCTCTTCATATTTCAGTAATAGCTAAAAAATATACGTAGTTAATTTTACACAACACAAACCATAAGACCAGTAATACAAGTAAGAATATTTAATATTTAATTGCTGACCTTAAAACTGTAAAGTATGCAAAGTATTTGGTCTGAAAGGAGTCTAGGTAGTATCTTGTTGGGTCAGTCTTTGGTAGCATAGCTAGTGGATTACTGAGACCCCGTCTCCTAAAAGGTTTATTTATATACAACTTATTTGCAGGAGCAAATATATTGAAAATGTTTATGTTGAACATATCTTCAAGACATATTATTATAAGAAGTAATATTGACATTTTATTTGTTTTCCTTACAATATCTGCTCTTAAGAAAAAATGTCTTTACAGTTATAGTTGAGGAGCTTAAAGTATTTTGTTAACAGCAGCGAAAGATTGTGGTCTTGGATACATATTCAAAATGTTAACACTAACTTGAAGTAGGATTTGATTACTTTTTTAATATGTAACAGAAACCAAAATCCTTCCTTCACTTACTTACTATGAGGAAGCAAACTCTGTCCCTTGTCTACCATCCATTGGAAACACAGGAAATAGTTTTTCTCACTCAGCGATGCTGTTATTCACATCATCATCAATTAGCTACAACTTTTGCACGGTTATCTTGAGGGTCCATTTTGGTGAAAACGACGTGAGAAATGGGATGGAGTGTTGATGTTTTTCCAAATCCTTATCTTTCTTGCTGGCAGCATGACACACTTATGCATGTCTCCTCTAAAATGTGACTGGAAAAAAATGCCAACAAAGCAAAGGGTGGATTAGGAAATAATCATCTTTCCAAAGTTGCATTCCTCATACTGTATTGTTTTGTTAACTTTGTCAGCATCTTTATAGTATATGTCATGTGTTTCAAGTGTAAGACGAGTTTGTGTGTGTGTGTGTGTGTGTGTATGCGTGTGCGCATGTATTTCCACAAACAAATTACACGGGCTAAGGTTTTCTAAGAACTTGCTCTTCATCAGACTGCAGGCTGGAGTGCAGCCACACACCTTCCAACAGTGTGTGTGTGTGTGTGTGTGTGTGTTTGTGTTTGTGTAAATGTGTAGGCTTATGTGCTGTGTGCCGGCACGCATGGGTGTGCATATGTCTTCATGCATCTGTTACTCCACCATCAAAGAGCTGTTGTACTTGATGCCTATAATACGCAGTTCTGAGTTTTGAGTAGGCAGGTTTCCAGTCACCTCAGGACAAAAAAAAGCTCCTCATGTCTCATTTTGGCTGGTGACATCAACATGAAACACAAACACAAACACACACACACGCACACACACACACACACACACACACACACACACACACACACATCTCTGCAGCTGTGTTTATACATGATTTGGAAAGGACACTCTACACTTTACTCATACTCATACACTGTATGAACTATGGATGTACAGATTCTGGTCCATTGTCACACTCTCTCCTGCTGTTTTTTTCTCATCTCTGTTTCTGACCATGCGTCCCCCTGCCTTCTCTCTCTCCTTTAATTCTCTATTTCTTCTCCTTTCTACATGCATCCAGGCAAAATCAGGTAAAATAAGAGGGCAATTATAGATTCACACCTCAAACCTTGACAACTTTGAGGCACAGGAAGTCAGAGTTGAGGTGTGCCTCCTCTGATATTAACAGTGTGAGCTGTTCAAAACTCTGCAATCTACTTTGTATCTTTGGAGCTTCATATTCTCTCTCTACACAGACAGACAGTCTTACTAACTGCCTTACAGCATACCGTGGGAAAGCGGAGGAATCATCAAACAACCTGTAATTACCTTCTCGCTCTCATTATTTTGATAATTTCTCCTTCCCTTTCTTTTACACTTTCCCCTCCTCTATTTTCTCATTTTCTTTTCTTTAACCTTTACTTTCATCTCTTTGTCTACCTACTGGCTGTTATACCTTAATGGCCATCCAAGTAGTGGGTGACATTGTCAAAAATGGTATCTTCTGTCATGGTATAGGCATTGTGATACAAAACATCTGGACATTCAAGAATAGATAAAACAATTAAATAATTAAAATAATTGTGACCAGGTCAATAGTTACAATTGAGGAAATGGAGGTCACGTCCTTGGTTTCCTCAGTGAAATGTGATTGTTTTTCAGGCAAATAAATAAATCAGTTAAAAAGGACTGTATTACTGTCCACCAAACTGACATAACTGGCAGTGTAGAGATAGTGGAGATGGCTTAGATAAAGCCCGACCATTAAACCCTCATGGAGATTATTATTATTATTATTTTTTGATTGTTATTAAAAGCTCTACATCAACATACACCTTTAAAGCAATTTACTGGTCACCATTAGTGCTTTATTAAACACTTCCACAATCATGATTGTGAAATTGTAATGTCAACACTGTTTGATCACCAAAGACGTAGAATGATTTATTGTTTTTGTTCTAGGACAATCAAATAAGTTAAAACTCATCTGTCATAAATCATTAAAGACCTGGAAAGATGTCTAATATACAGTATATCTCAATATTAAGAAAACCACATCTCAGACAAATTCCTTTATCACAATTGCAATATTATATTGATTTTATTGCAGCTCCATAAACATTTAAATACAAATACAGGCACCATACAGGTATCATGTACACCTACTATACATAGTGGGAGAACACACACACATGCATGCAAAACCACACACACACACACAGACAGACAGAGACTTCCTATTAGGCATCACGTTGGCAGCTTACCTAAGCGGAGGTGTGTTATGACCCGGAGTCCTGGCAGATGGTTGTGGGCACTACCTGTGATAACTAAAGCAAAATGAGGGTCTATGGTTCAGATTCTGCAGACATTGTGTTTGCAACATTTTGTAATATCATCAATATTTGCCACATAAGATATCATGTAGCGTATATGCGTTGCTTGAAAATCAGCTTTAAATACATCTGTCATTTTTTAACACAAGCATTTATATCCAAATCTCATTATCTCAATTAATTTAATTTCGAGCATCAATCTAAACCATCCCATGCTTTGGTATAATACCTTAAATAGAATCAGATTTAGCTGAAATTGGGATTTTCTTAATAAAAGCAGATGTAAATTTATTTGCAGGAGGAGACACTGTAGATGCTGAATTTATGTGCCCGAGCTGTTTACCGAAGGAAGAATGGAGCAGAAGGACATACAGGCAGATGAAAAGAGAAATAATGAGCAAGAAACCACAGTCGGCTTTTATCTTGGGGAAATGAAGAGGATAAAGCATGATCTATTGTCTCAAATGGCAGGCGCAACACTCTTCACCCATAAGCTGCTGAAGATAATATACTTGGCGGATTACAGGTATTGAACTATTATTGGGTTTAGTCTCTTCTCCCCAAACAGTTCTGACTGACTTGTGATCAATTTTGTATGTTATAATACATGCGCCTTTTGAGTGTGTGGCACGATGGGAATACCACAGTATGCTTATCACTTACCCAATTACGTGGGACTGCAAAACTAATCTACAACTCTATTAAAACAAGAGACCCTACAGCTCAGGGTTAAACAAAAGCAAATTACATTACCCCGTCACACACACACACACACACACACACACACACACACACACACACACCCACACACACACACCACTTTCCTATACACTGTGCCATTCTGTCAGCCAGACTTGTTCCTGTTCACCCATATCTCCACTGAGATTTTAGAAGAGCAGCCGTGCATAGAGTGTAAGTCAGCTCTAAGACGATATGGATATGTAGTTAAAAATCTCTTCAATTTCCCAGTTTCATTAAAAGTCGATTTTGTCAGTGTTTCCCTTTACTCTTGTCTGCTCTGAAAGACAAAGTTTTACATATGATTCACTACACTGTATGTGTTACAGAGATTATGTTTTAGATGTGCACAAAAACAAATCTAAATCTTTTGATATTACCATCAAAATATTAAAATTGGATTAAATTCTGAATTTACCCTTGAATAAATGCTACTTTGCATGAATTAAAATTAATGCACATTTGAATGAATCACCAAGTCCTAAATGAATAGACAATAGTAATGCTGCTAGTGATGGTTAACCCTATTGGTCTGTTTGGGTTTCTGGGTTCTCCACCCATCTGAGGCCAATAAGTTTTTTTGGATTTCTCTTAACAGTTTGTACATAAGACGTTTTGGCAAACAACATGATTATACATTTGTTCATGCCTACCCTATATAACATATAAAACATGATTTAAGAGAAAAAAGGCTGATGTTGCAAATACTGATATTTAGGGCTGTTAATTGATAAAAATAAAATAAAAATTGTACAAATTATTTGCACAATTAGCTGTGATTAATCACGATTTAATCATTTTTTTTTCTTTTTAACACTGAAGCTTATATTAATGGATATTTATATTCATATCCATCCAAATATCCACCTGACCTCACCATGACGTTCTTGTTGTGCAATGACGGGGCAAAATGAAGTAGCACATTTTGCACTGCGGTGAGCTCCAGGAGGATGCGGCGGACTCACCCTGGCCACGTCAACCTCACGTTGAACTGGTCGAGTCTCCCGCCACAGCCAGTAGAGACGCGTCCGTCAAGGCCCTGGTGTAACGAGGAAGTCCCCAGTCGCACCCCCGTGCAGATTGGTGCCTCATACAAGTGAGTCCCAGAACATGATATCTCTCTGGGCTTACCATCTTTTGAAGGTTTCTCATGTGCAGCAGCCAAAGGCACGCCACCGGGTGAGCCTCTGTCACAGTTGCAGCAGACTCCAATCACCGCTATGCGCTCCTCTGATAAGCGCGCGTCCGATCGATCAGTTCGACGGCACACAGAGTCACATAGGTCAGACGTCACAGAAGGTAAAGAAAACGCAGCTGTATTAATTGTGTAAATTTTCTTTAACGCGTTAAATATTTCAAATTAATCGCAAAGATTAACAAGTTAATTTTTACAGCACTAATAATGTAATTTTTACACATACAGCAGTTGGATCTTTGGGGTTAAATGAAAATCCATCTGCCTTAGAGGTATTGTGCACAGTATTATTTTGTCATCCCCGCAAATCAACACAACCTGACATCAAGTTAAAGTTTACGTTTTTGTAAAGCTCGATTTCATCCAAAAGCAATTCAGTTTTTACAGAAGTGTTTACAGAGTGATAAAACAAAATACAAGGTTAAAACACAGACATGGACAGATTGTCACTGCAACTCTTTAAAATCTTAGCAGAAATGTTTTTGGCATTAGCCCCAGAGAGCAAATTTTTTATACTACACTCAGATTGTGATAACATTTACAGACCACACAAACTCTCCCCTGTTCTTACACATTACTTATTGCTGCTGTCTTTAGATACTTAATATATAATGTAAATTATAATGTATAATCCCCAGATGTGTAAAACATATTTAGGCCTGTCTTTTAGTACCTGAAAGGCATAAAAACCCTATCACAAGGTAACTTGTCTAATCGAATGGACATGAATGATCAGAAATAAATGACCTTTTTGTTAAGTTTCAGGGATCTTCTTTCAACAGTGAGTTAGTTCATTTTAATTTAAGAAGTTTCCTTTGCCTTGGTGTCAGTTGCATGGCCTTTACCTAAGCGACAATACTTTTCTGCCACCACAATAGCCTCATTTTTGTCTAGGGTCAACATAGGGATTCTGTTTCTTCTCTAATTCACTTCTGTCTGAGTCTCCCTCCCTTCATCTACTATGACCTCAAATCCCAGATGGCTTTTTCTGTCTTTTCTCTCCCTGTATCTGTCTGTCCTTCTCTTGTCCAGCCCTTCTCCCCGACCCGACCCCGTCTTTTCAAAAGTTGTTTGAAGTTTCCCCGACTCTCCACTTCCCTCTTCTTGTCAAAGAGAAGGACTCTGTGTAATTTTCTCTTAATCTCTTCATCCCCTCCTCTCTGGAAGAGAGCTCTGTTACCTGCGGATGGAGGGAGAGAGGGGGCGGAGGAGGGGAGGATAGAGAGAAAAAGGCAGGGAGAGGGACAGGAACATGGCCTATGACTGCCCCCAATCAGGCTTCCCTTCTCACTCTTGTTTTTATCTCCCTTTTTTTCCATCCCTTGTTCTTTTGCTCCATCTCTCTCTCTCCATCTTGTTGGCTTGCCTTCAAAAACTTTGCTTAATCTGTGATTTAAAGTGCAGACAAAATTCATCAGAGATAGAATGAGAAACAGAAATGAAAAGACAAACAGCTTTGGTTCGTGTTAACAGTGCTAGAAAACTATCCTGGCATTGCCAGACCAATTCACAAATGCGTATTAGAGCTAGGGCCAGGCTACTAGAAAACAAGTATGAATTTGCAGTAGCTGCACTTGACCTCTATGACAAATTTCAGCCTCATAGGCAGAAAGTTCAAATTGCTATATGGTGGGCCAATGAACTGATGGACCAGCAGAAAGAGATGGCAGGGCTAACCCACAAAAGAACCCCCGCTGAGTCTAAAGATGCCTCCTAGTTTGCGACAAATGGTTCATTAGTTATAAAAGGGGGCTAAAGTGTAGGGGCATGGCAAACCATCACCCCCGCAAGTGGCCTCCATTGTCGAGAGCATTTATACTTGTGCGCTGGTGTGTCTGCCTCGCTCTGCAATTACACCACCAAACGCCAGTTGGCGGTGGGGGGTTTAGGTCACTGTCTTGAGTTTCTTTGTGTGCTTCAAGCGTAGGTTACCCGCTACACTGTACCTTTGCAGTACCTACGTCATTAATTCAACGCAGAAGTATAAACCAGGCTTAAATCAACTGTCCTTTGGCTCATGACAAATCTTTCCACAAAATGAACACAAATACACACCTTCACTCACACACACACGCATACACACTTCACCTCAAAGCTAGATTTCAGCCCCCTAGGATGAAAACTGTGGCCACCAAAGTGTAGGGAAATGTTTGTGGGTCGACCAACCAACTAACAAACCAACAGAGCGAGCTATAGAGCTGCTGGGTGCAGTTAATACAAAGAAGGGTGCAGTCATGAAAACATAAACTTCACCTTATAAAACTACATGTCAAATTCCCTCTAGTTTTTTCTTTTCTGGCTCATATTATAAAAGAAAGGAAGAACGTCATATTAGCGCCACCAGTGAGTCTGATGTGGAGAAAATGTGGTAAGAAAGGGGGGAGGAGAGGAGAGAGTGGATGTGATGGACATTCGCTGAAGAGTCTGGCCTTTCAGTAATTGTGCCTGCCGTGGAGCAGAGGTCAGAGGTAAATGCCACACGTGGATATGTCCTGCTATAATGAGTTGAAGAGGGTATGACACATTCACAACAACACATTCTTGGACACACACTCTCACACACCGCTGCACGGACACATCCATGTTCTTAGGGGCATTAACATCCAAATGCAGTCAAATACAACCACACAAACATGTTTTCACACACAGGAGTTGGTTGGTTACTTTAGAAATGTGCTCCATCACAGATACTAGTTACCTTATCAGGACTGTAATCATTAATTTCCTCCAACATTGGTAATATATTCTGATCTCCATCAGATTATTTTTGTATATTCAAGGTGGAACATTGAAAGCTCTAATAAGTTGGAGGTGTTGACTTATCTCAATAATGAGAGACACCACACTATTATTAGAGTCATGCCTAAGGTAGGTTTCTTTTCCCACATCAACATGTTTTTATTAAAGTTTTTACACAAGGCTAAGTAAAAACTTCATTTTCATAGCATTTTACACACACACAAATTCTGTCATTTTATGCCATATTTACCACTTTAAAAAGTAGTTTGTCTATATAAACGCTCATAAAAATACCTTCTTAACTTAATACATTATAACTTATAATGTTTGTGTATTTTGTCTTTCAAGATTATGACCTCTGTCAAACTAATTTCAAGTTTATGTAATGTGAGACAAGACAGTTTTTATTCATCCAGACTTCTAATTTCAGTTTCCAGTCTTGATAACAACATGCAAAATCCAAGTATTGGACAGAAGGAGAATAGGATAAAATGTTGACCAGACAGATCTTTCTTCAAAGCAGTTTTTCTCAGGAGAACGAATTAATAAAAGCAAAATGAAAAACTTAGAAGAAAAAACACAAAAGAGAACTATTCCTCTACAGAAGGACCTCTTCTCTCAGCTCCTCTCCCAGTTTATGCTGCAATGACTAATGAACTGTCTATTAATCTCCAATAATCTCTGATTCCCAACTGCAGCTGCACCCACTTTTGTACAGATAAATTCACACGTATACAGGGAAGAGACATATTTCATTTTGTACACACACTGTCCATATTCATGCTTCACTCACCAAAAACTAAACCTGTCCCTGATTAACCTCTCTTTCTCTTTTAACATTTTCTTAGGAGGCAATTTTGCCTTAGTTTTGATAGTTGACATTTAACAGACAGGAAACATGAGGACAGAGAGAGGAGGAATGACATGCAGCAAAGGTCGTTGGTCACAATTGAACCAAAGACGTTGCAATATGTGTCTTAGTCAACCAGGCCATCGGGACACCTGCGTCTTTAATAAGGCGCTTTGTAAATTATAAGTCTTATACAGACACTGATTCTGCCTTTATACATTTCAGGAAGGATCACATCAATGATAAGACTTTTCGTGGCTTTTAAACACTCAACACATATTACAAATAAAAGGGTACAAACAACTTTTTTGTAGTAAAGTTAAACCAATAGAATTAAGTAACATGTCTATGTATTCTGAATATTTAATATGGGTACAAATATTATATTACTTACACACATACTAACTTAAATTGCCCAAACCACCGAAAGAACTGATATCCAGTTTTTCTGATTATGCCTTAATAATAGAGAACACCGTAGCGATGCTAACTGTCAGTCCGCATTTATGCTGTTTTGCTCTCCACCCACCAACTCCAAACTTGTCCCTGAAGCTCTCTCTCTGACTATGCTTTCTGCTTTTACAGTGAAAATGCCAACTTGACCCAGGAGGTGGAAGTTGAAGGGTTAGACCACCCCAGAGGAAAAGGCAGTTTGGCATATGGTGATGTGTCGTGGCAGTTTTGAACATGTACATTATGTTTTTTTCATACATGTGGCTTTGTGGCTTTAGGACAGCACATGCAGTGAAAAAAAATAAACAATCATTTGCCAGCTTGAGTGTTCACCTGTGTGCCTCAGAGTGTTTCGCTTCACCTCACCTGTGAGTCTGTGTGTGCGTGTGTGGTCCCGACCACCTACTATTTTAGCAGATGCCACTTCCTACTGATCCATCATGTCCCTCTCCCTCTGTCTCTCTTTTCATTCTGTACCTCACACAGAGTTTGTGTCCTTGTCAGGGCTCAAATCATTTCATTTCCTTCCTATTTATCACGTCATATTTATATATATTACTTTTATTAATCTCCCTTAAGGGAAATGTACTGTATGACGCTCTATTGTGATGATTGATACTAGTGAAATAATTCAGGATTGTGGGATTGCAGTAATAAGTCATGATTTTCCTTCCATTTTCAGAGAACTTTTCCTAAAACAGTATGTGAAGGTAATTGTGCTGTAGTTCAGTAGAAGAACAGGGAAATGGGTTATGGACACACGTGCATGCACATACTTGAAACTCACATACTCTATATACAATATAAAATATTCTTACCTTCTATTTACAGGCAGTAGAAATAGTCATGACATTTCAGGTGTATGTATTTCTGGTTCTCGTGTGTAGGTGTGTATTTTTCTTTTTATTGGCCTGATTTATGTTTGACATAGATGATGTGTATCTGTCTGTCTACTTGCAAGTGTGTGTATTTCTTTTTAGCTCCGTTGTCATTCAGGTTGATGATGTTTGAATAGTCAGTCCTGCATGGTAGTTACAGCAGAATAGGGGCAAGTGAACCAGCCTCAGTTCATCGACCACAGACACTCATACACATAGACACCACTTTATTACGGACTCTGGTTGGAACAGCAATTATCTTCTCACCATAATATTTCACTGTTGTAATAATCGTGTAGCACCAACTGTTCTCTGACCCACACAGACTGAAACTGTGTTGCTATCAGACACAAAATGGCTGCTGTTAAATTGAGGTCAACTGATATGGGGGCAAGGAGTCTGGCACAAAATGGCCACTGTTGAAATATGGGCTGTTAGAGCTTTGATGGTTCCTCACCCAGGGCAGGGAAATTTGCATGTGAATGCAGGAAACAGCCAGAAAGAAGCTAAGTTGAAAACATTATCTATATAGTATCTATAGTATTTATGAAATGTGGAGTGCTGTTATTCAACCCAGTCCAATGTGCTTTAATTACTTTTACAGTCATCTGCTCAGCAGCAGTGGTTGAGTTTGCCCTGCAACCCAAACAACAAAAGGTTGTTTGTCATTTCCTTCCAAAATGCCAAATACCAAAATGCCAATACTTTACCAAAAATAACATAGTTAGGGAACAATGGCTGCATATGTTTATGCATGTGCCTTTAGTATGAACAGCTGCATTGTCCTCTTCCTTGCGTCCTCAACGTATAAACACCATATAAACACACTTGTAATGTTAAATAATGAGATGGTAAGTGCCAATTCACTGATTCGTACATACAAAACCAACAAAAACAAGCAAACAGAAGAAACTATACTACACTCCTAAACCAGTGAGTGACATCCTTGGCAACAAGTGACTTGGCACAAAATGCAGCTTTATGTAAATGGATTCTGAATTTGTGAATTTGAAGTTTGGAAAGTCAAAAAGGCCCACACAAAGGTCTCACAAAGGCACACATCAAAATAGCTTTAAGCAAACGAGCTTTGCCGAGACTGAAACTGGGGAGGGTTGAAAGAAGTCCTTTCATGCATAACTCATCAAACCAGCACCACTGTTCTCTTATCATTACCCAGCAACCTAATGTTATGTGATGCCATTCATAATGCAAAAAGAGCAAAGAGAAGACAGTGGGCTTACATTTATTAATATTTATGCATTTCAGAACCTTGAAAGATGCTGAGATGCTGCTGGTCAAAACCTTAATCAAAACATGAAATATGCATACCAATATTTGTAAAGACTCTGCAGTGTCTCATTTGCAGCTGAAATATTTGGGATTGAATATATTACGTTTCTGAGCAAATTTGTTCATAACTTATGACTTGACAAATGACACGGTTGTGAAGAGCCATGTTTTGAGCCATTTGTTGAGCACAACAAAAAATACGTTCAAATGAATATAATTCACACAAAGCGATTTGGTGGTCATAGGAGATTTGTGACAATGTATTTGTGCATTCATTCGTGAACATATCATACATGCATGCATGGGCGTGTGTTTATGACTGTGTGTATTGCTTTGTGTGTTTATCTGCACGTGTGTGTGTGCAGCAGTTCCCTGCTGTTTTGTAATTAAAGCTGAAGTCAAGTCTAATTTCCCTTACTTTGCAGTTCTGGAGGTTAATTACTAGATCCACGCAGCCCCTGGCAAGCTCTCTTCCATTTTAGTACTTTCCTGTGTGCAAACTACAGAGAAGATTGTTAGTTCTAAGTGAGAGGATGTGAAGATGCAGTAATAACAACACCATTACCCTCACGGTACATGAGGAAAACAGGGCGAGGCAGGGACACTAGTTAGCCTCCATGCAAATATTATTGAAGGTTAAAAAAAAAAATGATAATGGTGAAAAAAATACGCTTAGGAAAAATTTTAATGATGAGATTTCTGTGTCTGATTTCAAGTGTGCGTGTGTGCACAGAGTGGGACTCGCCCTGTGGTTGAGAGGTCATTGGAGAACAAAGGGCCCATGTTAGTAGCCATGGTAGACTGGAAACTGGGAGAGAGTACAGCATAAATCCGTATCTGCTGTTTGTCTGGTTGAAGTGGTATCAATTATGGGATCGCCATCTTTGGCTAGATGAAAGATGCAGGCAATTTGTAAACGTTCCAAACAACATTTTTTGGGTGCTTTTTGAGATGTACATGTTTTAATAAATGTATTAGTTTGTATGTGTGCACAATTTACCAAGGCCAGGGCAGGGGATTCAACAACTTAATGGTTCCAGACACATGGGTTATGATAGAGGGACCATTTATATAGGACACCAGGATCGCAAAGCAGTGAAGAGTATGTTGGAGTGTGTGCGTGCAAAATGTGTGTACTGTATGTGTGTGTGTGTGTGTACATGCTCGGTGCCTGTGGGCAGTCGGCGCTGTGGAACTGACAGACAGCCGCTAACCTTCTCGCCACACAACCCTGTGATTGACGTCTCCATGGTGAGAAAGTGGGTGGCAGGAGCACCAGATATTACCGCAGAGGTCAGGGTTGAGTGGAGTGAGCAATCACTTCAATCCGTGTGTGTGTGTGTGTGTGTGTGTGTGTGTGTGTGTGTGTTGGGGGGAGGGGGGGGGGGGGGGGGGGCATATTTGTGTGCCCGTATCTACCTTCCCATTGCAATTTCCCCCTTGTGTTGATATCAATTTAGCCGTAGGATGGCACTTGCTATTGAGCTGTAGAATTGTCATTTGATGCCATTTGATACCAATAAATTTCTCCCACCCTATAATAGAAAATAAACAGAATAACAGATGGACAGATGTACAGAAGGGCTGATGGATGGATGGATGGATGGATAGGTAGACAGACAGACAGACAGACAGACAGACCATGGTCCTAGAGTACAGTATGGAATGTGAACGAGGACAAGAATCTCGTTCTCATCACTAATATGCAAAATCATAAGCAGAGGAAATTTGAGTGAAAGTTGAGAAGAGGGGAATCTGGTTTTATTTCTCTGATGGCTGCCTTGTTTTGTTGCTGTAATTAAATGTGGTAAATTTTAGGAGATAGACTTTCTAACTCGCATAGTTCTTCTCACATGAGGGTACCCTTCTCTTTCTCCTTCATCCCTCTTTTCCCCATGCATCCCTTCCTCAAGTCATCTCACCATCTATCCAGCTGTGATAGAATTCATACTGATGCTAAGACATCTTTGTCAGATATATCAGAATTTTTTAGTTACACCAGCTAAGGCAGGCATGATAGAATTTTGAATTCAGGTAAGAAGAAGGTGCTACCAAAGTTGCATAGTAATACAATGCGAGACAGGAAATTTAACATTTTCATGAATGATTACAAAATAAATAAATATAAAAACAGATTTGAATGAAATCTGCCTGTGAGCAGCTGCCTGTTTTTGAAACATGCTGCTTATCTCAGTGTTTGTCTTCTCCTTTACATGTTCTACTGTTTACATGGACGAGCATCTAAAGCAATTAAAAGGTTTTCTGAATGTGAGCTTCAATTATAAAACCATTTAAATGAACTTTGACATAAACTCTTCGTCCTTAATCTACAAAACACTGTATTTCATGTTTTTAATTTGTGAGCTCTTAATTTGCCATCTAAGAGGTATTGTTTCGATTTGGATTGGAGCTGAACATTCAGCGTTGCTGTAACTATCCTTTAAGGCTTTTAACTGTCTCTTCTAATTGGACTTTCATATGAGCCCACCTTGGTGTTTTCCCATGGAGCCTGGTTAGCACAAGTCAAATGTGTCATTAATGTGTGTGAGAGGGAGTAAATGGGGACGTGTATATTGTCTTGTGGTTTGAGCAAAGCTCTGCTGTCAGCTCATTTGTCTTTATCATACACAATCAGAATGGCCTCACAAAGAGAGAGCGCCATTATTGTCTAGTCATTGTCAACACCACTTTCCCAACCTAACAAATGCAGAGACACACACTCAGACATTGATGTGAGCTGCAACCTTAAGTTTAGCTTTATGACACAGGTAGCCAGACCACTCATAAAGACAGCTTTTCAAACACAAACTCACACACTCAAAGAAATACAAACGAACAGATGCAGGCAAGCATACACATAGTCATACCTTCACTCACTTAAAAACCTCATTATGTACAAAAATGTGTGCAGTCCAAATGTACCACCACCCAAGTCTAATTTATTTCCAGCAGGAGACAGACAGTCAGCATGATAAAGCTGATTCATAATTTATCAGGACTAATAGCCACCTGCCTGTGCCACTAGCTGTTATCTGCCACAAATTATGGGCTCAGAAAAACCCTATGTTTTGACTGAGTGTACATGTGGAGTGACAGGCTGAAAAAGGAGGAACTGAAAATGAGCTTCAGATTTTTTTTCACAGCGCTTATAGCATAGGGGTGCATATACAGTATGTACTGTAGTGCATGTTGTTGTTACCTAGGAAGGTCTACAGGCTACAGAGAGAGAGAGAGTGTGTGTGTGTGTGTGTGTGTGTGGATCTGTGAGAGAGATAGTAACAAGAGCACTTATGGAAGAGTATGGACATTTTCAGCCTACGCGTCTACCAGTCTTCATACTGTAAGACATGCTTCTTTTCTTCATTGGTGCCTGAGTGATCACAGATATATATATTTTTCAACCATATCAGTTTAGTGCTTTGCCTGAAGAGGTGTGACATCTAACATTTCAACCTTATTGTATTTTTATGACTATTTACAGTACATTGTTACTTTGTTCATTCCTTTCATGGTTTTTCCAATCCATTCTATCATTGGAGTGTATATATCTGTGATGGTCAGAGAAGCGTAACATTACATGTAACACACACACACACACACACACACACCCACCCCCACACATATCGACAGTGATGATCTGAGAATTAACTGGTTTCCTGAGCTTTCCCATTCCCTATTTGGCCAAGGTTCAGTAACTTCACTTTACCGACATCGGCAAGTGACTTGACTGTACTGCATCATCCCCCTCATCCTGCATCTCTCTCTTGTGTACTTAAGGAATGTCTGAATAAAGTGGATCAATGCAGGTAAAAGAACAAGATGGATAATTAGTTGTGGAGGTATTTCTGGTGTCTCTGATTGTTATTTTAATCAATGAATAGGGGAATGGGTGCATTTGGTAATTAGACTAAAATAGAATTTGTTTTTCATCACACTGTGTTTACATACCAATTTCATTCACAATTAATTAAAAGTACTCCACCGACTAAGCATTGCACTAATTGCATAACATTGTTTAAAAAGGAAAAAAATAAAAAATTCATGTTCGAGTCCAACCTGTGGCCCTTTGCTGCCTTTCTCCTCTCCTCTCACTCACCTTTCTCTGTCACTATCAAAAACATGGAAAAAGACCAAAAAAAAAAAAATGTAGCAGAATCACATATTGTCTTTTTTAAACCCCAGATTCTTCGTCCTTGTCAAAACCTGGTGCCTAAATTACCCACAATGCTACAACAGTACTGAGATTCTGGTGTGTTACAGTACTGGTTTAATTTAGCCTTAAGCTAACTTTCACTCAATTTAACTCTATAATTTTGGATAGAGCATGGAGTCAATTAAATGTGGTTAGTGATTATGTGCTTTAGTAGATAGTACCCATTTGAGATGGTACCAAAATGGTTTGAGTAACATATGAGAAACTTCACAAGGTTATTTTAACATTTTGATCCTTTCAATGACTTTCATTTGGGGTGGCATTAAGACCAGAGAGGGTTTGTTTTATCATTGCTTAAGCGCTTTACCTATTAAACCTTTGAGTCTTTCCAGCTACCGTACATCCACCTCTTTAACACCCAGGTGTCTTTATCTACTCCTGGACTCGTATGTATCTAGAAAATCCGGATTTCTGATATACTCCATATGCCTGGTGAGGAAATACGATGACCTGAACCTTCAAGCTTTTAATCAAAAGTTCACACTAAGTCTGCAAAAACACACTTACATAAGTTGACATTGACACAGTTTGACATTGCCCATCACCTCAACATATGATGGAAGGACTTGCAGGGACACATTCATTCTGTTGCGGAAGTTGTAAAACAACTCATTAACTCATTAACAATAATAACACTTAATGACATTAAGAAACCACTGAAATGTGTAAAAAGTATGTTTCTGTAGTGCTTTAAAGTGTAAAACTTCTGGGTTTAATGGGGACCTGACATACAGTACATGGTGAATTGGATCATCATGGCCTTCATATTGGAATTCAGGGAAGCGTTTCTAGAGTTTTAACATGGGCAAAAGGATAATATCTCCCAACAGACATTAACATGGTTGCAAAGGGTCCTGGGTAGACATAGATTAACTTACCTCTAATGGAACAAGCCCTGCAAACCACTGAAGTTTAGATAGACCAAGGAAGTTGCTTAAGTTAGCATTGAATATACTCTCTATTAAACATGCATTTTTACTACTGAACCCCAGTCCCCAGATCCAAAATGGCAAAGTCAAGTGGAAAAAGTAATTTAATTTCGTTATGGGTTATCAAGATTATCGAAAAGGAAAGTAATTAAATGAAAACCTGGGACAAACTTTTTCCAAAATCATTTCTGAGTCCGCTTCAATTTACTTTCACTGTCAAGTTAGTTCAACATCCCACTTTGAAGACCAGGGGAACCTCTCTCTGTGTGTGTGAGTGTGTTTTCAAAATCTTTCAAAAAATTACCATCACCCCAATTTGTCCTTTTGCTAAGTACTTCAAACAAGCCCCCATGCTCCCTGTCCTCCAAATGTGTGTGTACAATCTTAGATGGCTGATGATATAAATAATTAAAGAGGTAATTACAAAATGTAATGTGGTGACTCACAAACCTGGACCTCTGTCCTCAGACTCTGGACATCCCTGATTTATAATTTACAGCCAGTCCTTTTTTTTCTGCCTACATATCCCGTCTCTGGTGTGAGCTGGATAAATGTTAAAAAATCATTATCATAGAGATACAGACTGAGCCAATGATAATGACACCTGTAACCTTGTATGCCTCTGTAAATACACCACACACTTCGCCTGTAGCCTGGCCTGGCAGACTAATTCGCAAATGCATATAAACTTCTCAGTTCATTTTCAATTTCCAAGGGGCGTTATCAACGGGCGCGCCACCCAATCAGAGCAAAGAAACGCTGTCCTGTCGGAAATTTGGCAAACACATATATCTTATCAACATAAAGTTTAAGTGCATTTTTTTGTTTTTCTTTTAGAGAAAATTTACCATCCAGTCCGTTTAATACTGCCGCTGTCTCTGGCTGTTGAAGACTTCGTATCAGCAGCCACCATCTTGGATATTTACAAAGATGCTCCTTTCTGTCAGTCATCATATTAAACGCGCCTCATACTAGATAAACGGTTGTGATTGGCTCACCTGATACCAGTGCCAAGGAAATCAGTTTGAATGGGAGGGGGGCCAGACGTATCTGCCAGAGCAAATAAAAACATGAGCTTGCAGATTTGTCTGGTTCCTAGGCTAAGGGAGAGGCACTGCAAGCACACTGTGTTATAAGATTTTCACAATGTGCACCACGATGCACATACACTGTTCTCTTCAACACTGCCTGTGACCCAGAGCACATCCCTGCCAACTCGTAAGCCATGGCTATTTGCTCACCAGTTGTCCTTGGCACCTCATACATTCCCACAAAGACTTCTTGTGGCACCAGGTCATGGTCCAGATATCTAAAACATAAGGAAATTTGCTGTTTTTCCTGTATATTCTGAGTGCCATCCATTCTAACTGAAAACTGAACCAATTGTAATGTCGATGCAAAGCCTCTGACAATTGTGTTACAAAGCAAGGTTAAGTATTCATTTTGGCACTGTGGACTGGCATAATCATGGCAAAGGGCGAGCCAAAAGGAAAGAACAGGGTTATCATTTGCAAGTAACTTCACAAGGTGGTTCCAGAAATATACCTTACAGGACCCATTATTTTCTCCAGACAGTGCCTCGCCTCTTTCTGAACTTCAACCCATGCACTTAATATTTGTGAGTGAACTGGAGTTTGCTCCTGTGCCTTGATTGAAACTGCATGATGGTGTGCTTTACTGTCTTGGTGACAACTAAAGCTACCTGTGGCATTCTTCCAATCATTGAAGCCCTTTGTGCAGAAGGCAGGGTCATTCATTTTCTTTTTTTTCACATTTGTCTTTTTTTTAAATGTTTTAACATTTCTCAATGTCAAGCCATGGATACTGAGTGTACCAGTTTGTCTGAAACCGCGACATCTTGTTTGGAAGTTGCTGTATCTCTATGAATTTTGGATCAGGCGGGTATGGCTTACTACCCATGTCCATGACACTGCTACACTAATTTGCTTAAGACTCACACGAACAAATCTGCATTCGCAAATTATTATTTTTCATCCTGTGCAACTGTGTAATAACTTACAACTAAGTCAACATCAAAATAGGCAGACAAGGTTACATTACATGTAAATTGATAATTTACAATTAATAGCCTCTGTTTACTCACAGGATAATTTTAAGACCTCACCTGAAGCCATGAAGATCCAGCTGCTTCTCCCTCAACCTGGCCTCTGGCATCTTTACTTGATTTCTGGGTTTACAATGTGTAATAAAATGATGAATTGATGAATAAGGTACATACAAACATATGGTAAAACTTGGGGTCTCATTTTTTTGAGTGCAATTTTAAATGTTGAGTGAATAGGATCTAATGAAAGCAACTTATACTGATGTCATTTTTTTTTTCAAAATATACTCATGACTAACTATGTTGACTTTCAAAGGTTATATCTGCTGAGCATCCTAAGAGTAACTTTAATCATTATGCCTCGCTATATTTCAAAACTTTACGACATTGTCAGCACACTGATCAGCTCTCGCCTCCTGGCAGTGTCTGGCAGTTGATATCAAATTTGTACGTCGTATCGTGAGCCTTCAAGCCCCCTCCCTTTAGGTCAAACAGAAAAAAAAAGTTAATTTACTGTACACACACCCTGCTCTTTCTCTTTTAGTCTCTGTGTATCAATGCCAACAAGAATTTGTCAAGTGTCAGTTACTGGCTGGATTTTAGCCTGCTGCACTTGGGAACTTTGCCAGTCCACTATTGGTACATTGGCATCAGGACTTGATCAACAGAGTAGAGGTAGTGGGGTGGAGGAGGCAGAGACACAGAGGTGTGAAAGTGACTCAGACTCAAGTTATTTGTGTTGGTATGTGTTGTGTTAGGTGAATATATTGTAGTTTAGTGCATCTTTTATTGTACGTGTGTGTGTGTGTGTGTGTGTGTGTGTGTGTGTGTGTGTTTGTGTACCAGATTGAATTTTTGTGTTAGTCGTTGCTTGTGAGAGTGTTCGCCCCTGTGCTCGCTGGCATAACTTGTGCAAGAAGACGAATTGTTGTGTGATTGATGCATAATAATGCAATCAAAGGCTGTCAATCTTCCCTCTGCTAGGTGACAGCTCCATCGTAGTGGCTGTTAATTCAGACTTTCTGACGGCCATTATAGTCTATTCGCCTTTGTTTTGGTTGCATACTAATGATGTTTAGAATATGAATGGGAAGTTTAAGTCACCCCCTCTCATTGTCAGCAACAATATGACAGGCCTGTGTTCTCTCAGACGTAAGCGCGGAGATTGTAAGGATACACGAAAGCACAAACGTGCAGACAGACAATCTAAGCAAGAGCATGCAGTTGGCACACACACACACACACACACACACACACTAATTGAGGCTTGTGCTTTGGACACCTGTTCATTATTTCTCTCAGTAGGGAACTTAGTTCCTGCCACTCGCCATCTTGTTACACCCAAGTACATACTGTGCATCATGGGTGTTTAGTTGTATTTGTATGTGTGTGTTTCTATACTTGTGAAAACCTATATGTTTGCTTGTGTGCTAATGCCTATACATTTTATGCCAGGTTTAGTCTATAGCCGCACATGCTTGATACTACACATGCTCATACTATATAGATTTCATTTGTCAAAATAAAAAAAATAAAAACATGGTGTAGGCTGTATAAACATTACAACATATCACAGTCTAATTCATTGTCAAAATGCCTTTCAAGACATGGATTTAATCAACTCTGCTGAATATACACACCATGTTTTGCATAGTGTTATTGGTAATGCCTATTTGACAAATTGGATGATCATCTGCAACCCATAGTGAATTACATAGGCAGCTTTATTTATCTCTTTTTACTCATATACTATAACCACGCCTACAGCATTTTTCCTATACCAGTCTGGACTATGTGCCAGTATTCCTTTGAGAAATGGGAAATAATCAGAACATTTTGATTATGAATTATAATTTCAGAATTCTAAATTTAAAGAGCTTTCTCACAGAGATCTATCGGGTAAATGATTTCCCCCTCATCTTTATGTATTCACAGACTGAAAATAGAAAATTTGGCGTAATACGCACGCAGCCAGCCACCCAAATATGATCCCTCTAATAAATGCTCCATAAAATATGATGTGCACTAACCAATGCATCCACTGAAGTTCACGCCTAGTGGAGCAGCAGGGTAGCAAAAATAGAGTGCAGTAGAGGGAATGACAGAGTGAAGGTAATGGGGCAAATCAGTGGTTTAACCCGTGTCCTCACACCACCTTTGAAAACCTTTTATATCCCATTTCAAAACTATAACTTTTCCATTCTGTCAATAGATTTTAAAATTTCAATCTAATTTTAATATTACTACTACATAATATAATAATAATAATAATAATAATAATACATTTTATTTGTAGTGCGCTTTTCAAGGTACTCAAAGACACTACAAAAAATAAAATCATCATAAAAAGTTACACATTAAAAACATAGTATACACAACATTCATCACACATTAAAAGCAGTTCTGAAAAGGTGAGTTTTGATTTTTGATTTAAACATGGAAAGATCGGTCTGTGTCTCGGATGTGTGTCTTTGGGAAGAGAGTTCTAGAGGGAGGGGGCAGCTATGGAGAAAGCTCTGTCGCCCCAGGTCCGGTGTTTGGTCCTGAGTGGCAGAAACAGGAGGTTGGCGTCAGAGGAGCGGAGGCTACGGGATGGGGTAAGGTGGTGGAGCAGGTCGGTCAGGTAGGAGAGGACCTGATTATGGAGGGCTTTGTGAGTGAGGAGAAGGACTTTGTATTGGATCCATGTGGGACGGGGAGCCAGTGGTGGTTCTGGAGAACAGGGGTGATGTGATCGCGGGAGTGGGTGAGCAAGCAAGCAGAAGAGTTCTGGATGTACTGGAGTTTATTTAGGACTTTGGATGATGTGCCAAGTAGAATACTGTTGCAGTAGTCGATTCTAGAGGTGATGAAGGCATGTATCAGAGTCTCAGCAGCATATGAGGAGAGTGATGGGTGGAGACAAGCTATGTTTTTTAGGCGGAAAAAGGCAGTTCTGGTGATTTGGTTAACGTGGTGTTCGAAGGAGAGGTTGCTGTCAACATGACTCCGAGGTTGGGGATGCATGGGAAGGGAGACAGAGTGGAGTTATCGATGGTGAGGCAGAAGTTGGGACTGGTTTTATTGAGGGTTTTCAGACCGATGATGATTATGTCAGATTTATCACAACTGAGTTTGAGGAAGTTGGTTTGCATCCATGATTTAATGTCAGTGAGGCAGTTGGTCAGAGTGGAGTGAGTAGCAGCGGTTATCACTTTAGTGGAAATGTAGAGCTGGACATCATCGGCGTAGCAGTGGAAGTGGAGACCATGTTGATATATGATATTACCAAGAGGGAGCAAGTAGAGGGTGAAGAGGAGAGGACTAAGCTCTGAACCCTGGGGGACGCCTTGGGACAGTGGAGCGGTAGAGGAGGGACAGTTGTTGATCCTGATGAACTGTTGTCCGTTTGTAAGATATCATTTAAGCCAGGAAAGAGCAGTAGTGGTTGATGGTGTCGGAGCTGCAGTGAGGTCGAGGAGAATGAGAATGTTGAGGTGAACTGAGTCTGAGGAGGTCGTTTGTGACTTTGAGGAGGGCTGTTTCAGTGCTATGCTGTAAGCGGAAACCTCGAAGAGATCATTGCAGATGAGGTGGGCTTTCAGTTGTGAGGTGACAACACGTTCCAGTATTTTTGACAGAAATGGAAGATTGGAGATGAGCGGAAGTGACAAACAGATCATGACAGTGAGAGTTTGAATATATGGAATGAAGTCTGACATCATCAAGGTGCTGGCGACATCCTGGGTTTTCCATGTGATTATTTGTACAGTTACTGCAAGAGGTGTGTAACTATATGAGCAAGTCAGTACAAAATTTAGTTTTAACATTCCAAAAATAATTAACTCTATTTGATTGCAATTCTACCGACGAAGAAATGTTTTCACTGCTTCATAGTGGAGGACCGAATGTAGTGAACCTCACCTGTGAACCAGGCAAACGTTTACAGAATGAAACACACATTTAACCTCACAGGAGCCCCCACAACAGCCTCTACCTACAATCTTAGCACTCATAAGGGCCAAGACACAAGAGGCAGCAATAGAATTGAATGCTTTTGAAATGTTGTTAAAGGGTAAGATCCTTTCTTAACCGGATAAAACAGTTACATCACTCTCTTCAATGTAACCAGACTCCATTGGAAAAAACAGTAATTTTACCGTTTCCAAGTTATTGTGTGCCTTTGTGGTTTAAAGATTACTGTGTCACTTTGGTGTCTTAAAGATTATTGTGAGACGTTGGTGTTTTAAATGGTTAGTTATAAAACACCAAAGTCACACAATAACCCAAACTAATTGATCGAGGCAGCGGTAGAACCCCAGCTCCTGTGTTCGCAAGGTAAAATTACTGTTTTTGTCGATGGAGTGGTTTTGGTAAGAGCGATATAAAGGCTATTTTTGGTTAAACAAAGGATCTTACTCTTTAACAACAATTCAAATGCATTCAGTTCTTTTGCTACCTCTTATGTCTTGGGCCCTTTCGACTAAACACGTGAAGACTGTTGATAGGGGTTGCTGTTGGGGCAGCTGAGGCTGAAGGTGTGTTTCTTTAGCGTTTTCCTGATAAGCAGGACCTGCATACAGCCTTCCATGATGAAATAGTGCGGTTACCAGGATTATTTTGGCCCGTACTTGCATTCGCAAGGGTGTTAATTATATCTTCATTTATTAAAATTGCTGATACTAGATTTCATGACTGCATTAACATCCTGGTAGCGCCAGCACCTTGATGATGTCAAATTCCATCCAATATTTTTAAAGCTCATTCAATATATTCAAACTTTCATTCAGTATATTCAAATTTTCATTCAATATATTCAAGGTTCATTCAATATATTCAAACTTTCATTCAATATATTCAAATTTCACATTATATATATATATAATAATTTCCTAAATGGCATGCCATACCTAAACATATCATATCATCATATATATAGTATAGCTAAATGAGAAATGACACTGCTGTTGTATATTGCTTTTTTTCAGATATTTTATCCAAAACAGCAACGATAAAAAAAAGAATCTTCATAATATATAACAAACTAAAGATCATATACATTCAATGAATGAAGATTATAAAACTAAATTGCACATTTTTGCTAGAAATGTTATCAAAATGCATTTTAATGCCCAAACTATCTTAAAATATTGCATTTTCCACTGATAATATGAGGAATGTTGGCCATTTCTTTTGTTTTCACAGAAAGAAACTTGTCAGGTGACTTGACACTGCATCTCTGCGCGTCTTCTTGTATTCATATCATTGATCAATCATGTGAATACGTGATAATGGACTTCTGAACCTACTAGTGTGTGTAGCAGGCCCCTTATAAGCCGTATCTATGAGGCTGAAAATGCCCATTCAATCGAATGATAACATTTGAAGCGAGCAGTTTGCTATTAATTTAAAAGGGTAAATGGAGCTGACCTGGCCTCATGCTCTGATCTGGGTTTAATTTGGGGATTTAAATCTTCTCAGCACTGGAATGAAATTGTAAACATGTTTTTATAAGGATTACAGGATCAGGATAGCTATATGCTACATGCAGTGATTTCTAGCCTTCTCATCCTTAAATTTTCCAGCCTTCTCATCCTTAAATTCTGCTCTTTTCTTTCTTAGAGATACATTGAACATGATTGTGGAGTGCATATGTAGGTCAGTGCATTAACTTTTCATAAGGTGACCAAATATATAACAGAACACTACATTACTTTGTCTCTCCTTTAGACCTTCAGTGACTATAGTTACAATTAACTAATTAAAAACATCTTTCCAAAAAAAAAAAAAAAAAAAATGTATGTATATATTTATAAAGTCTGGCATATATCTAAGGTTTCTGGTATGAAGGAGTCAAACACAGGTTGTGCCCACGCTCATTATCTTGTGCCAAATATGGGAACAGAAAAACAATGTAGGCAAGAGAGAAGATGGGAAGGGGAAAAAAAACAAAACAAAACAAGCAAAGACAAAAACAAACATAAATATAGACAAAAAGCAGGATAAAAAGAGATATTTCTACAGAGACAGATAAAGAGACTGTAGTTAAATCAATGAGTTTTTATGAGAACTAACCCTGATCTTCTCTGCCTCATAAAATCCTCTTCTTCTCCATCTCCTCCTCCTCTGTACAGGCATTAAGATACCTGTATTATACCAACTAAAGAGGATTTTGTTCAGGGATATTGGCTTATGTTTAATTTAAGATGGTGCAATTAAAGTTTTCTTGGAACGGTGAGGGAAATTATCATGGATTTTGTGAACAGATGAAATATGTATCACGATGAAAGTTGAGAATATGGGATACTAGGCAAAAATGAAATGGATTAATCTATATCATCAGAATGTGTGTGCATGTGTGTGCATTTGCTTCACCTTGAAGCCGCAGCAGGCTGAACAATCAGATATTTGATCTGGGCTTAGAAGGAAGATTTAATCCCCGGAACGGTGAAAAGGTTTTCTCCCAAGTTGCATTTATGCAATTTTGCCTTCTAGTGCAATTCTATAGAAATGTATCACTGCAATTTCAACACCCGGGCTAGGATTAGTGTGTGTTGGAATCTATTTGTGAGTGTTTGTGTGTTATATGTGTGTGTATGTGCGTGGGGTCTGGAAATCGGTCGAGTTTGGTTTGTGAGTGTGAGTGAAGCGGCAAATACCTCAAAGCAACTGTCAACCCAAAGTGTGAGAGGGTGCTTTAGAAAAGGATGGAAACATGAAATTCCTTCTTCGTGTATAACTCCTTGGGGCAGATGATACACACACATAGACACAAACACACTCACACATACATGCAGAGTGAGAGGGAGTATGTGAAGTAAAGATTAAAACCAGTGTGAATACATTTCTACTTTCAGAAGTGAGCAAGACATGAAGGGAAATGGCATGACATAAAGGGCATGACATATTTTAAAGGTACAGCATAACACAGTGTCACAAAGGAGAAAGAAAAACCAAAGAGTGCACAGAGAAAAAAAAAGATTTAAAAAACTAAGGAAAAGCTTTTGAGGCAGGATAGCTTGTGCCTGTGATATAACTCGAATGGTGGTGTGACAACAAACTTGCAAATATTTTTAAAGACATTTTTAGACGAGGTGAAACTGCAGTATGTGGACTTCAAAATCTCCACAAATCCCTAGAACTTCTCTGGTAGCACAGTATGGCAGTAACCAATGCATTCAACTGAAAAAAAAATACTGTTTGTCCTGCCACAGTTTTCATGGAACAACCTTTTGAAAATAAACTTGTTTTCATCAGTAAAAATGTCATATGCATACTTTGATATGATGAACCTTAATGAGTTGACTTGTTATTTTGCAGGGAGAAACAAAAAAAAAACCCCTACATTTACTTTCCTTAATTAGCTTGTTAGGACCCTCAGCATGTCTATCTTGAAACAATGGGGCACCACTATCTTTTTTTCATTTCCTTTCCTTTTCTTGTCTTTCTTTTCCCTTGCTGCAGCCTTCTCTTCTTTCACTGCATGTAAAAACTGCCAGGACTTGGTGCATGGTTAAAGGGATGGACACAGTTCACAGACCTTGGGCCATCTGTTCCCCCTGATTAAAGGGGAGTGTAAATATCTTTCTGGCCAAATATTGATATCAATTCAATGAGAGGTGCCATCTTGTTGCATATCTGAGCCAAAACTGCGTGTGTGTGTGTGTGTACTTTTCAATATCTGTGCATGTCTAGCCATAAGACAGGCCCATGGGCAATGACAGTGCCGACTCATCTCATCTCCTACACCTCTACTCTCCTGAGTCTGCATTTTCATCATTCAAATGACTGTTTGTGTGTGTGTGTGTGTGTGTGTGTGTGTGTGTGTGTGTGGGCAAGCAGGCGGGTAAATGTGTATTTCTGTCTGCCTGTTTGACTCTGTTTATGTGTTTATGCATAAAACATGTTGATGTCTGATTTTGCAGCTCCAAAATGACTAGGTGGCCAGGCTGCTATCAGATGTAGTCAGTTCCTGCCTGAGCTGGGTAAATAAGAGACAATGAAGGAGCCAAGACTAAATTCTCTGGAGGCCTCCAGCACTGGCCTCAGCTTAAGCATCTGGCCAGCCAACATATCCACAGTATAATGAGTTAGAATCTCCCCGGAGTATTGGGATAAATCTAAACACTCATTGTAACCTATCAGCATGTGTATTTTTATGTGTGTGTGCTTGCTTGTGGATGAGGTTCCTCTCCCAAGAGCACTTGGTTAAGTCTAAATGCAGCTCATTGGCATAAGAGGATTTAACTTTTTGGTTGTCGTGGTAATGAGCTGTGATGAACACCAGCGGATGAGTTGCATGTTACACACACCCTCACACACAAATGATGGAAAAACACAGGATTTACATTGCAGTGTTACCGTGGAGATTCCCCAGGAGCCTTGATGACTGTAGCAGGGAGTGTGCAGCCCTCGTTACTGTCCCTCTAGGTAGGAGAAGAAAAAAGAAGGTTAAAAAAAAAACCCATCATAGCTCAAACAACTGCTTGTGGTTAAAATTTGCTACATGTCAATTCATTATTTCACTGAGGAATTTCACAATATAATGGCACGTAGAAGAATGAGCTTCTCCATCAAATACAACTTTTGGCAATGTGCTGGAGGTTTTCATTTAATAATTTAACTAAATTATCAAAAAATTACAACACAGTGGGTTAAGTGCAAGAGTATGTCTGCTACACCGCTGACTTATAGACTATTCTCTGCTTTTACCGCGGCATGGTCCGATCTGACAGCTGCAACTGTCTGTAATCTGTCTGTAATCTTAGATACATTGTTTGCATATTCTCTTGGATATATAAACTCTGTATTTCTTAATTTCTAGTTGCTAAATATATCTAAAGCACTGATGTGTTTCCATTTCTAACCATTATTAACCATTAACCATTATTCCAAACAGATATTCATGCCTAGTGTGAAACCGCTTTTACTCAGAAAGTCTTTAGACCTGCACTTCTGCACACAAAATGGGGCTAATAGTCTCCAGAAAACACCCATGTAGCTGAGATCAAAAAAGGTATTACACTCAGAATTTGTTTTAAATGTATTGAAACCATGAATCTCTTTGCAGTAGTGAAAGTCTGATGCACGTTTGCTGCTCATTTTTACTCACTGTAGTGCAGGCAATAAAGTTCCAAGCTTTTTGATCTCAGCTACATGATTGTTTTCTCATGCACCAAAGATAAGATAAATCATTCTGTTAGAATGCTATCTCCTGTGCTATGAGTGCTTAGCACCACGGACAGCATCTAGATGTCAGTAGTAATTTCCCATTTCATAATTTATCATTGGCAATTTTCATAATGTTCATGAAGAGAAACTAATATTTGGGAACGTTTTGTGTCATTAACTGGGCTGGTTAGAAAAAACCGATATGTATAAGCGATGGACTTGCCAGGAAGGGACAGGTCCTCCTTTGAAGAGTCTCAGAGCTGCAGCCATCTCCTTCCATTTACTAACAAGACAATCACCTCCACGTGCTCTCTGTCATGCTCTTTATGATCAGGAGGTGTTGTACAAGGAGACAACCATCACCATCATCTCCTGAATGATTGACAGCTGCTCAGCTGAGATCAAAGACCTTCCAGTCAACCCCAGTCATGACCATGCACTTCCTGCACATCAGCAATCATATCAGTGTTTGTGAATATATAGAAATTCATCAATATGCAACAATGCCTGTGTATGAATTTCTGTGACAGTAGGTAAGTGTGTGTGTGACCATGCAGCATATCAGTTTATGATGTAGAATAAACCTTGGGTGTCCCCTAGCACCAAAGCGTTAATAATGAAACAAGTAGCTTTATTACTGTTATGTATTATTAAGAGAGATTATGCATACACCACATCTACAGGGACAAATGAATAAACAGAACGGAGAGTGTGGGAATGTGTGTGCACAGTCTACACACTGTACATGTTTATGAAGGGCATATTTGTGAAAGCACAGGAACTTTGATTTGTGTGTTGTGTGTACATAAAATATTAGTACTGTATGTGTACATCTGTGTGTGTTAGGTAATTTCAATCATCTACATACATTATGCAGTCAGAGGACTGTGGGCTGCAGATCAAAGATTTTAGATGAGAGGAGTAGATGAAATTGTGCATGTTTCATTGGGATATGAAACATGAAAGTACATTAAAAAAGAATAAAAAGGCATTTTAGAACATTTGATAAGAGGCAGGAGAATAATAAAAGCTTTCTATTGATATAATATGGGACATGCATGGATATCTTTTGATTATTCAAAACTGTGTGTCTGCACATGGTAAACAGCTTGGCTGACCACTCTATGTTCTTCACATTATATAATAGTTTTTTTCTAAACCTTTGAAAAGAGGTTTTGGACATTTGTTACATTTTGATTTGCTCACTGCGATGTGGCAAATCCATGACGGACTTAGTTTAAAGTAGGCTGTACTAAAGACAAACACATTGACCCTGCCTACAGCTGACTGGATGAACAACTTGCAGGGCCCCATTTCTCTTTACATAGTTGATTATGTTGCTAAGATAATAACTTTTGTGTTGTAATACATAATCCTCCAAAAGCTAATACTATCACCTGCAGTGCTGACAGCAGTTTTCAATTTTCACCTCCCTGAATAAGCCTTTTGTAACATGGTTGCACAGTTAGACTGTTTTATGTTTCCTAATGTTTCCAACCATCAAAGGCAAAAATACTTTTTTTGTGATGTGGCATATTAGGGACAAAGCAGTTGTTGTACGTGATGTGTGAGGAAGAGGGTTAGGCTTAAGGGAGGAGAAGACCGTGACCTGGATGGAAAAGAGAGAGGACTGCGTGGATAGGGCAGAAGGAAGGAGGTAATTTGGATATCCCAATTTATTTTGAATAATGTCAAAACACATGCAAGTGACAATATTATGACATATGATTAATTATTTTTTTAATCAAAACATACACCGCTGTCTTTAGCCCTGTCTAGAACAGACCTGGAAAACCACTCTCTTGGCCTAGAAAATTACCTTTCAATTAATTTTTCTATAATTATTATTGGATCATTCCATATTCCTGGAAATCATTGGATATTCCCACCTTTTAAACATTGTTTACTTTGTTGTCACATCATCAGAGGCACAGTATAGTTATCTGCTTAGAAATATAAAATGTACAAATGGTTCTCTTAGCGAAGCTCAACCACACCACAAGTTTCCACCACTCCTAATGATGTTTCTTATCCTATTATGTACGTGTGTGCGTGCGTGTGTGTTTGTGTGAATGTGTGTGTGTGTGTGTGGTAATGATGTGCCTTTATCTCCTCTCTCCACAGCCCATTAATCCTGAGTGTGGGACAAGCAGTCAGTACATATTTAACCCAGGTCACTTACTGTGGGTGGCAGATAGGTGCTGTCACTAAAAGTGTACGTGTATTTGAGTGTGTGTGCATCGGTATGTCCGAGACAGCATCCATGTGCACACGTATGTGTTAGCACATGAATAGGACTGCAGAAATGACCCAAGTTTTACACACACGGTATTTGTGTGTTTAACTCTCAACAACTCTGAACAGCAGTGTTTGCATAATTCTTGTGCATGTGGATATGATATGTAAAACCTGACCTTAAGATAAAACCCTCAGCTCAAGCGTTCCTAATATTATCCCCCCCTGCAGTAGCTGTGAGATAAGTTTCAGCCTCAGAGAACAGGTGAGGCTCAAAGAGGCGAATTATGCACTTGGGACTTGACCAACCCTCTCAATACCCTCATCTTTTTACTCTAAATTGGTCTGGTAAGAATAAGAATAACTCCTTACACTATATAGTTTCTTTAATCCGAGTGCAACTCATACTGTCACGACATCTGCCATATTTTTTGTGTGTAATCGGGAGTTCCCATCAAAGCTTACTCCAAGCATATAGAATTCCTATGGATTTCCTGACATTTTCCCCGTCTTCTTGTCAGCCTTCCCATGCTATTTGTTCCGGATGACCGGATTTAGCCGATCTGGGATTAAAATGCCGGATTTCCGTGGTAAAGTGACGGGCATTAGAATTCAAGGGCTTACAACTTTTTTTAAGATAAGTTACCCTGCAAGCTGATAACCTTAAAAATCCAATTTAGAATGGATCTGACTTTTATCTATCGCTCCAAGTGATTTTTTGTCTACTTCTCAGACTTGCCACATGTATGTTTTTCAGCACACCTTTGTGTCTGTGTGTGTGTGTTTGAGTATGACAGTGTTTGTGTATGTGTGCATGTGTGTGCACAGCTCAAGGGCTAGAGGATGGTCTAATATGTTTTGCTGCCAAGGGAAATAAAGAGCTAATACCGGGGGTCAGACTAATCGCCTGAAAACAGCCTCTCACTTCTCACTTTATTTTCTTTTAAGCCATCAATGAACACACGCAAACACACATGAAGGAGTGCACACATATCAACAATCGCACAGCATGTACACTGAGATGGACAGAGCAGCCTCTCTGTACTAAGTATGCTGGACTGCGTCCTTCCCCACTGGTGATGTTTTTGTCCCTCCGGCATGGCATCAGCCTACACACCCACTCTTCCTGTCCTCATACATGCTCAAAGTCAGTGAATCATCATTGCATTTAGGGCTACCTAAGGCCAGCCTGGGGTTAGCGTACAGATAGCTCAGCCATGAAGTGACAGTAATTGCGGCATGATTTTCGTTCCCTTTTTTTGGTGCCTGTGTTATAAATGAAGGCAGTGACCCTGCATCTGTCATATCCCATTTGGAGCAGATACGTAGGAGCACAACTCAGTGAACATGACGCCTCTGGACAGACCGGAACCAACTGATAGCCCAGCCCTTACGCCTTGAATGTGTTTCAAATATGTACTTGCATGTATGTTTGTGCAAGTGTTCATAGATGTAAGTGCATACTTTCAGCCAATGTCGCAACTCTAGGGATGACAATGTTGGTTGGCAACCTTGGCTCAGACTGAAATATATCCAAATAATATATAATAATATTTGATAGATTGCTGTGGAATTTTGTACAGACATTCATGATGCCCAAAGAATGAATCCAAACTCTGATCCCTGACTTTTCCTCCGGTGCCACCAGAAGGTCATACCATTTTCCGGAAAAATATCTGAGCATCTACTGGATGGATTCGTACAACATTTTTGTACATTGTGGCCAGAGGATGAATCCTAATGATTTCATAATATCCCTCTTTTCCTGAAGTGCAGACAGATGTGTTTTCAATTTAAAATGTCTCAACATCTATTGGATGGATTGCACCTCTGGATGAATTGTAGTAATTGTTTTAGTGATCCCGTCACTTTTCATCTAACACAATCATCAGCTCAACGTTTATATTGCTGAAAGCGCCACTGTGTCTAATTACAGCGTCAGAAATCTGCTAGCATGGCTGTAGTCTTCTGTTTGCCTTTTATCTTCTTTGAGTTTATGTAAAGTAATGACTTTGGTTTAGCAATGTAATTAGTATTTTGGTTTAGATAGGCGTGAAGGTTTAGGTTACTCATATAGAAAGGTTTGTGTCAGGGGTTGGAGAATAAATCCAGCCGATGACAATCCTCACAAGAGTAGTAATCCTAGGTGTATGTGTGGCTGTGTGTGCATCCTTATGTTTTCTAGTCAGTTTCTTCTCCCCCAGGAAGAGCTGGAGCCAGTATCAGGCCGGCCGGCTCGCTGGGAGTGTCGCTGACTATCTGCTCCTCCACCAAAACCTCACAGCCGTGAGACAGGAGAGAGGAGATTTACTGTACTTGAGAGAAAGGCAAAGAGACAAGGGTGAATAAAGGAAAGATGAGAGAGGGAAGAGAAAGAAAAGAGACAAAAGGGCTGGAGGAAAAATGTGAGATTGAAGCCAGGAGAGAGCATGATAAGGGGGCTGTGATCCTTTATTTATGTATGAATTCACTGTAGTTTTCTGCGTGTATTAGGTTTAAGGATGGCTTCACATTACACACACTCATAGAAATGGGAATGTTATCACTACTCTGTTGTCTGTCAACATGTTCATTGATCTCGTCACAGTGTACAGAGAGCTGTGAGGCATGTCTGTGTGTGTTTCTTTGTACTGCGTATTGGTTTTTGCATGTGTATCTGTGTAAACGTGTGTATACTGTGTCAGACTGCATGTATTTTTTGGGCATTTTTGTGTATGTATGTTTCTGTCTGAAAGAACATTTTTGTTTTTATTGTGTAAGTCCGTGTGTTTCTGTTTGATTGAAAGTTTAAATGAGAACCAGACAGGGATTACAGTTTACGAAACCTCTGCAGATATTTCTATTTTTTCTTTATGGACCAAAAGCAACAAAAACACATAATATTAATAACTACACTAATAACTAGAATGGTTGGATCCATATAAATGTTCTCATAGATGAAGGTTTAATACATTTCATTTTCTTCTTAAGCGTCCACTGTTATCCTCAGCCTTGAATAAGAATGTGAAAGTGTATACATGTAATACACTTACCAACTATCACGTTATTAAATTAAAACAAATCACCCACTGGCTATCTAAATTTCAGGATTAAAAATGACAAATCATTTCATTCTCTTAACAAGCTGTTAAGCACCTTGATCTTTAAAACTTGCCCGGGAAACCAACTTCTGTTTAATTAGTTGTTTTTTTTTTTTTTTTAAATGATGTGCACCCTTGGCAAAATTCAATCTAGATATTTGCTGAACATAGACTTAATAATCAAAACATTCTTGTAAGAACACAGAGCCTTGGAAACAAAGAAATCCTTTGAGATGGAGGGTCCCAAAAGTAGTTTTCCAACTGAATCTCTCACACTACTTTTTAATATGAGTGTCCCACACTTTTTCAGGGGGACTTGTATTGCATATCAGTAACTGGGTATATTGCTGTTCACCTCCTTCCCTCCGTTTGAAGTCAATAAACTATGAAGGATGACTCATTTGAAGCTAATGCTGTATTGAATCTACCCCATTTGAATCTAATGTGTTTCAAAGCATGTGTCCTTTGAAGTCAATACGTGTCCCCCTCCGAGGCCACACTTCTCAGAGACAGTCCTCTCTGAAGTCATGCGTGTCCCATTTGGAAGTCAATGCTTGTTAAAGGATGGATAGTAAAGAAGCGTCGAATGCATGGTTGAATAATAGTCTTTTGGTTGGTTGGTTCCTAAACACTGGTTACTGACTGTCCTTTTAACTATGTTCAGATGGGAATCCTTTCCTAATCTCAGTATCTTGGCTTAGCTATTGAGTACATACATCTATATGCACACAAACATCCAGTTAAGCTAACTGGATGTCCGTGTGCATGTTTGTGTGCATGTATGTGCATTGAACCACTTGAGCAGCTTAAACCCCATGATTCCTCTGTTACGGATCCTCGCTCATAGCTTGTAAGCTTTCACCTGTGTGTGTGTCTGTGTGTGTGGTGTACATTATACATGGTGGAGAAAATGGAGAAGAACAAAGCCACCTGAAGTAATAATAATAGCAATAGACAAAATAATAGCTAAGAATGGTGATTTAAGACTCAGCAAGACTGAATATACTTAAAAGTACACATACTGTATACAGCATACACGGCACAGGTGCAAATAATGACCCAATCCACAAAGGTCTGATTCCAAAAACTAATGAGCACAAAGAGAAAAGTCAAGACATTTAACTAAAAAACACAAAAAAGCCAACCTGTGAATTATTATATGCACGTATGTATTTTTGTTTTCCTGTGATTAAGTACTTGACATTATCGTGCATGTGTATTTGTTTCTTGGTTGCTTATCTTTGTGTATGTAATCCATTTCAAGATCTATTTTTTTTTTCTGCAACTATTCTGTAGCTTTTTGATATATAAATCCAACTGGCTCTGAATTTTCATTCAGAGCCAGTTTGTAATGACATGTTTTTCATACTAAAGTATTACACATGTTTTGAAAAGGCCTTTAGAGCTAGTTAGTTAAACTGACTCAGACACATGTAATTTGATATTAAGCAACTTTATTTCAAGCTCATGAGTTGCTGTTCTATCAAACCAGGGAGGCTAATTAAAAAGCAAACACTTCAACCTGATTTTTGTTTCCTTTTTCCAGTGAGTGCTACTACTTTTATCTATAATTTATTCAATTTTCAAATTATGATGCACTTTTTGGACATAAATAGTTTATTTTAACATTTTAAATTCTAGCTGCTGCAAAATGTTTTCCAACAATAGGGCCTTTTCATAGCAACCACTGTGACATGACATGGCAGGGTAAATATAGTTGTTATTGATAAATTGAATTATGTTCCTGTTCTGTTTAGTGTGTCACGGCCATTCCAGTGAGCCAGTACGCACCCAGACCCACCTAAATGGAACATGGCCATAAATAATTGTAGTAAATACACCTGTTTTTACCCTTCAAAATGGCTGCTGTGAAAAGGGACTACTCTATTAAGATTTAATAAATCATAAACATATAGTCATTCTTGTTTTTTTTCAAAAAGTTCCATGTTGGCATACAGTATTTTCTCTGTCTACACTGAGAGGACAGTGAGTCATTGCAGGCCGATTGATGAAATAATGTATTCTGTTCTCTAACCCTGTACAGTAAGTGTGTTAGACAACTCTCTGCAGACTTTCAAGTAGTTTCGTCTTTTGAAATAGTTCTGTTTCTACAGTGACTTTATGTCTGATGCTGTCTGGTATTATTCTAATATAGGGGTATATGTGTAAGAGTGTATATTCTATGTGTATATACGGGGACATACAGTATGTGTGCCATATGTGTATGTGTGCGCAAATGCTTTCACTAACCACCATGCCTTTTATCGTGACACCATGCCCTGCCATCTCCCCCGCAAGCCCTGAAATGTACTCGTTTCGAGTAGATAAAATATGTTTTCTTTAGAATCACTATCCTCCTTCCAGACAGGTGCTCGCTGCCATTTATGTGGTTTATGACTCACACACTCACAGACATATGCGCAAACATACCAGACAACCTCAGAGGATGCATCAGCACAGGTCTGATATTAAGTAAAGTGGTTTTGCTAGAGAGACTCTTGAAGAATGTACTTGGTTAATTGCTGGTTTCTTAATGAAACCCCCCAATTTATTTGCACACAGCTGTAACAGTGATCAGAGTAGGAAGCAGAGCAGACACTCAAAGGTAAAAAGACAGGCAAGTAACAAAAAATAGATGTGAGGAGGGAAAATAAGGGAGATAAAAAAAAAAACATTGCTTGGGAGAATAAATCCTATGTGGTTTTTTGATGTTTTCTTTTTCCCTCTCTGTCTTGCACTCACACACCTTCTGTCACACCCCTTCACAGAGACACAAACTCTTTTCGCCCTTTGATTACACACACCAAGACCTGCATATCTGTTCTGACATGAGGGTATTGTGAGGACAAGGTGGTTAAAAGATAGCAGAAGAGAAGGGGGGGGGGGGGGGGGGGGGGGGGCGCAGCCAGACAGAAAGGTAGGCCAAGTAAAATAGAGAAAGAGGGAGTGTAACAATGATATTTCAGAAAGGTATGCCTTATCTTTCCACATCTTCACCATACCTTCTTCAGAGGGGAAAGGCATAAAAATAAAGTTTTCCCATAGTAGTTTCTCTGAATGCTTTAGAGTAAACGTTATTTTCTGAGTGAGAACAAGTGAATTAAAGAAAAACAACAAAGACAACAGTGGCAGTTTTGTTGTAAACAATCATCTGTTCCTGTGTACCAGCAAAGCCTTGCACCTCCCTTGTGCCTGCTTTGACGGTGGCCATTTGAAAAACAAACAAATCTATTTGGCATTTTGTGCATTCCTATGCTTCTCTGAGATGAACTGGATTTATGTGCATTTTTGTCTATTGTTCCCAAACACCCTCCTTTCCTTTATGGGCTCACTTCTCTGCATGTCTCAGTTTCCGGGTCTTTCTCCCACTACCCTTCATAAACTGTAGCGTACAGTAAATTAATCTGTACATCAAACAAAACAGTAGTCCTGTAGCTTCTTTTCTTAATTCTTATTCAAGTTGGGCAGATTAGGTGAAACTGTTATCAATAACAAATGACTTATTACTCATTAAAAAAGTAATTACTCAACAGCGGAAGTAACTTTCTACAATATTTGGTACATTAATGTACGTTACAGGTGCCTTCTGACAACTCCAAAGCCACCACATCTGGATTTAACGTGTGTATTAGTATTTCAAAATTATACCTTGTGATTCAACAAGGAAAACAAAATTCCTGCATTCAGCAGCACACCAGAAGTCTTGTCCTCACCATGAAGCTGTGGGGTTTCCCCCACAAATGCCAAACAAAACCCAGGGAATGCCTGAATATAGACTTGTCAGTGTCTAGTTAACCAGCTAAGAACACTTGTAAATAAAGATAACTCTGCAAGATGTATTTTCCTTCTTTTGATGGGGGTTAGCTACCGCCCCTTACCTCCATCACCTGTGCCTAGCCTTGGTTTTTACAGCTGGTTCAAATGAAAAGCCTGTCGTCATAAAAAGGGGCAGGATGTGATCATTTTTCAAATGGGTAACAGCACACACTTTCAGACAGTCTTTTTCTCTAAGGCATTCATGGTGTTGCACTTGTTTGTACACGTGTAAAAAAAATAAAACATAGAGTAAGAGACCTTTGCATGTCAGATGGTTGATTTCAGGAAGTTACAAAAATAGTTGGACGCACCATCCTGCTATTTTTCAGAAAGATGTTGGGAGTTGGTTCGAACACTGTCCAAAGTGCTGACAAACACTTTGAAGAATACTGACTCCATTACAAATCTTGGACAAATCTGTCTGCTGAAAGCACAGAGATGAAGTTGATATTAACCCTCCAGTCAAAGCAGTCTGCAGTCTCTAACTGGAGTGATGCTTTTGTGCAACATAATCACACAAACCTCAGTGCCCATGTGCAGAGGACATTGCTACAGCCATATCAGAACAGTGATACTCAGTGATGGACATACAGCGTCTGTCTGTCTATCTTTCAATCTATACCACAATGAACATGCCTTCTTCTACAAGGCTCCATCTACCACTTCTCTTCGTTCTTTCGTATTTTCTTTTCCTCTTCTCAGTTTCTGAGAGTTTCTCAAATCCCATTCTGAAATTCTGGCATTGTCTGGCCAACAGCTGTTACCTAGTAGAGAGACCAGTAATTATGAGTAAGTGCTTGCTGCTTCTTATCAATAGCTGTAATTATAGGGGAGAGTCTTGAGTCGCAGTGTGTGGAAATCACTCTTCTGGACTACAGTGACACTCTTGTGCATCTCCTTCGCCTGTTACTGAGCCTCACACATTAATTAATGCCTGTACCGCAACTCTAACTGTCGCAAGTTTTGTAAGTTGAGGCATCTAATCGTAAGTGCTCCAGTGACAGATCAATTAGAAACAGCAGTTAAAAGACTTTCAGGCTCGGCAGTAGGTTATGGGGTTTATGACTTTAACACCTGATTATTTTCCTATAAAGTCAGTGTAATGGCATGCAAATTATTACAAACTATAATCATTAGTACGCTGTAATTACCAACTATCCACCAAAGCAGCAATAGTAAGCAGTTATCTAGTATGCAATCTATCAGAACAATCATTAGCATTACTGCAAATAGGAACAGTATATAATAAGCTAATAAACATGTCTCACTTAAACGTTGTTTGGTCTCAGTGTTGACCTTAACTCTTAGCCAGGAGGGAAACAATACAGCTGTCCTCTCAAGATATTAGATTCCCTGACAGTGCAGGCCCGTATGTATGTGTGGGTTTGGGCTTGCTGACTTTCTGAATGCTTGAGCGTAACAGTAGACTGCAGGACTCTTCAAATATTTGAAATAATGCACAGAATCATTCATGCTGATGTGTTTTTCCTCTTCAGATTGTTCTCTGTGGTGATTTTAAACTGTGTCAGCGGTTTGTAGTGCAACATAGAAAGCAATATAGTGGCTAAAAGTGAAGTTACTATAGAGTTGCTGCAGCATAACAGTTTGTATTCATTTCTTAGCTCCGCCAGATGGAGATTGAGATAACATGACAGTGATGAATAGTGTGACTAGTCTCACAAACTACCTGACAAATTTCCATTATTTGTGGTGACGCTTCAGAAAACTCTCATTCACCATTCCTCATTAGTACATTAGCGTGAGACACATTGTTGTCATAGCAGACCCAGCAGGGGCATATCAGGCAAAACACATTTATGAGCATAAATGTAAGCTTTTTTCCCCCTTAACCGTTGGTTTAAGCATGCAAGGTGCACAAGTTGGTTTAAGGAAAACATGTCTGCCAGCTCCAGGGCTGTTATTCTGGATCTGACTGTGCAGTTGACACTTTAGGACTTAAGTAAAATGTGCTTTTGCAGTTTTCAATTGTGTGTTCAGATTTGTTGATTGTATGTTCCAGAAGAGTAAAGTTAGCATTTTAGTCAGTGTGAGTGGAGCTGGCCTTATCTAAATTGACTTGAAACTGGCATCTCACTCAATCTATTGATATCAATTGATGTTAAAGTACCACTTCAGCTGAATTGCCGGCAGCTGATTTTGAAGATGAACTTCCGTCTGCTACTCTGTGCTCACTGCAGTGCTGTCAACAAGCAGAACAGTTTGGAAGTAGGAAGTTCCCATCGGCTGTTAAATTAAGAGCACCCAGCTGTCTGAGGACCTTAAGGAACACGCCAATGCACACACGTGTTTGTATGTGTTTGGGTTTTATATGTGGTAAATTTAAGTTCACTTACAGTAGTAAACTTTTTGTTGAGCTTCAGCAGGTTTTCAAGTTTTTGTCGCCCAGTTTTGCTCTGCTGCATGTGAAGGTGAGCCCAGCACAACTGAACAATCTCACAAGATACAGACACAGGTAGTGCAGGGTTTGTCTTGATGGAGAGTTTCTGGAGTGCAGGAAAGGAGTGTAGAACATCCATTTTCTCTGAGGAGCATGCCAGGTAGCTACCAGTTTATCTGAGTTTTTGGGCTTCATGGTCAACGTGTAGCTGGGATCCAAAGTAACTCCACTTTCTCTCACCTCAGTGTGACTTCTGATGCAGCCCATCCCTGTAAAACAGTCAATAACATATTTATTATTACATACTATTTGTGTGGTGGCCTGGAAGAACCTGTTGGATGTCGCTATTAATTGTTTTTGTTTGTTTGTTTCTTTTTGAGTCTGCTAATTCAGAAGAGAATCTTAAAAGCCATTTTTCTTATGTTGTACTTTTAGACACATGAAGAATTAAATAGCTCATAACTCTAGATCTGAGAGAGGTATCAACATCATTCAATATTCAATATATGAATAGGGGAGTGTTCCTAATTTTAGAAGTACTAAAAAAAACAATATGTTAAAGTTTCACCTTTATGAAGGGTTTTCCCAGGCCACCATACATTTTAAAACATCTTATATTAATAATTTGATACACTGCAAACTTACCCAGCTTTATGATAATTTCTTTGTGGGTTGACTTGGTTTGGAACTTCAGGAGCACTTTTTCATCTCCCCAAATCATTTCTTGAGGCCATGATGGAGAGACTGTTGTAGTAGGAGGCACACTTTGACTAAAGTCTCCATCTCTGCCAACTTGTCTTCCAGATGATAGATGGTTGGGAGAAGCAAACCCATGTGAGGGTTTGTTTCTGCCTGGAGAATGTAAGGAAATTTAGAGCAAAAGAGGCGTTTGAAAGTCTTGTTGTCTTCCTTCTCCAGCTCGTCTGATGCGGCCGCAAGATTCAATAGATGTTGTTTTTCTTCCGGGCAGCTGGGAACTCGGCATCTGCGGTAGTGGTGCTCCTCACGCAATCTTCGCCCCACATTAACAGAAGTCTTGCTGTAACAAAGGTATAAATGACAAATTTAACAAAGTAAAAAATAGATTGCTGGCTCAAAAATATACTTGAGTAAAGCGGAAGAGGTACAATTTAAAAAAAGTAAACATGAAAAGTACTTGTTTCTTAAAAAAAAAACACTTTTTCACTTGTGTGTGACTTGTAATGCGTTACTATTTACCCCTGGTTTGCAGTATATTTTATTATATGTAAGAGGGTTCCATTTGTCTCCTTCATTTTCACATTAAACGTGTTGTGGCAGTACAGGGGTTGTTAGTTCTTGGTGATGATAACGTTGTTCTCATTAATTACTTTGAACTCTTAATGTTGCTGCAAAATTGCTTAAAATAGGTCTCACAGAGCGCTTCTGTAGCTGAATGGTTAAAGCGCATGCTACATGGCCACAAGGTCGTAACCATCGCCAGTTCAATTCCTGCTGGAGACCGTTGTCGCATGTCATACCCCTCTCTCGCTCCCCCATTTCTCCTCTGCCTCTTCGCTGTCGCTGTTTAAGCTAAAAAATAACCCCCAAAAATAGGTCTAACAGGGCAGAAAACACAAGTAGTCAGACCATCATACAGGTAAAGAGATATGTGTTTGTTTACGAGTGGTTTTACCTCCAAATGCAGAATAATCTGAATAAAGTGTCGGCTTGTTGACAACCTGTATGATTACCTGACCTGTTTTTTGCCCTGTTGGGCCTTTTTTTAGCAATATTGCTTCGTTCAAAATGCTCTGCATCAATTCTGATCCAGGCGTTCTTAATGGATTTGTTTTTGCTTTACGGTGTAAAGCCTGAACCATTTTGACCTTAATTGATTAGGTGTTAAACTCATATACCACCGCATAAGTATACCATTGTGGCAAGAAATTCTAAATGAATCCATGCATTTGACTGCATTCCCACAAAATAAAACCCTGACAGGTTATGACAGGCTGCACTGTGTGACTATGGTCTGACAAGAGAAAACAAAATAAACCATGGGAAAGTTTTTTTCTCTCTCTTCCTCTCTCTTTTTCTCTCCGACTCCCTCTTTCTCTAGTGGAACTTGCAACATATTGTGTATCTTGAGCGTGTGTGTCTCCGTGTGTGTTCTGCCTGGTAGACCATTCGACAGAGGTTGTGTGTAATCCCTATTGTTGCTGAAATGCCACCGCTGTTATTAGGGAAGATTTATGTGCTGTGCCCAGGGATGAAGTCAGAATGCCAGCTTGTGTTTGTGTGTGTGTGTGTGTGCGTTATTAATACATTGCACTTGGGGATAGAGTCACAATGCCAGAATGCATCCATGTTTATGAGTCACTCTCAGATGTAGCCAACATTTTTACATCAATAATTGATTTCTGGTGTACATTTTCAGCAGACACAATTATTGAATAGATGACAGACATAACATATGTAATATATATATGATAAGTATGATATGTTGGAACATATATCGTGAGAGGAAGACCACTTTATTCCTTTTCAAGTTTGCATAGCATAGATAGTAACGAAAGCTGAAAATGTTTTGGTGAGTGCTACTTCCCCACATTGCTCCTGAAACTACTACCATGCTGTTGGTGCAAAAGATTTAAGGTGCAAGTACAAAGAGGCTAGCCTCAGGAACCAAACATCATAGCCAGGACTTAAAAAGTACTTGGTACATATGATTTGAGATATGTTGACATGAACTCCCTCTAGCTCCGTTCCTGACTCCTGGTCATACTGCATGTTTTTTGCTTCCTTCTTTTATCATATCCGGTAGAACATGGAGAGGCCTCCCGGTGATGCCAACATCTCCCATATTTGACCCCTTGTTGGCAGATTAATCTTTCTGCCAATCAAAATGCATTTAAGTGATTGCTTCCATAGTTGTTGCAGTAAAAAGTCCACAAATGATAAATACATTTAAAAAATGATTAAAACTGGAGCTGCATCTGATTTGAGATTTGTTATAGCAGTAAAACTATAGGCTGCAAGGTGGTGAGGCAAGGTGTGATTGGCTAATGTGCCTCCTTTTTCACTCCTTCCTAATATAGTCCATTTATTTTTAAGTTTATCCTCATCCTTATGATCAGGCACTGATTCCCAAAGGGTTTTTTTCTATGTTATGTGAACAATGTGTCATATCAATAAACAATTAAAATGATATAATGATATAAAATGGTTCAGTCTACATCTTAATCTGTGTCTCCATTTACAAGTCTGATTGTCATCACAGCATGAAGCATATATACACAAATTACAACAAGTATAGGTGCTTATTATTACAAAAGGACACAAGGACACACACATACACACCCACGTTTCCAGGTAAGACTGCATACACTTAATCATGAGTCACACATGGGCTGGGAAACTGAATATCAGTAGTAGGATGTGGGAAGGATTGATGACACAAGGAAGGGTTACTTTGTCCTATCCACAAGGTCTTTTGATATTCATGGGAGCCCTTCTTCTAACCGCTTATGTCACTTGCCATTCATCTTATTTGTTCCTTCTGGTCCTGTGTGTGTGTGTGTGTGTGTGTGTGTGTGTGTGTGTGTGTGTGTATCAGAGTTTGTATGCCCTTGTATGTTAATGTGGATCTGAATCACATGTGCATGTGTATGTGAGTGTGAGTGTTTGAGTGGCTGTCAGGTCATATACACAGTTCGTTCAAGAATGGCACAAATGAATAAGCAGCACCAATGTCATCTTGAAACCTTCAAGAGGAGAGATGAGAGGACAGCGAGATGAGGAGAAATGAGGCAAAGGGAAATGAGAGGGTAGGAAGGGAGGATGATGAGAGGAGAAGAGCCTGGGAGGAGATGAAATGAGGACAGCCAGGGGTAAGGAGGTAACAATGATTTCTACAAACCACTGGCCGGAAGGAACACTCATGTAGATGCACTCCTGTCTGCTTTGTCAGGCAACTTTTGCCTGTCTCTGCCTCTCCTCTGCTCTCTCTCTCTCTTTCTCTATTACTCAGACAAGCCTTCCTTCTCCTAGGCAGCCATGTCACATTCGTTATCCTTACAGTTCTTGAATCCTTTGCTCTCTGTCCTGCTTTCTTTTCTTGTGCCTCCTCCCCCCCATCCTTCTTCTCAACATCATCTCTGTGCTGTGATACATCGTCGACAAATACTGTGTGCTGCATCAAGGTTTCAGCTGGTTGAGCAGCTTCAGTCTTGTCATTTGACCAAATAATCCTTCAGCTGACCCCTGGGTTTGAACACTGTTGTGGTGTTGTTTAAAAGCTGGAGTGCAGCACTTTTTGCATATAAATGAAACTCTGTTACATTCAAGCTCTTGCCAAACGAGTTCACACAATGCTGATTAAGCCTATCACCTCCAGGTGAGTCTTTCTATATATCACAGTATACCAGAGTTTTAAATATGGTGTCTGTGGTGACATTCCCATGATGGCGCACCAGTAGTGATGCGTTTTATGTCAACCAGCAATGATTGGTTTGCCAGAGCTGAACTAGGAGTATGCCGGAGCCTAAGGTGAAAAAACTTAAGAAGAGTCCAAGAAAGGTTTCTGGTGCTCCAGATAAAAAAGAAACACTTACTTACAGTCGGCGACTGAAGGCGATAGACGGCGGCTCCCTGGGGCGGACAGCAGCACACTAGCTGGACTACGGGAGGTAACTCCGGAGTTGTCTGAGAATCACTTAGCTTGTCTATTAGACCTGGGTTTATTGTTGTTGGTCAACTGTTGTATTGAGTTTCAAACTGAATATTTTTGTTTGTTTGTCTGGGATCCTGAAGAGAAGTTTTTTTTTTTTTTTTGGTACTTGAATTGTGTGTTTTGTATTCTAAAATGTCTGCATCAGAGGTTCATTTTAAAGTAATTGTCTTATATCTTTCTACCCACAAAATCAACATATTGTTTCACATATGTGTAACAACATGCAAGTTGGCCGAATTTGGAACTTGCCCATAGGTGTGAATGCATGTATGTGTTAGCTCTATGATAGATTGGTGACATATCCAGAGCCTGTTGTTCAATGTGTGCTGCTCCAGCCCCCTGTGACCCTGCTTGAGGTAAACAGGTATAGATACAGTATGAATGTTAAACAATCAGCCATAAATGGAAAAGTTCATCATAGGTTAATTAATAACGATAGTCATCCATATATCCATATTTCCATTACTTTTATTATAATAAAACCTGTCTAGGCCAGTCAGGAGCCATACCAGCATGCCATGATGGAACACATTATTCCCAGTGTGACGGAGATTACATGTAGCTGAGTAATTGGTTATACATTTGAGAAAATGACTGTTAAGTGCGTTTAAGTTGATTGGATCACTTATCCAGTTTTAGGAGCTTCATGATTCATGAACATTTAGTTGTATGAAATTAAATTTTCAGGTGTATCCATATACAGTACACTGGGTTGGCTGAACATGAAGAAATATAAATAGCATCTCTACACACTTCTTATACATATACATGAGTGTTAAAATATGTATGCAAAGACATTTGGGTGAGTCCATGAGTCAAAAAATAAAATATTGTATTTGACCTATACGCAGTCATTGTGTACAACTGAAACAGAAGAATCGATGAAATTCCAACAGACAGGTCCATCTCTTTTATCTTCTCTTTGATGTCCCTCTTTCTCCCCCACTTTAATCTAACACTCAGTTTTATGTTATCTTTGCCGGAGTAGATTTGTTTGCATTTGTATTTGTTGTAAGTCTTTGCTCAGAATTTGCATAGAAAGGCAAGATTTGTCGGTTCAGTCTCCAAAGGGCCTTACATCCACACCGATACACACATAGAGAGAGAAAGTGCCTAAAATCTTGCATTATTTACTCAGTTATAGCGGGTAAATAGAGTGCACTGTGAACTCTGTGTCAGTAAGTTTCTTAAAGCTTTGTGTCGAACCCATCATTTGAAGTTAAAATCCACAACGGCCCCTGCTTTTATAAACATAAGGTCATCCTAGATTGCAGATCTAAGCTCAGAATAACAAATGAGAAAGGGTTCACACACACACACACACACTTCCCAGCGCATATGCAAATACTGTAAACACAAAAACCAAGCCGACACATACAGTACAAACAGATTCACATACTTGGCGTCAGATCAGAGATACATGCAGTTTCACTTTCTAATCTTTGAAATCGGTGTCCACTTTCATGGCTGAATGTCAACTCTTTCACACTTACAAAGAAGCAACTTAGCGTTCTCTTAGAGGTACGACACCCATTAGATCTGCGGTAACTGTTGCTTTCACTACCACAGAAGACAGTGAAAATTGTCAAAGTGTAACTGTATGCCTCCAAGTTGAACCACTTTCAAGTTCAAGCAATGCACGTTCCACGCTGTTGAACACTTCAAGCTTGTGAGAGGTGATGTAAAAGCCTGGAACCACAGAAACAGAGCAGAACCGTGCGTCAACACATCGACTCGTAAGTCTCAGTCTGATTTAAAAAAAAAGACTTGGTGTGACTATTTCTTGTATTTACCCATAGCATAATGAACTGCAGATAAATGCTTAGTTTTAAGGGCTAGAACCAATTCTCAGCCAGCCATCAAATTATTGATTATTACACATGGATAACCTTTTTACTTTTAATGTATTATAATTAATCAAGTAATAATAATAATAATAATTATTATTATTATTAATTATTCAAATATTAAAACAAAAATTATTATTACAAATATATATTATTCATTTATATATATATATATATATATATATATATATATATATATATATATATATATACATAATGAACACCTCTGCAAGTGTGCAGAGCCCAAAATGGAAGTAAAATAAAAGCCAAAGCTGAACTTTTAAACTTTAATGAACCTAATAAAAAGTTACCTTAACTGTCCCATTAATGTCATCATGACTCACAGTTTTATTTTTAGTCGGTCAACATTCATTACCAGAAACAACGCTGGTTTGCTCCTCATTTAATTTAACTGAAGCCAGTAACTGTCTGTCTCACTGGCTAAAATGGCAAATTGAGGCAGTGGATTTCATTAGATTTAGTTAGATGAGTCAAAAACTACTAAGTAAAACTTTTAGATGTTGGTTAACCCTGCAAGCCAGCATCTGTATGCCCAATTTTTATGAAGACTACAGTCGACTGTGTCATTTTGACATTCAAAAAGACCAACAGAGTACTGAGTCTTTGTTAGTGAAATGATGAAGCTGGTAGCGTACGACATTTTTAAGCTGCAAAGCGAGCAGGATAGTTGAGTATACTGACTGACAACACTAACCAGGACACTAGTCCAGTAGTCAAATTATCATAACTTTTAAGACTAATTATTTAGTAACATTATATAGAATATTAATGTATCATATCATTGCCATAATTGCTGATGGGATGTCATTAGTACATTAATATTGTTGTTCTGGCGCTCTCTGGTGGCCTTGAAGTAAACTCCATGCTGAGTTTGAATTGATACATGGAACAAATGCGCTGTTTCCAAGAAGAACAATCACTGTTTGCGCAAATCTATAATTTCCTTTAATGTTTCTGCTTTTATTTGAATTCATATTATTTTATTAATTATATCACAAATTCCTGCATCGTGATTTTGCAAATATATACCATGTAAATGCCCAGTGCAAGAATTGTGCTGACTGAGCAATTTATGACCTAGCTGTTTTTGTAAAATTGAAACTAATTGTATCTAGTAGGTTGCAAAGCTAAACAAATTTGATTTTGATTGTTAAGGTGTCAATGTGCAGGGTATTTTTAAAAGGTAAAAACCAACATTTTTTCTCAAAGTAAATGTTCTTTGAAACAGGCCTAAGTAGTTTCCCCGTTGGGGATAGTCTGCAATTAATTTTCAATTCCACACTCTTCAGGATGTCAATACACAACTTTTGTGGCACAGCAGTAGGCTAATTCATCAAGCTGAATATCCAATATCCTCAAGTGTGTATATCAGTGGGGAAGTGCACTGCATCCATTTTCTACCTATCAATTGTGCTTTCTTTCCCAACTTGATCTCTTCCTACTCCCTTGTTCCTCTTCTCCTTTTGATCTCCCTCAACTCCAGTCACGGCTCTTTTTTCCAAACTAATCCTCCTAACTATCTGTACCATTGTCCAAGTAAATCATGTTTTCTCACGCAGTCGTATTTTTCCCGAGCACTTGTTTTTTTGTTCTTGCTCCCTACCCCCCCACTGCCACTTGCTTTTTCTCATCTTTCTGCTCCATCCCTTTCTCCTGGTCCGCTAGCTCACCTCTCCAAATGACAGCCCACTCTCCCATGACAGCCCTGGGCCACTCTGTCATCCCCTGTGTGTGTGTGTGTGTGTATGCGTGTGTGGGGGTGTATCTGTATAACTGTGTTTGTGTGTATACACACTAATGTGGCCCATGTGGCCTCTCAGCTTCCAGTCTCAGTAATAGATTTTATTGGGTTTATTTAGCGAAATTTCCTGGAGTGTGTGTCTGTGTGTGCATAGCTCTGTGTATTTCATATTTATTTACAAATCATCCTTAAGGCTTTGTTGGTGCATTTGTGCATGCATGTGTGTATTTTATTATTGTGTAGATTTATTGTGTAGATATTGTGAGAGATTTCTCAAAGATAACAGCATTCCATGGCCGGGCTTGAATTGTATCATCCATGACAAGGCTTTCTGCTCTCATTCCTCTGATTTTTTTAATGTCAGGGAACCTTAACGTGGGCAAATGCTTGCATCAATTATAGGCAATGACAGATCTTAAACTTAGTGTATTATGGATCAAAAGCACGTTTTTATATCAGTACCTATTTCACTTCTCACAAATAAAATACAAATGTGCCACATAAAGCTTTGCAGCAGATCATCAATATATAGTGCAGAACACAATGAAAATGTGATACAAGTACATCTGACTGTTAACGACTAATGAAAACAGAGGGCGTTTGAATCCAGGAGCTAAGAAACTGGCATGTTTTCAATAACTCTGTATGCATAGACTTGTGCCTGAAAGCTTGTACCCATTCCAAGTGAAAGCCAAATTAACTCAGCCAAAGCTAAAAAGCCAAAAGCCAAAGAAAAAATGCAGGGACCCAAACTAACAGGATTTTGCAGAAGTTTTTGGTGATGTTGGATTGTGCTGTTAATAGTCAGCTTACCAAACCACCTTGAGAAATATTTGAGTCCTGGGACAGTGAGAGTCATTGATACCATTTTTACTGCAATAATAGATTATTTTTAAGATGCCAGACAAAGAAAAATACTCACCTTTGATATAGGAAATTAGGAAATTAGGAAACTTGGTAATTTTTTTGAGAGAATCACTTCTGTCATTAAATAATATAATTGATATTTAGGAAAGCTTTTAATATTAAAGGTGCTGTGTGGGCACATTTTTGCAATAAATTGCATTAACTAAATGATTAGTAAATTATTGATAATTTGATTGTCAGAAAATAAATCAGAAACAATTTTACTAAAACTGTAGTCCATTATTATGCATAAATGCCCCACATTCTCTGATTCTAGTTTCTCAGATATGAAGATTTGCCATTTGTCTCTGTGATATAAAATCCTGTTAATTGAATATCTTTGATTTGTGAACTTTTGGTCATAAAAAAAACTTCTGAAGATGTGACTTTGGTCTGTGGAGATTTGTGATGTAACATTTTTCAGTATTTTGTGACATTTTCAAGATGGAACAAATTATCGGAAAACCAATCAATCGATTAATCAACATTAAAAATAAGGGTTAGTTGCAGCCCTACATTGAACTAAACACTGCCTGTCGGGAGAGCTAAACGGCTGCCTCAGAGAGGAATTCTTGTGAACTTTGTCCTCATGTGAAAGCCAGGATTTTTCATTGTCTCTCGTAACTCCAGAGAAATTTACTGTCCACACTTAAAATGACTTATTGGCCCGTTAGTCCAAACTGTGACCTGAACTCTGGTGTGTATCTGTGTCTATTCAGGAAGAAAATTTACTGTTTACAAGGATCTATATATAACCGTACAGAATGACATAGATAGCTAATACAGTGACATTAATTGATTTGTGCGTTAGTGTGTGTATTGGTGTGAAAGTCTCACGGTATGCATACTGTATTGTGTCTCAGGAGTAAAACTGAGTTTTATGGGGACACGAGTAACAACAGAACTTTATAGAGCATACTTTACTAGGAACTGTAAAACTCATGACTGCTTCACACATTGTTTGCTGCTCCGCTGACTGTCTGTAGTGTCAGAATGGGGGGATAATTTCTCTGAAACTTTCTCCAACATTGATTGATCAAGCTTAAGATCTGTTTTATAGCTTATGTGGTGATGGGGAATGGTTTCTATACCATGAAAATATATATTTTCTTCTTAAACCCTTCTCCCAGCATACAGCTGATTATTCAGTGGGGTTTTCTGTTACATTAGCATAGTCATAATTAAATCATTGTTCAAAGTTAGTCCAAATGTAACTCTATTTCGACACATGGTTGGAAGACAAACATGTCTAAACATTTGTTTGATTTCCACTTAATATTACTATTTAATCTTTAGTTGTCCTTGGAAAACATATACAATCCAGTTGTAACATTGTTTCAGTATCGTCAATATCTGTCATGATAATCTGTCTGTGCCTCTTACCTGTCTTTCCTTGCTGTCCTCTGTCCTCCTTATAACTGTCAAATAAGAAACAAAACAAAAAAACACTGCATTTTTCATTTCAATTTATGTTGCTAGAAAAATGAGTCATGATGTACACCATGTGTCCCTTTTTTATTTCTTATTTTTTCTTATTTTTTTATCCCTTTCATCATTCTTATTTATGTATGAAATAACATACATAGAATGATTTTCATTCTCTGCAATTACATGGTGACTCTGATACTGAACTGACCCATTGCAGTACTTTGCGCTCTCTCTCTCTCTCTCTCTCTCTCTCCCTCATGCAAAGCACAATCAAAACTAATGACTTCACAACAGCTGACTCACCTGAAAGGACACATCTTCAAAGAGACAATCAGGCACTGAATAACAAAAGAATATAGGTCAGACAATCTTGTTTTCATGTTGCCTGCCATCTTAAAATTCTTATTTTATCTGTCCTTGCAGCAGAATTAGAGATTATTAGATAGATAGATAGATAGATAGATAGATAGATAGATTATGTTTTTCTCGCACGCACACACACACACACACACACACACACGCACACACACACACACTCACATGCGCACACACACACACACACACCCACACACACACAGACACACACTCACTCAAATGTTTATGTAATAATGCCTCATATGGCCTCCTTCAATTTACTGATGAGGCCAGGGAAGAGCAATGGAACCTTTCCAAATATGAATTTTGGCCAGAGGGAGTATTTTTAATGTGGCACACTGAGTATTCTGACCGAGATGGAGGAGTCCTCAAATATGGGGTCACAGTCTGTACACACGAACTACAAACACATGGCTGTACCTTAGCAGGTGTGCACATACAAGGGAAGACACATCACACTTGTTTAGTACTTTTATGTTTACTATGTGAAGATGAATAACGGAAATGCAGAAGCTTTATCACATGTAGCACACACACACTGCAAATGCGCACTCACGCACAAACACACACTCTTCTAATAGTTTAAGTGCTGAAAGGAGAGCAGCATTTCATGGAACTCTCTTTTTATTGATCCATTTGAGAGATGAATTATTAAATCTAAAAAGTGAACCAACTGCCAGCCATACCATCTCTCTGTCTCGCTCTCTGACTCTTTCAGACAGACAGACACACACACACACACACTCCCTCTGTCACTCACTTACTCACATACACTGTAGACAATCACCCAATCACACATAAAGGACACTTGAGAATACAATTATTAGATTTTTTCACATCCATTTTACTTGATCTTTGAGTCTGTCAGTTCCTACCTTGCGGAACATTTAATGTGAGTGGAAATGTTATGAGAAAGTGCTTGAGAACTGTAATGGTACAGGCTGAACTGCATGCTTATGGCTATCCAACAATCAGTATGATTATGAAATGAAAACGAAATTATCAATAGTGATTTGTATATGAATTGCTTTAGCATTTAATGTTATCAAAATAGTTTGCAATGGAAAGTTCTGGTCTAAGTATTAAAGTTTCTGCCACAATGATTGTGAACATTCAGGAAGTGCTGTGCAGGATTACGTTTAATTCGCTTTTTAATCAACCAATCCAAGGGAATTAGTTTTCTTAAGATTCCAGCAATTGAGAAACTTTTACCTCAAAAGCCTCGTATACTTGAACGGAATAATTGAAAATGGGTGTTGAATCGACTCAAAAAGCAGAACTGTTGGCCCTGGAATGTGGTTCAGACCATTTGTTTATAAGTTTCAGTGAAATCTTTTATGAAGTGAAAAGCAGCATGTCCTTTGTGTATGATCTTGGACATTTTTTTTTAGGTTGATGGCTCGAATACTTGGTGGGCTACTTTAGAAGTGCACGTTTTTTTAGGGAGTGATGTGTGAACCATAGTGACCATTTGTCTGGTGATAAGGCAGTCTGGAGAAGGATGCCCATGCCAGGAGGGAGGTCAAGGCACCAACTCATTCCTCTTCCTAGACACTTCCATTTATCAGGCCTGACTGCATGCATCACACACCCTCAAGGTAGGGCTGTGTGTATGTGTGTGTTTTTGTGTATACGTGTGTCGGCTGGAGAAAGGGCGAAAGACCCACAGAGATGAGTAGAATTATGTGCGTGGGAGAGAGAGACAGACACTGAAACTTTGCAGGTAGACCTGGTGGGTGTGGAATTTCCAAATGATGTAAAATCCACTTATTTCTAACTCTGAGCAGATCCAAAAACTTAACATTTAGTTTGCAATACTATTTAACCTAGAGGCTTTGTGTGAAGGATAAATCTTTTAATGGAATAAATGTAGAGTTTGAAGTCTTTTGTCAGTGATGGAATTTCTGGCATCTAAAAGCAGAAACACTTTCCAGAGAGGCCAGAGAATATGGGATTAGATTTACAAGAAGTAACCAATGGTAATATAGCATAACTATTAATGAAGTATATAGTATAGTACAGTACAGACACGTGAAGGCAGCTGCATCCCCGGGGATGTTTGTGTTATCGCTGGCATTTTCAAAAAATACTCTGTCAACAACTAAAGATTTGCAAGATACAAAATGTTATTATGGCCAACAGACACTTTCAGGAAGTAAAGCATTTACATCAACTACAATAACTTTGTTTATTGATAGTTAGTGTTTTGTTTATTTTGTGTGTTATTTAAAGGAACAGTAGTAGTCAACAGTTAACATACAGTATATTGCATCCCTGCTCTTCTAAGATTCTTTTCTATGTATTGTATCTACATTTGAACAAATGCACATCTGCACATATACACATCACCATGTGAACACAGTTCTTCAAACACATTCATATGGTCTATAATTATATGTATTTTGTCACAGTGGTCACCTGTGTCCAACTAAAATGAGCTTTTCCCACGGAGGAGCGCAACCCTTTACATTGCTGTATCTACGTTTTATGCTGAAGCTAGGAGATGATGAGAGTGTAACCATTCAGCACAAATGTGAATATGGCCATTATGTGAATCTGTCAGTTTGTGTCATTTTAAGCTCTTCGTCATGACAGAAATAACCTTTTGTGTTGAATGACAGGATGGCCCCCAAAAGGCCATCCATCCAAGTCTGTTTGCCTCTTCTAGGAATTGATGACATGCAATAACAGGTGGCAGTAGCAACCACTACACCATGTAACACATACTGTCAAACAACGTACAAAAGCAATGTACTTTCTTGCATGCCTATCAACCTCTTACATGGACGTTTGGATCAATATATTTTGATATATTGCCTTGGATCAGTCATTCCTAACCCTCAAAGAAAGACAATTCATTTTGCATTTAGAGTCTTAAAAAGCTGAAAAAGAGAGATATTGTGATTAAATGACAGCTTCTGGATCGTCAGACTTGATCATTAAAGCAAATAGATGATGCTGTCATATACAATTCCCATTAAAGAACTTTTCACTGCTGAAGTGGAGTCAAATCAGCTTGAAGATGAGAGCGTCACAGTGTGAACAATTAAATCCTGACACGTCTTCTGCATATTTAACTGTCATGGTGGCGAATGTACAATAGCAACAGTTGAGAGAAAATAGACACAGGGATGCACACACACGCACAAGCAATTAAATCCTTGACATGGAACATCTTGAGGTGTCTTTCACACATGCTTACATTCCAATAATTGAACCTGCACTTTTAGGAGTGATATCTGTAGACAGATCAGATCTGTTCACTTGCAGCAGCAGCTCTGTTTTTTTCTTTCTTTTGTTTTTTTACGTCAGTCGTGTACGCAGCATCGAGGCAGCCAGGCCTGAACCTGTGACAGCAGCACAGTTGGTTGAGCACCTAGAGCTGCCAAGCTGTCAGTTTGATGTCTGAATTACAGTGCACACACATCTGCACCAGTCAACCCGCAGTTAATCTCAACATCTGTATGTGTAGTTGGCCACAGTTGACTGCATAGAAAGACATAAGGTTTGTAAAATGAACATGGCCAACTTGGAATGTGGGGTGTTTTTCTTTCCAAAACAGGTGAAAAAACAACGTGTAATAATATAACTAACACAATAGCAGATGTTGGTCTTTTAGCCACGCTAGCTGCATGACTCTTGGGTCGGTTGATTGGTTCATTACTTTGGTCCAGACTGAAATATCTCAATCTACTCAATCTCCATCTACTGAATGGATTTAAGATTTAGTAAAGATATCAGTGGTGCCCACAGGCTGAATTTGAATGACTTATGGACTTTTGACTGCTGATGCCACCATGAGGTTGACATTTGCGGTTTTGAGTGAAAGCTCTTGACAAACATTGGCTGGATTGCCATGAATGGCATTTGTGTTACCCTCAGGATGAATTGTAAACTTTGGTCATCCATAAATGTTCCATTTAGTGGCATCAACTAAATGAAATCGTCATAGTCCACATCTACACTTAAAACCCATTCTTTCAAACCTACCAAGCCTCTTAACTCCCACAGCTGATATTTTCCATGACATTTGTGTGGGCATGAACTCCTGTCTCTTATAAAATGGGTAAATGGGAGATACAAGATTTGTAAATGACATCAATGATATGCTTCTCTAAATTGCACCTATATTATATCTGCATGTGCTTTTGGGTAGATTGAGAGCTCTTCTGTCTAAGAGGCTCTTTTCAGGAGTAGCTCTGCTCTTGTGTCTGCATGATAAGGGCTTGGCTCCGATGACTGTTTCAATTCAAAATTCATAATTTGTCATGTCATTCACACATTATCCATTCAGCTCAGAAAGATCTGGATGGGAAAAGAGGCAGCACATCCAAAAGACTCTTGTGGTAATTCTACAGATACACAATTCAGGTACATTAGCAAAAATAACCCTGAACAGGATAAGCAGTTGAGAGGATGGATGGACTAGTAAAAGGGTAAATGGAAACAGAAGGCGATGATATGCAATAAAAACCTCCAGCTGGTATCAAACAGTGGATGTTGAAGTTACATGTGTCTCACCAACAAGGACGCCCACCACCATGTGCTGACAATCTGGGGTGCTGGAGTGGGCCCCTCTGTGATATACAGAGTTCTGATATTTTACAACCTGAACTGATCATTTCTCACAAGTTGATCCAAATCCAATAAAAAAATATATATTTTCTGGAGATATTTTAAATTTTTATATCCGTCTCAGATTTTGCTGTCAACAAATACTTTTCAGGACTATGGATTATCTATAGAACGAGTACATTGTTTCTGGAAAGATGATGGTCTTGTTTGCTTATGTAGGTTATATAGAGGCATCAGTATTACATTGAGACTCTCTCATAACCACTTAAAAGTTCCTTGTAGTTGCTTTAACTTGCCAAGAGGCAGCAAGAAAAAAAGAATTTGAAAGTTTTTAGCCAGAAATCATGTGCGTGTAGCAGGTTGGGAAAGATAGTATGGTCAATTGATATTTTGGTTTAACAATACAATTGTACAACTGATATTTTCATTCCACCACAGTGAAATTAGTGTAGATTTGCAGACCCAGTGTGAGTGTTAGTGTGTGTTCTCCCGTGCCTAGTGGGACATAGTTTCCACTCAGCATGTGTTAAGGAGTAGAAGTTGAACATAATGGCTGTATAATCCACACACTCGCCATTACCAGGTTTCCCAGCACTGATAAAACGCAAGCACACACACACACATACACACTCCGCTTGGACTCCCACCAACTCCACTGGGCTTCATCACCTGCACTTCACAACATCCGATAACATTACCATGCTCTCGGTATTCTCTCCCACCCAACTCTGTGTGTATGCCTTTCTCTTATCCCCTTTTCCCTTCCCTGCCTTTAATTTTTTCTGTCCCTCAGTTGTGAGGAGGACAAACATACAGAGGGCAGAATTACCATGGAGATGCACTCAGCCTAGTCAAAGGCCCAACAGAGGTATTAGCCTGATAGGATCTGTGGTACTTCATCACACACCGTCAAACGCACACATATTGGCACGTGAACAAGCGTGCTCAAAGAATGCACGCACACACTCACAAATACACACAAATGCATGTTTACACACATACAATGACTGATTGGTCTTTCCTTATCTGATGTTTCAGCCAATGGTTTATTTCCATTCCTCGGCCAGGGAATTGTCTCCAAATGCTTGCAGTGAGAAAACTCATTCCGATGATCTGGGTCAGATAGAGGCACTTCCATCGGCCACAGACAATTTCGGCTTGGAACGACGATAGAACTTTAAAGAGAGAGGGAGAGGGAGGGAGAGGGAGAGAAAGACTGCCTCAAGACAAGATGCACCACAGATGATAAAACAAGGGAGTTGATATCCACCCAGTGGTCTGCCAGACAGATAAATACATTACTCTCTGTGTGTCTCTGGAATGAATATTCAAAATCCAAACTCTTTACATTCTCAACTCCATCAAACGTGTAAAGCTGTGTGCTTATATAGACCCATTTCTCCTTTTGTCATGCCGAGCTATAAATTGCTCCGCACATCTCGTAAATCCATGGAACACCACTTGGAGGGAAATGGTTTCTGTTTTCTCCGGTAGCACTTTGGCTTTGGGGAAATTGGTTTGCAAACAAAGACATGCATCAAAAATATCTAGCTATTCCAAGTCTGAGGAATGGCTGTTTTTCTTTTTTATCATATCCCCTGTGTATGTAAGGAAACTTTGCCAACTACAATGTGAGGGAATACAATTCAAAAGCAAAGCAAAAATAATAAATTGTATGTAACAGTGCATCACAAACAAATTAGCAAATCAATACACATTACACCCAAAGTGACTTTCACATTTTCACTCATTTTGAAACTGAATGTAGCGTAAACATTCTGGTAGTCTACTTTGATACATCAAATTGATTGCAGAGAAATTTCATTGAAAAAACAGGAATGCCTTCATTCTGGATTTTGATGTAGCCATCTGCCAAACAGTTTACATTTCCAGTATTTGTTATGCTGGGAGAGGCATGAGCATATATTTACAGCATCTGTACTTTCTCTGATGCAAACAGACCAGGTAAACACAGGGGTAATCTTAGGGACAAATTAGACTATTTAAATTTTCAATTCATCTTGACAAAAGAGCATCTCGTGCTCCGTACAAACTTAACATTACGCTTTTGTCTCCTAATGTAAATCATCGCACGCCATAGGACCAGGGTAGAAGTCATGCTGTAAATGTCAAACATATGTGACGTTAACGGGTTTGCTCATATCAGCCTGCAAATCGATTAGGATGGTTAGGACTGAATCTATAAAATCCTCACATCACCAGATAATCTGTGCTGACAATCAGTTCCAACCAAGCCTTTGATCAAGATTTCCCCTCCAGCTGTCAGGATGAGCAGATCTGTTGTAAATTGGCCCCATAATCCTCGAGTGTGTCCTTAGATAGTCAAAAATGGAAGATAGGTAAATGGGAGGAGATGGCAATGGAGATGATTAAATAGATTGAGAGGTTTTTTATTTTTTACAGTATAGCACTGAAAGGCTTATGCATCATAGCAATCGATAGTTTGCATATGATATGTCAACTAATTCTGCCAGCAGTAAACATCATACAGACATTTCAGATAACAAAGACTGGGACCAGACCAATTATTTCAATCAATTTATCCGATTAGAGGGTCTAATCCTTTGATCCCCCCACCTGGAAGTATTTCCTTCTCACTTCTTTACACCCTGCCTGTGCTCTTCCACACTCTCCTCATTAACCTTTTCCCTCTCTGCCCTCCTTCTTCTCCCCCTCTTTTACTCCACTGATGGCTCTGTTAATATAATAATGAGTAAATTAAAGGGTCAGAAAGGGATCATTCACAGCACTGTGGAACAAAATGAGATATTGGATCAAAAACTCTGAAACAATCCTGGCAACAAGATTTCCCTGCAATTGTTTTATTTGTAAGCAGTTATGCAGAGGCAGCTTCTCTTCAGTGTAAATGTGCTTAATAACTTAAGTTAGTTAACTAACAACTGTAAATAGAGCGACTCGCCATTTATATGCACGTGCATAAAATCAGGGTGTGATCCACTTTAATTAATAGCTCTCTATCTTTGGAGGTTGGCCCAATGTGAGACAAAACCACATACTGTTCTCCTTGTCCTTGCTGTCATTGTCAGTGAAGGAACCTGGAATCTGGCCACAGATGAGGGAGTGTGTGTGTGTGTGTGTGTGTGTGTGTGTGTGTGTGAGAGAGAGAGAGAGAGAGAGAGAGAGAGAGAGAGAGAGTATGGTAATGCAGTAATGTTGTGTGTTTGGGTTATTTGTCATACAATAAACCATTATTTTCGTTATTCGAGATTGTTATTTCCATGTTCTTTGTGGTATTTCTTATGTATCACTATGAAGTCACTAATATTAAAGGGGTAGTTCACATTTTTTGAAGTGGGCTTGTATGAGGTACTTATCCATAGTCAGTGTACTACCTACAGTAGATGACTGTCCAGTGCCCCCAGTTTGGAGAAGCCGGCAGCTGTACCGACATGGACGCTCAGCGATCAATGCCTGTGGACGGGGTCAGTAAATATTTTAAAGCCACTACGGCACCCCCAATGGCTGAATTATAAAAGGGCTCAAAGCAACACAAAATGTAGCCTGCAATAGTTTTAACCGGGATTTACTTGTTTTCACAAAAAATCCATAATGATAATATAATAATAACATATCATATAAATATTGATAATTTTCAAAGACACAGTCATCGCAACAACTTTCTAAACATATTGGAGAAGCATATGGCTTGAATAGGATTGATTTTCCAGACATTTTATCTTCCTTAGATATCAACACTAGACAGTGACTGAACATATGGGCACAGAGAGATGATTTGTAGAAAACGACCACATTCAAATTAAAGATGACATTGCCCTTTTTTCACATGTACATGCCCTAAAGCATTAGTTCAACATTTTGGGGAATATGCTTATTTGCTCTCTTTCTATCTGTCCATTAAATATAAGGCTAGAGCAAACTGCTGGTTGGCTTAGCTTACCACAAAGACTGGAAACAGCTTTCCTAGTCCTGAAACCAAAGTGTAAAAATGACAAATTGCCATAAAATTGAAACTTTACTCACCATAGAAAATTCTTTTTACAAGTTGAACCCAGATTGCTGAGCTGTAATGTCAAATCATCTGCTTCTGTGTCTGTGTCTGCTTCTCTGTTGTAGTAGCATTTCATGCTCAGAACACATTTTATGTTGTTAAATGTATGCAGTAGGTAAAGAATTATGCCGTTTCAACATCAACAAACTAAATTGGTTTAATGCAATGGTAAAACATTTTAAATGGCAAGCATACAGAGGCAGACAGAAAGGCTGCAGGAGGCCTATGGAGGAGACAAAGATAAAGATGTAGACTGAGGAATAGTGTCAGGAAAAGTCTGAACTTAGACTTTATGATGCTAAATGGAGTGGAGAGACTGTCAGTCGCCAGCTAGGCCGCTTGATGGAAATGACACTCGGGTTTTATTGTAGTCCTAAAAGAGAAGTTTTGTCTCCTAAATCATTCATCGTGGAAGTTGTTTTAAAACTTTGGGGATAGCTACCTGACTTTTTCTGTGGATTTATGTCTTTTGCAGGATTAAATGTGTCTTCAGGTGGGTGTGGGGACACACACAGGTGCAGGTGTGTGTCCTGCCAGTTGACTTATGTTGCCAAGTGGTCTGAAGTGAGACTTCCTGTTTGTCTGTCTGCAGTCTCCAAGATAAGTAGGTCCTACATTCAACATTTTCTTTAACTAAAAATTCATGTGCTAGATTCTCTAGCTATGAACTTCAAGAGGGCTTCTATTTTTCTTCAGTCCCTCTCAAAAAATCAAATACTTGTTTTTTCCATCACTAATAACTACTTCCTAGTCTGCACTGTTTTTTTTTCTTGAGCCTGCTTCTCTTTTCTCTCAACTTCTTCAGGTTTACTTTTCAAAGAGAGATTTCTTTAGGTTTATACTTCCTCAGTAGTCTTCAAATCCACTTTGACCTTACCTTGAAGGGGAATTCCCGCATAATGGTGAATAAAGTTCTTGTTATCAAAAGCACAGTCCTCAGATAAAAAATTGTACTTCGCTTTTAATTTCTGCCTTTTCTGTTGTATTGAGTCAGGTCATCTTTCATTTTTCTTTCACTTCCTTCAAAACTTGAAGATTGACTTTGCCAAGCTCTCACTGGAAGAACTGTGCAGAGGATATGGAGCTCTATGGGAGCTATAGATGGGTTCAAGTAAGTAGTTGTACAGAGTGAACTTAAAACCATTTGTTGAGGTTTAACTTTTAGCTATTAGATGCTGACACACACTGCTGTGGCATATTCTTTTTTCTTCATTAAAAAAAGATAAGTTAATGCTAGCGGCATGGCTCGGGATGGTCTGTCTGGCAGTTGGTCCACCACTTTGGTGCAAACTGAAATGAATAACTATTTGATGGATTGCCATGAAATTTGGTTTAGATCCATGTTGCACAAAGGCTGAACTGTAATCATTGTGTTGATCCCCCTTTGGTTTACAACCAAACACATCCAAAACTAATTACATTCAGTTTACATCAGTTTCACCTGCACTTTATGTTTAGCTCTAATTAGAAAATGTTTTGCATGTTAACACGCTAAACCAAGATGGTGAGCATTACACCTGCTTAACATCAACATGTTAGCATTGTCACTGTGAAGGTAATTAGACTACATATTATAACATATAGCCTACTGTTGGGCAAGAAACTCACCTTGTGTCATTTTAGTTCTGGACCAGATGGAAAGGTTTGTATTTGAGTGGGTCTGAGTTGTCCTGTAAATGAAAAATTCTAGTCACGTGGTCAAGTGTTTGAAACTATTTGACCCAGGCATAGGAGCATACAGTAAACATAGGGATTTTTCATAAATAATGGCTACATAACAAGTATGAAGAATTTGCAAATATATATATATATATATATATATATATATATATATATATATATATATATATATATATATATATATATATAACATTAGGTACTTTCTCTGAAAAGTACAAAGTAAAAAGAACGTAGGCTATATCGGCCATCAAAGGTCAGGGTGAGTGAGAGAACACAGCACCACTGGAGCATGCAATGCATAGCATTTCTCCTCCATTTCCCCTCCTTATGTGACTCTGATTATAGAACAGTAGAAGAATACTGTCATAGAACATTTAAACAATGGCATCCCTTCACATGAGAATCTGTGACATTTTTAATGTGATCCAACATGCCTAGGCGATGGGAACACTAGATTGTTGAATGGCTGGCATCTGGTGTAATAAATTTTAGACTAACTGGGCGTGTGAAATACACTTACAAATTCAATTCAAAAAGCAATTCTTTTCTTGTCTAAATAGGCTTGTGCGTGTCTGGATCTAGCAATTGGAAACCGTATGTCAAGCAGTTCAATTTTAAGGAGCGATATATTGTAAGCTAGATTTTATTTGACATTTTATTTTCACGTCTCACATCTGTCGTGTTCTGTTGAAGCAAATGAATAACAAAAAATATAGGCATAACAATGTTAAGCAAAATATAACAGTGGAATCAGTAGAAGGATGCACAACATTGTGCAAGCATAATCAAGTTCCCAAGAACAATAGGTTCTAAGTTCAGTGACAGATTTAATAAAGAGTTCAATAGCAAGGATGAAAATGATCTTAACCTACAGCTTTTATAGATTATTCCCTCTTACAGTAGATGCATGTTAACTACTGGGTAAAAGGTCACAGCCAAACTGACCTGTGAACAGAAGTATAATAATAATAACAAGTAATAGACACAGAAATAACTTTTTACACACAAATTTTCATTTAAGTGTCTATATATATTGTTTTTATCTATTCACTGTGTTCTGTATGTGTGCCTGCTTTTCGAGACTGTGCTGTCCTGTGCATATGTGTTTGTGTGTGTGTGTGTGTGGGTGTGTGTGTGCGTGTGCATGTGCGTGCGTGTGTGCGTGTATGTGTGTGTGCACTCTGGCACAGTAAAACTGTTAGCACAGCTGTCCAATCCAAAGAGACACAGGAGGCGGGACACAGGTGTCACATCTACAGCAAACCACATCCATAATTATCGGACTGTGTTTACCTCATTGGCAGTGTGTGTCTTGCGTCTGTCTTTATTTATTTATATGTGTGTGTGTGTGTGTGTGTGTGTGTGTGTGTTTGTGTGTGTGTGTGTGTGTATGTTAAAGGAATCAGTGAGCTGAAAGTTCAATCAGTTTAATCAGAAAGAGCACAAAAAATTACAGGGACGTGACCAGGGGAATACGATATGTAAGACATGATGCTTAAGGACACATGGGGCTCGCGGAGGAGAGTATTGCCAATATCATAATTTCTCTGGAGTCAACATGATTACTGCCCCCTTGAGGTTTGGAGGTCCCATCCCGATGACAGGATTATTACTTAAGGGGCTATTAGTGTCCCTTCCCAGTCATAGCTACCAATGCCAGGGACATTTATTACTGCTGCTCCAGACTCTGACTTTACCTCTCGAGGGTAAGTGGGAAGTGGGAACTAAGGTTTGTCATAGGAGGACAGCCCATGGGGCAAATTGTGTTCCACCAAGTTATCATTATTATAGACCCTTGTCCTTGTGATGTTTATCCCTAGAGGCCTTTGATGAGGTATTTGAAGTACATAAAGGTCATAATCCACCGTGTAATAGAAATCAGTTTTTCTTAGAGCATTGGAATGGTTATGTAAAAGTCTGTATGTTATCATGAAGTTATAGCTGTGTGTTGTGCATTTTTAGCTCTTTTCATCAAGAATAAGTTGAAAAGTCATCTTCACAAATTTTAAATTGTCCAAATTGTCTATTATATAAAACTCTCCTATAATGGATATTCAGCAGCACCCAGAGCAGTTAGAGGTTACATATTAAGTGAAGGTGCAGTGCGTTTGGGCAAGTATGCTATTTATTGCTAAGTTTCATTTGTGAATGAATTACTGAAATTCACTTTTTTCAACTTTTTCAAACAATGTAACACGTGTATCCCAAATAAAATTGTACCTGCTCTCTGAATCATCACTTTACTAAGACTTGCACTGAGTTGCCAGTTTTTTAGGTGAGGTGTTTCTGTTATTTAGCCTACCATCATTAATTTTAATGGGTTGGCCAAAATAATAGAAACAGCTGTCACTATAATGTACCACAAAATGACCATACAGTTGAATCAACACCTCTCCAAATTATAATCTCTATGATTTATTGTAGGACTGTCCTTTTAGACTGCATTAGTTTTAGCTACTGTAAGTGTACCTAAACTGGCAGTTGAGCAAATTTTTTAGGTTAATCTGGTCCAAAAATGTGGTCCATTTGGTGTGTTACACCCACACATAAAATTGTAATTGTAAGCTTTCATTTCATCACAGAAATCCCAAACTCACTCCACCATTTCTGAGCACTTACATTCACGGCACATTTGCCATTGTGAGTTACCAAGGAGTTACCTTGAATCCATTTTTACACATCCATTAAACCTGGAGTGCCCTTCTACCTCCGGTACATTGAGTCTGGTAGATTTGCTTTGGCAGGTATTCAGTGACCTCATCATGACCGCAGACACTCAGACGTTTCCCTCTCCGCTCGCAATTGGCGGTTATCTCTTTTCTCTCGTCTCATTGTGGAATGTTCCGATGCTCAATTCACCTCTCCTCTCCAACAGGTGTCACAGCGGAATGAACTGCAGGGAATTGAGTCCAGAGATTGGCAAGACAGCGACGAAGGGACGGCAGGTGTGTGAGGGGTAGATTGTGTGCAAACGGGTGCCATTTAGTTGTTGTAACTCTAAACTCAAAAACTTTTGTCATTGAAAAAGCATGTTTAAAATGACTGTCAAACAATTCCATAGTTTTCCCTTCAAGAAAGTGCTTATTTTAAATAAATACATATTTGGAAAAACATCTATACTTTTTAGAAAAAAAAAAAAACATTAAGTAACAGTGTTACATATGTGTGTCCATATGTGCGTGCATGTGTATGTACCTAGGTATGTTTTGGTGTGTATCTGTGTGTTTTTTTGTGTGAGTGTGCATGGCCGTAGGTGTGTGTGTGTTGTAAAATAGTCTTGGCATTAAAATGCATTGCAGTAATGTTTTTGAGCTAGAAATGCGCATTTTATTTTCAGTGAATGCATATGATCTTTAGTTTGTTAGTTATTACAAAGATTCCGCAACACTTTATATCATTGCTGTGGGTTGCTAAGGCACCAACTCGGTAGAATGGCCCAAGTGTACCCAGCTGCGGGTATATGTGTGTGTTGTTTGTGTACATATATTTCTGTGAGGAACGCTGATATGTGTGTTTTTGTGTATGTGAGCGTGAGCGAGCATGTGTGTGAGCGAGCGTGTGTGTGCGTGTGTGTGTATGTGTGTGTGCCAGTCTCTGTATGTTAAAGGAATCAGTGAGCTGAAACGTGTGAGCTTGTGCCATAGGGTTTCCATATTATAACCACTTTCAAAACCCCCCTACCTCCAAAACCCTGCTGAGGCAAATGGAAATTTAAACTAACCACTTCAGAAAGCTGATTTTTCTACCCAGTCGCCTGTTCTCACTCTCTCTGGCTGTAGCTAACAAGGCAATTGACAGGGTGATATGAGCACCATTTCCATTCTGGCATTTCCTAATGTTAAACACCAGAGTAATCAACAAGCTGCCTGCCTTCCTGTCTGTGTCCCTCGCTCCCTCCCTCCGCTCTACACCACCGCTCGCTTGCTCCCTCTGTCTCTGCTAGCATTCATTTAACACATCCATATTGGATTTCCTAATGCCTACAGCCAACCAAGTGGCTTGTGCTGCTCGCATCTGGTGCACTTTTGTTACAGACAAGCCCAATTTGTGTTTGTGTGTGTCCGTGCACCTGCCTGTGTAAGAGAGAAAGGGAATTTGACTGTGACAGTGTTTTTATGTGTCTGTAAGAGTCTGTCCTTGCTGTTGTATTACATGGGCTCTGATTTCAATCTGTGTCAGAGGAATTAAATTTAAATCAGAGCCCATCACCTTCAGAGACTCTGTATAAACATGGGGGCTTTTTGTTGTGTTATATATGAAATTACAAGATGCATATAGGTTGGAGAGTCAGGGAAACAGGAAGAGAGAAGAAAGCAAGGCAAAGGCAAAAGCACACACAAATACACATAAATAGTGGTGTGAAAGGGTGTGTCAATGTCATGCTACATTACAAATGTTAAATAATTTTAAAACAATGGGAAATTGTGTTACAGTATGTTGTCTTGACTTTCCCAACATAACTATTTGCCTTAATTGCTTACAGTTACAGTAACAGTTACATTCATTGTTGTTACATATTTTTGCCTCTAAAATCAGGGATATAAATCTTGAGTAAATTGTGTATGTTTCCTCTGAGTCCTTCACAAAGATCACCCTTCACTTTTCAGTGATTTATTTGTTGGTATTTATCATGCTACAATTTTCCCCCACCATTTATAACTGGGAATCAGGATTTGGGGGTATTTGTAATTACAATTTGAGTTTTTCTTTTCCTCCCTGCCTGCCTGTCAACCCATCTAACGTTTAACGTCTATGAAAATGAGGCATCAAGAATCCTCATAGATTGGCCAAAAGCAACTGAACTCTTCCATGGAAAATTTTCTCTCTTTTGATGGTTTGCAGATTAGACAGGGAGTATGCTATTAATGAGTGAGATTACACCCAGCCGTCACTAACCGGATTATGGTTTATTACAGCTCAATTTTCCTGTGCTATCCAGCTCTACTCCTCCTTTTCTCTTCCCTCTGTCTTTTCATTTCCTCCCTCTCTTCTCTCATCTTTGACCTCTCTCTGTTAACCCTGAGTGTGTGTTTGGGTGTTACTGGTGCATCTGCATCTGCTTGTAGGATTTTGAGTGCTTTTCAATGCAGATATCAGGTTCCAGAAACTACATGGGCCAAAGGAATACGCAAGCCTGAGGACACGCACACATTTCTGCACACATAAACACACGCAGTGTGAACAATGTGTCAACACTGAGTTAATGATGGATAATAAAAAATATGCTAATGGGCCAGCAGGAGGTAGAGAATGAGTGTTTCACCATCAGAAGTAGAGAGAAGTTTAAAGAACCCTATTTTGACAACTTAATTACTTCTAGCTGGGATATGACTTTGAGTTTTACTGATTAACCCCATTAAAAAAAAGACAGAAAACCAAAGAAGGCACAAGAGTGTAGAAAGAAAGAGGAGATTGTTTCTAGCAGCTTTTGTAGTTAGGAGACAGGGAGAGGCGCTAGCTTCCACCATTCGGCAGAAATGAAATGAAGAGAACAGACATGAAAGGAGGGTGAAACAAAGACAGAATGATAGTGACTGTGAAAAGAGTTTGAGACAAAAAAGCTGACAGACTTGGGATGGAAGCAGTACTTAAGTCTGTATCTCTAGCATTCTGCTTTTTTCACAAATTGGGGATGCCGCTTTTCTCTTCTTCCCCTCATCTCCTCCTACTCCTCTCTTTTCCTCTTATAGTTCCCCCTCCTCTGCTTTAAACCGTTGCTGTACTCCTGTCTATGTCTCAGATTTTGCCTTTTCCTTTTTCACCTCTCTCAACTGCAGGGGGGGAGGGGGGATTACAGCATTGGGTTAGGGAAACAATAGGCCTAACACAGGGCTTAAGTGGCCAGAACCAAACTAAATCAAACATTTCGCTGACGGGGGTGCCGCGGTAATCCTTCCATTTTATTCTTGTTTTTCGCTCGCCTTTTTACCCCTCTCTTTCCCTTTTTTCTCCCCTGCATTTGTCGAGAGCCTTCCCTCTTGTATGCCTTTAATCAGGGCTTTGTTTTTAGAGTTGGGTCCACCAGCGGCGCTCCTCTCATATTAAGAGTGCTTAACTGGCTTTAAAATACTAGTAAGTAGTGTGTTTGGTGGATGGGTAATGAAGGAGGGTTAAATGTAAGCTCAGTACAAAATACCCACTATGATGACTGATAAAAAGTGATGGAATTAGTCACTGCGTAATAAAGAAGCATTCTTGTTCATTCAACCCTGACTGGGTAAAAAACCTGTGTGCAGTTAACAAATAGATATGTTTTTTAGAGCAAATGCTGAAGATGAATCAACCAATAAAGTTAAATGAACCAATAAAGCAACTACAAAAGGGAAGCAGATAAAGAGATAAGTATAGTGCAACCCATCCTCATACTGAATGAAGAGTGTTTTCAGCACCCTCTACAGGACCGGACCAACCTATTCACCTAAACAACAGAACAGTTTGTTTGCCAGTGACTTCCAAAGCCACATACATGCCCGCCGTATCGGACCTTCGTCATCATGGTAACAATAATAAACACGTGCTTGACATTGTGAAACGGTTGTTTGGTTAGGTTAGGCATCAAAACTACTTGGTTAGTTTTAGGAAAATCATGGATAGGGTCAAAATAAGTACCTAAGTGACTAATGTAACTAACAGACGTAATGTAAGTTTAAATGTAACTTAAAATAACACAACGTTAATTTTTGATTTCACACAAACAATGGGAAGCCAACAACAGTGTCCTCTGTTTGTATGACCCAGCCATCCAACCCGACCTTCTCCCTATGTGGACTTTGTGGCTTTTCATACTACGTCACCTTACTTTCACTTATTCACACAACAGCAAGAGGTCGCATACATAGTGGTCGAATTTAACCACCTGAAAATGTCTTACCTCTGTTGTCATTTTCTGTATGAGGATGGGCTGATATGTGGCTGTCATATCTGGGTTGGGCTGACATGTGGTTAAAAATGAAAAAGGAAATTAATAAAGAGTGGCTAGACTGGTTTTCCTACCAGAGTTGTTCTGGGTAACTATGGCTTCTAAATGATGCCTGTAACTGTCTGGAAACTGATCTGGTATCATTCAGTCATCATCAATGTGTAGAGCCAAAAAGGGCCTCTTCAAAACAAGACAGATGGTTACCAAATTGGACTGTACAGAATTCACCACATGCATTGGAAACCGAGAGAGAGTGGGACAAATTTGGAAAAAGACAACAGAAAAAAAAGATGGATGTGTTTACAAACTCTAGCTTCCCATTTACATATTGAGTTTGTTTATTTCTAGATTTTCATGGGAACCAAGTACATGGGTGGGTTTGGAAAGGGACAATGCTATATTTAGATGAGAAATAAAAAAAAGATAGGTAAAGGGCCTCCAAATCCCTCCAGGCCACTGTGTGAAAGCTAAATGTGTACCTCGTAAATGGAAGTGTGAAACAGCCCCCCACCCAGCCTCTCTCTCATATGCACACACTAAACACTGCTTTCCTCTTTCTCTTTCCATCCTCTGTCTCTGTACCTTATTCTTCTGTCTCCTCCTAGGTAACAGAATGTCATGTAGAGAGGACGCTGTAGTGGCTGCTCTGCATGTGCTATGATAACAAGGTGTCAGGATTCCCTTAGGGTAGATATGCACTACTGGAGATTTGGCTGCTCGTCGGATAACATCATCAGATAAGAAAAATACGGAGGAAAGAAAGGGAAGGAAGAGGGCCACACAGGCACACTCAAGCTAGAATACTAAACGACATAAGGAGACATTGATATGCATGCTTACAGATACACATATTCAGTGCAAGCATGCAACTAGACAGAGATGTAAATATACATACAATTATGTAAGCACACGTACAAATATACAGGCAGATGCTATGCAGCAAAGAAAGCATGTGAAACAAAAATTGATTTAAACCTAAAGAGTACGGACCAGTATCATCAGAAATGCACCTCATAATTCACATCCAGCGCCAACGTTCAGTTCAAATGCAGGAAGTGTTTGACCTATATGTAGTGAGGCAGAAAATAAGAGTGCAGAGGTTGTGGTGGCGGGTGGGTGTGTAAACGATGTCCAAAACACTGCAATTAGCAATCACCTTTTTATTAATGGTAACCATGATCTTCCCCAAAGGGTGCAATTTCCACTTAACAAAATCAGTTTTTATCCACCTCACTTTTTTAATTTCCGGTTAATTTTTTACCATATTTTAGCCCGCTATAGTCCATGAGAGAAGAGAGCAGTATTAAAAAAAACACTTCTTCCATTATTCTGCAAAACCTTGTAATTGAACATAATCCAAGGTTTTGCAGAATATTAATGTTCTGGTCTTGCGATAAGGTTGAATGGCACAACCAAAAATCAACATTTTCCCCAAGCTCTCTGATGTGTTGAATAATGAGTTAACATCACACTCAAATCAAAGTGAAAATTGGGGATTTGAGAGTATTACTGGGTGCTTTAACAACAACCAGGGAGTGTACTGTTCCTTTAATCTAATGCTGATCATGATAGATGATATCCCATCATCTTTTGTTGTCTTCCATTTGAATTAATATCTCTAGACGGCGTAGGGGACATAAAGAAAGCTCACCTGGGAGCATCCCACCAGGCATTCAGACAGCTGTTCATTTAAAAGATAGATTACAGCTTAATTTACAAACTGTAATTAATACACACAACTTCCCATATGCAGTGGAGAGGGACACAAATAAAACAGTATAACAACAACATAGTCCACATCATGGCAGCTTGGGAAATTGTCCATATTTTAATTTTGTATCATAAAGGTTTATCTTTACTTTGAATGTGTGCCAAAGTGGAGAGCATCTCACGGAAAGTTCGAAAACTTAAGTTTATTATAATTAAGGGAATAGGTGGTTTCATTTCCTCACCAAGACAGGACAGAGAGACAGACTTTGCCTCAGGCTCTGACAGATTTGCCTAAGAAGAAATGTTGTGGATGAAAATGACCAAGAATGCATAAATATGTGAAGTTAAGAGGGCAAGGTATAGGGGGGTGAGAGTGGGGGGAGGTTTCATAAGTACACAGGAAAAGTGACTGAAAACCTTGACAGAAGATGACAGAACTTTTTCAAAACAAGGCTTTGATGTGTTATATACACATATTTTGAGTAAACAAGTGATTATCATGCACAATGGGTACAGTTATTCAAAGGCATACATGTATATATTTTTTTCATCCATTACATATAGTTTTTGCTTTTATTTTGTCTAGCGTAGGGGCACTGAATTACCTTGGCATATTTTTTCAGGGATGCAGCAATAACTAGTTTTGTCCTGTGCAACCAGACAGTTTGTTACAAAACAGTTCTGCCAGATTACCTTAAAAAAGCAGTGTTGGGGAAGCTACTTTGAAAGCATAGCTTTTCAAACTACCAAGTACTTCACACTGGAAGAAGTTGAACAACAACAAAGCTACCCTAGGGAGAAATGTAGTTTGGTTAACTACGTAAAAAAAAGTAGTTCAAACTGCTTTGAAAAAAAAAGCTCAAATTGATGATGTACATGTGATACAAAAATTATAACAAAACATTAATACAGCAAAGTCAGATGCCTGCAAAAAATGGCACTCTGAGTTCACTGAGTTCATTGCAAAAAGTTCCCACTTGTTCACGTCATACATAAACCACATCATAATTAATGTCGCCCCTTTCACACATCGACTTCTACCCTGAAATTATCCGGGCATTGTCCGGCACACTGTTTGCGTTAACGCAAATGTCCACATCCGTTGGAGTGGATGTGTGAATATAGCAACTCTCTGGACAATTTACAGCGAGCGAGTGGCCATTTTGACTTCCAGCAGTCAGCTCTCCTCTCATCCACAGCTGCTGTATTTTATAAATGGGGCTGGTGCTGGATAAATGCAGCAAACCAAAAGCTGCGTTAGCTATCGGTAATGGAAAAAAGGACTTCCTCTGATTTCTCATTAAATGAAAAGTGAAAATCTTAAAAACGCACAATTACAAACTGCAGGGAATTTTTGCATCACGTCCTGCCTCCTAAATGGACTAATTCCAGTAATTCCAGGCTATAGACTTTTACACAATCAGACCTCTTTTTGCAACCAGTGGAGTCGCCAACTGGTGGCCAGTAGAGAGAATGCAGGCTTATGGAATTTCTGCAGTGGCTTAATTTTTCCGACCCCAAGGTTACCGTTTGGAAAAAGCCCAGAAAATGCTAAAGCGTGGCTTCTTGCTCGCAAGCGGAACATTATTCTGAACATTAGACATCAGTTCTGTGCAAACCTACGTAAGTTAGCCTAATGGTTGTGGGTTGACTCAGAGAATAAAAATAATTACCGTAAATATAATTAACTTGCCCATGGATGTGGAATTTGATAGCCTGGCATCGCCAGACTAATTCTTAAATGCGTATTAGTCTGGAACCTCTCAATTCATTTTTGATTTACAAGGGGCGTTATCAACGGGCGTAGAATACCAATCAGAGTGATAAAACACCGTCCTATCGGACAGTACGTCCTGTTATAAGTTCGGCAAACACATATTTCTTATCAACATAGAGTTTAAGTGCAGTTGTTTGTTCTCCAGTCCGTTTTATACTGCCACTTTAGCCGGCCGGGGAACGGGATCTGCCATATTGGATATCTACAAAGATACTTGAATGGCGCTTGTCTCTGTCAGCCATCGTATTAAAACAAAAATATAATATATAATATGCTGTGTAATGTGAATTTGGACATGAAGAACTACTTGGGTTACCCTCCAATACATCCCTGCTGGGGACCCAATACTGTCATGTGACTCCTGACTCCAAGGCTATTCCTTACTACAATTTCCCATGGAGACTACGCCTAGTCATCCACAGGGACCTTGCCCAAATAGACGTTTATATAGCCTATATAAATATAGAAATGTGTCAGACAATAGAAATGTGTGTTTCCATATCCGAATAGTTGTCATTGTCTGGCAAGTAGCATTAGATGCTTGCACATTACTCCTCTTGAGCCAGATGAACAGATGCAATAGCAGTCCTCAGGGCACACATCATACACATGGCCTTCCTTAACCTCACTGGGGCATCTGATATTCATAAACTCTAAGATCTTTCTTGACTGTTATTTTGTTTGCCACCCACTTTCAAACCATCTTGAAGCAGAGTTAAAAACTTCTGATGAAGCCTGGAATCTGAAAACACAACAATTGAAATTACTATTAACATTATTGATGAAAGCATTATTAAGTTAAGTATTAAGCAAGAGTTTAGATCATTGTTTGCAAAAACAATAGGAATACAATAGAAATACTTGTTGTACACTTTCATTGAGCGAACACACTGATGCCTGAAGATGTATGTTGTTTAGCCAAATCCACCTATTGTTTGCTTTTGTTGGGACTACGCCAAATATTGATGAATATGCACTGCCAAATTTGACAAGACTTGAATGATAACTTTTCTAGTTAGCAGTCCGGGTGAATGCACAATATCCCCGACACTGTTGTTAAGGGAAATAATTACCTGAGACTGTGGTAATTGCCTTAAAGGGGAATACTGCCGATTTACAACATTTAAATATGTTTTTTTTCTTACATTCGAGAAGTTCTATGATGAAATTACCATCGGGAGAAAAATACATATTTAAATGTTGAAAATCAGTAGTATTTCCCTTTGATAATTAGCTCCAACCGTGATTAGCAAGTAACAAACCTCTATTTTGTTCCAGACCACAAACCCATTTGGGTAGTTTACATCTCATGTGTCGATACATTGAGTGTGAAACTTATTTAATTTAATAATCATCCACTGTAATAATTGTTGATTGCCCTTTCTATACAAAATGTATTCCTCCTTTGATTTCTGTTGGACTTAATGATCTTAACTGACTGCCAAGCAAAGCATTGTACTTTGTTGTGATTGGCATACAAAATGTGGGCTAAAATAATAATCTACCTCTCAATAACATTGTTTGTTTTAGAGTCTGCATGATTGAAGTAACAGCTGTACAGCAATATGTAGCCAATATCTTTCCAGTGCTTTTGAAAATACTGGTGCACTAAATGGTATTTCTTAAATGTCTGGCAAAACTCAGCTGATGTGGCTCTCTAGCCCTCCTCCTAAGAGAAATGTAAGCAATAAATTTGGTCGGAGTATATTTATCTTTCAAAAACAGTGCTAGGGGATTTTTTATCCCATTAAACACACCCATTAAAATCCATTCAACATATGAACCATAAAAGTCAAGAACGAAAAGTTACAATATTGAAATTTTAGGCTTTATTTAAAAAATACAGCTTTAGCATAGATTTTTATGTGACATTGGAATCCAAATATTCCTGAAGTTCATTATGCCCCCAGTCAATTTACTAAACAAGTCAGTGTCTAAAAATTATTGTTGCGCAAGTTTTCATCTTACAAAAGACAGAAATTATGTAATTTCTTTTTTGGCTGTTACAAGGCCCATGGACAACAGACTCAGAAAATCTGAGTAAGGCACATTTATAAAGTAATGATAGCTGGATATGTCCATCAGATTCTGTGTTAATTGGAATGACTGTATAAGGGTTATAGATTTCCAAAAGGTTATATTTTTACCTTTAGGTAGGCTATTGCACTCCCCACCAGGGTTTGAAGGTGACGCACACCCTTCTCCATCATGATGCAGAATGTTAAAGGAAAAGTTCACTTTAAAATGATCATTATCTAACCGTGTCAGTCTAAGCTATTTTACATCTGTGTAACACCCAGCTAGCGTAGCTCCATCTTTGCCTTCTCCCACACAGTTGAAGTGAATGGGCTCTGTTCCAAAACAGCACACTACAGAAAAATGTAGTTTAACTACTACTACATGTAGTTCACTACTCCCCAAGTTTGAAAACTGATTTACCGTAATGACTGTACAACATGTTGTCCTTTAAGCTTGGAAAAATGAATTTCATGTCCTCTCACCCAGCTGAAAAGTATGGATCATTACTTATTCTAAAACACAATAAGTGGAGTGGAGATGGACAATTTTGGTCATTGCATTACCATTTCTAATCCACTTTGGTCATGTAGGGTGTATGAAGCAGTGTGGAAAATAGCTGCTGCGAAAATGGCATATTTATGTCTTTTATACTCATCTAGAGTATTTCATCCAATTATCTTTAGTCATGCATTTTGATGTCAGTCACTTTATAATTACATATTGCCACCAAACATTTATTTTTTATTTTTAGTAGTACACCTTAAAACACTTTCTCATTTTATATCGACACAGCATGACATGAAAACACAGACTTTGTGCACATTACACGTAGGTGCAACATGCAAGGACTGGAGTGGGTCTATAACATTAACCATGTCCCTCAGAAGTCAGCGGAGTATGATGAGAAGAAAGCAGCCAACTACAATAGCTGCACACAACACATAACGCTGGAGGGGAAGGTCAGTGCGGCTCCCCCCTTCCACTGTACAGTACTGATGGGAAAATGTCAACTGTGCCATTTAATCATCTATCCAGCAATCATTTAGTAATCATTCCTCTTCAACGCCTGGTAGAGGCAGAAGGAAAGGAGGAGGGAGAGCAACAAAGGGAGAGAAACAGAGATAGCACGTTAATAAAGCAAGAAGGAGAGAGAGAAAGAAGACAAGAAGGGACAGAAGGGGAGTGAGCAACAGCCTGCCATTGGTAGCTGAAGCGTGTATGTCTTTGACAGCAGACAATAAGCCCAGATGGTAACTCTTCCTTTGTTAACTTTGATGGATATTTCACATTCAGCGTCAAGGCTGAGAAAATTACTATATCACCTACAATAGATTGTTAGCCATCATTTACCTTATGGTTCCTCCCTGAACGTTTGTTGGGGAAATGCAAGTATCTCTTTTACTGTTGCTTAATACTCTCATACTTACGTCCACACAGGGCTCTTGAAAATCAATCAATAGGATTATGTATGCAGGAGTCTTGAATAGCCTTGAAATTGCTCCCCATCTAGCATGATATACTTCATATGTACCCTGGGCAATGTGTTTGTATGATGGATGGTATTACTTAAACATGAGTGTAGGAACAATTACCCCGGGTACATTATTTACAGTCTTGAGGAGTGAATGATTTGTGGATTACATGCTTTTTTTTTTATCCAGCCAACTTGGACTGTTTCACACATATTGCCTGGTCATTCTGTGCAGATGTAAACACCATTATTTATCAGCAGGCCTTAGATGTATGGCACTTAGGATGTGCATGTTTTTGTTTGTATATTGAGACAGAGAACCCTTTCAGCTATGCCAAACTTTGAATTAGGCAAGTTTTTGACCAGGAGACAGCCACCAATCTACTGGCTGTTTGACTATGTAAGACAACTGTCTGTTCTCACAGAACTAGGGTTGAGGTTTGTAATCACTGCTATATTTCACACAGACATTAAATGCTTAAAAAGATGAAGCTCGATGCCTGCACTACCTTTTCTGAGACCAACATGACACAAGGCCATGACTTTGGGTCATATTTAGATGGGGGCCATTGCTCTAGCGCCCTTCTGTAGTAGGGGTGTGAGGATAAAGCCGTCCTTACTGAGCCTGACTGCCCGGATACAGTCCAACAATCAGGCCAACAAAACAACCCCCACCTGCCACTGTCTTTGAAAAGGATAAATGGGACACAGGTAAATATTCCTGCTAGTCCTCCACACACTGCACCTATAGAGGATCCTAGAAACACTGCCACTGACAGAGTCTCAGGATGGCCGGCAGACACCAATCCCATCAATCATACTGACTGGCAAGGAGGTGGAGGATTGATGATCATACTTAGATAATAGCTAAATGAAAAGTTAAATATATGAGCGTGCCTTTTGGGACTTACATAGAAATTTTCCAAAAAAGAAAGAAAATATATTTGAGTACCATAGCAGCAGTATTAACATATTGTTCATTCTTCTTTTAAAACTTTTGTCTCCTGCAAAATGAAGAAGATTAACTGATGGCACGACCTGGCCCATCATTCAGTTTGCCTACTGTAGGTTCATTTAGCTTGACATACCCATTCCAGCACATTTAGTAAAGATGAGGCCAAGTAACTATAGCAAAGCATATAACTCAGGCAGTCTAGGGCAGAATTTTTAAATAAATGATGAAGAAATACATTGCATCACATTAGGAGGAAGCAGTCACAGAATTATATACCCCCAACTGCATTTAATCATTGTGAGAGTCAGGAGAGAAGATAGAGATTTAATTATAATTGTATTTCTGCAGGCATCCGGTATTGGAAGGTCAGATTGAGATTGGCGCCGGTGTTCCGGTTGATCTCCCCCATTCCAATGCGACACTGTGACTCTAACCCTGTACCAGATTAAAAGAAGAGAACATACCCAAATATCCCCAGTGTAACAGAGGCAGATAAAAGTATGTATAGAGTTCTGATAACACACTGGGGAGGAAGTAAGACAGAAGCCTGTAGCTAAGGGACAATGCACTCCTGTGGGGCAGCCAACATTAGGAGACAGCATCTGAAACAGCATCTGAAAATTATGAGACTTGTTTTACTGTTCTGTTTCTTAAGGTTGACGGTATTAACCATTTTTTTGAAAATGTATTCAAAATAATTGAATGCCCCTTCTCTCCTGCTTTTTCAGCCTGTGATGTGTTGAGAGGGGAAAAAGTGCTCTTACTGCAGAATATACCTGTGTGAAAATGTGCTTGTGCACGCTGTCTCAGTGTTATTACACTGTACGTATGCAGAGTTTTCAAAACTCATGCAAAGTAATCCAGATGCTCTTCTCTCCTTTCAAATTTTCTTTATGTCTTTTTCCACCCACGTGTCTTGCATGGTCATGAGGATATACTATGTCCATTACTTAATTGCAGAAAGTTAGGTGTTGGAGAAGTTGGCTATATGTGTGTGTGGATGTGCGTCAGTGTATGGTGTATATCACTTCTATCAATTTTTACCCCATGGGGCTGTGCCGTTAACAATCAATGTCCAAATTCTCCCAAAAACATTGCTCTATGTAAGAAGCTACTATGTGTGCACGTTCACATGTATTCACACACACTCACAGACAACAGACACACACACACACACACAAGTAAACAATTAAGGGATGTGCTTGCACATAAGGCTACACTGATAACTCACAAAGAGAGAGAGAGAGAGAGAAGCACTGAAATCTGACAAAGATTGAAAGATCAGACAACTAGATGAGGCTAAAATGCTAATATGTTGCATGTTAATATGACATTAGATTGCTCAGGGGGTTGTTGGAAACACACACACGCATACAAACAAACCACTTAGACACAAACACTTCAATAAATTACATTTTACAGCAGCTCAAAGGCACCTTGCAGATTTGTGCTTGGCATGTGAGCACAAGAAGTATAATGAAGATTTTAAGTGAGGTCAATTAATAATCTTTTTGGTATCCACACTCCAGTGATCTTTGCAGTGAATGCAGATACCATAACAGAACATAAACTCAGTGGTATCCAAACAATTCATTGATTTGACATATTACTACTGTAGGTAGGTGGATAGGAACAGAGACATGCCATGGGAGATGTGTTGAATCTGTCTGAACCATCTCCACATCTCCAGACCCAGGAAATTCATATCAAGGCAGGAATGAGCAAGATATACACATTACTAGAAAAATATATATACATAAATGTAAATATATGTTTCCAGTAATGTGTAACTCAAATCTTGCACAAGCTTGATATTATTCTGACATGAGTGCTTGGGAATAGCTCAGTGTTGTTTATTTTATATAGCACAAAATGTCATGCGTGACGGGAGTGCAACTGTAACGAAGCTGGCTCAAATTCAACAGGACATGCATCCCAAGTTGGATGTAGTGCAGGTATAGAATGCACAGAGTAGACATGAATATTTGACAAGTAACAGATGGAAAACTCAGCCTTCCTTGGCTGTTTCTATTCTCCTGAGAAAACCAGGTTCATTGCATGGCATCGGAGAGTATAACAGAGGATTGGTAGATAGCTTAGACTTGGACTTGATGAGAAAATTATGACTTCTGACCTGACTCGATGTGGGACTCGACTTACTTTACATAAGTAAGTTTGCCTCCTTTTTTCCCCCCAGCATTAGTTTGCCTCCTTTTTTTTCTAAAAAAAGACACACACCCATCTAAATCAATGGAGCTGAGGTGGAGCAGGTGAACAGTTTTAAGTTCCTGGGAATCAACATCACAGAACAACCTGTCATGGACATCTCATACCACCACTCTGGTTAAGAAAGTTCAACTTTTACAGAGGAGCAATAGAAGCATCCTAACTGGAAATATTCCTAATTGCCATGGGATGTGCACGACCCAGGACAGGAGGGCTCTCCAGCAGGTGATTAAAACTGCCCAGTTCATCATTAGTACCCATCTACCGAGCATTAGTGTTATTGGTGGGTTGAGGTCCCTGCACAGAACCCAAAGGATATTAAAAGACCAAACCCACCCCAGCAACAGCCTGTTCACCCTGCTGCCGTCTGGCAAGAGATACTAAGGTATCCTCTGTCGCACAACCAGACTACAGAGCAGCTTCCTCAGCTAAGATACTCCTGTTTTTCTGAAGTAGCAAAATGGGACTATATCTGCATCTGGTTGTACAACCCTGTGTTGTAGAATTACAGTAAATAACCTTGTATCCTTAAATGCCTGTATACTTGAGAAATTAGCCTGTCATTACACAATGAATTAGCATATACAGGAGTAGCACACACCACTTATTTATGTGCTAGTTCCTGCTTTTAGTTATAATTTTTCTTTAATTAACAATTGCTGTGGGAACTTAAATTTGTCACCATAATGGATAAAATATGTAGAACATATATTTAAAAAATGTAGATTTTTATCACTCTAGTATATTCCCAAAGTGATTAAAAGTTTGAGTTGAAACTGCGACTTAAATGAGATACTGTATGGAGTACCTTATTTTACCCACATAAAGGAAAATGGAATCAATATGGGCTTGACAAGGGGTGAGCTAGAAGAATTGCCTCACTTATCCCACTGTTGATTTTATATCTGGGAAATTCACCACATTTTAATTGTTTCAAAAAGACATGGTATGTCATCAGCATATAGACTTTCTTTGGAAATGAATCCCAATATTGGGTATCTTGCATAATCCTACCATCATCTCAGTGCATTAGCGCATTAATACATTTTGTGAGGACAGCACCTTAACAATACTTATGCACAAATGGTATAGCCACGCTATCTTTTCCTAAAACGTCTTGAATCCAGCAATACTTCTCCCTCTGGATGTTGAAGTTCCTTGCTGTTTTCATGCTATTATAATATTCTTCCTGAGGTAAAAACCAATGGAGGGTATTACCTTTCCATTGCATGAAATTTTACACAAAAAAATATTATCATTGTGCAGCAGACTTAAACTGCAAAAACTGCTCAACTTTTGGTCATCCCTCATTGATTTTCGTTTTGATAATATGGTAGCACATTTAATCTCTTTGACTTTAATTGGTGCAGTATTATATTATTATTTAACAACAAAAGAGAAAAGGGTAAAGTCAGCCCTGAAAGCATTTGTAAAATTATATAGTGTTTTCCAAGCTATTTATTGTCTCAATGCAGATGAATAAAATCACTGAAGTTTCTTTTTGAGGATTCATGTAATTTAACATCATTAACTATAGCAGGGTTATGAGCACTACATTTGCCCTTCGTAATAACTGATAATTTATTGCCTTTGTGAAGTTTTCTTTTTAGTCCTACAAAAGTGGATACCCAGAGAGAGCAACAGAGAAAGAAAGAGAACAAGACAAATTTGATATGGGTAACAAAATAAAAGTATTATCAAATGATACTGTACATTGCTGTCCATTTATCTTTGTGCTATGTTGTTAAGTCTGTGCCACCCTTCACATACTGCATGTATATATGACTAAAGTGGCAGTACTTTGTGAGAGTACTAAGTGGCATAATTGCATATGTTCCCTCTGGCAAAAAGCCATGCAAGTAGATTGGAGGGGAGTGCCAGACGAGAGAAAAGAGCAATGTTGGAAGTAGAAAGTGACGAAGGGAGGCATGGCTGAAATGTTACATTAAGGTCAGTGTTTAATTACAATCCAGACACATTCTCTGTCTCTGCAGTATATTTAAGTGGCAGTAATTAACCACTGATTGGACAGGCTTGTGACGAACAAATATTATCATAATCATGTGCTAACCAAGTGTGTAATAATGTACACGCGTCTCTCAAGTTGATGACGTCATTACGTTGTGTGCGGTGCAAAACATGATGACAATGCGCGGCCCGGGGTGGCGCCAGAGGAGCAGAAAAGCATTTCTGTTAACAATAGTTTATGTCAGAGAGAGTGAGATAAATAGGGTTGAGTCAGTAGTTTTGAGTAAGTTAGTAAGTTAGTTGGTTGGTTAGTTAGTGACTTATTTTAGTGCCCTTGTTTGGTGAACAAGGCCTACAGCATTTACACATCAACAACGCCTTTGCACTCTACTCATAAAAATGAACATATAGTTCAAATAACTTATGGAGTGTTCAGAAATATTTTGTTCATATTTCTAAAATTAGAATTTTTTTGGTTCAATACGTTTTGTGTTATTATTTAGTAAAATATGATGAAAAAATGTCTTTTATTTGTGACACAATTTCAAAACTTTTATAAATTGTTATAGTTCATTGACTTATATAACCTCTTAGCTTACACTGTACAGATTTAGGGATATTAATGCCTTTGAAGATACTCCAAGAAATGACATCACAACAATCAGAAATACAGATGTACGCGCAAGCAGACCATTTCTATTGCAGAGCTCAAAGGGTTATGGTGTAACCATTTACATAGTAAATTCAGTATAATCTATATTTCCACAGCATTATTTAATAGTAGCAAAACCACATAGTTGTGTTATACACATTACTCTGTTGCTCTGACTTTTGATCTTGCTGTTAAATTAATGGATATATATATTTATTCTCTTCAGTGTTAAGCTACTTTTGATGAAATTCAAAATTTCCTGTTGATGTTTTACTATACAAGATTTTCCGAGGAATGGATGATACTCCCCGACTACAGTTTGCAGCATGCCACACTTTTGTAATATACATACATTTTTGAATATTTTGTATTCTCTTTAATTTTTTCCCTAATTTTCTAGCGCAACGGCTCTGGGTACGTCCTGTCAGAAGTACAGCAAACTTATTTTTCTTATCAGCATAATGTTTAAGTGCAGTTGTTTCTGCCAGAGCAAATAAAACATGAGCTCGCAGATTCATCTGGTTCCCAGGCTAGTTTTCAGGGGTATTCTTGGTCCGGTCTTTCAAGTTGCTTGTTTCACCCAGTCAATGTTTTTTTTTTTTTTTTTTTTTTTTTTATTTACTTAATATACACCTATACATAAACCAGCAAACTGATTATACACGGATTTAATTTGTGTCTCGCAAACTGCATTCCAATGCCTTACATGTTTTACTATAAAATCATTATGCAATGAAAGAAAAGTACTTGGAACTATTCTGCCCTGAGGATTTTTAGAATGCATTATCAGAGGTTAAATTCAATACCTCTCGTCTTTGTCCTTCTCAGGAGTAATATGCAAAAAAAATGGATTCATGTCTTCCTGCTCAAGAATTGCCCTGAAATACCATGCCTCTTTCATCCAACTCTGTGTGACGTCAAAAAAGGATTAACTTTATGTTACTGTGTATTTTTAATTCCCAAATCACTGCAAAATATCATAAAGTACATTATTATAAAAGATGAGATTTTTTTTATTAACAACTCATTGATAAATCACATCTTGCATTGTTCACTACATTTGCATTCTTACACAGCCTTTCATGAATGTTTGACATGCGTTTTGCTGCAAATGCACTATTTGGTTCTTTGTGATTAGTATGTTGATACACCTACAATATCTGTTTATCCTATGGTGCATTTGATGTGTAGCTGTATGCACAATAGGGTTGGTATGGCAAGGTTTTGGATTGTGAACTTAACTGTGTCCATTCTAGTGTATTTGCATATTTGTAGCCTTACTTTGTTGTGTGTACAGACAGAAAGACCAACAGACGCTCCTCATTCACTCCATTGCTGTACGGTAGAGAGGGACCCATCCATATTTAATATATTTCCATCCATTATTCACAGACCAAACCTCAGTGTTTTACTAGTAAGGGACTTTTAATAGGATTGGACATCTTTCCTGTTTTCCCTCTTACCCTGTCTCACTCTCACACTCACTTTGTCTTTTTTTGTCTTCACATTGTGTTTGTTTCTCTTTGTTTTAATGTTTTCTTTCACACAGATGGTCTGGCTTCAATATCAGCCCACCCCCACTGTCCTAAGCATCTTCCCACATTATATCAGTAGTTAATATGGAGGCAGAAGGTTCGGAAACCCATTCACACAATTCAAATACCTTGGTTCAGAGAGAGTTATCAGAATCTAAGATCCAGTTAATGTGCAGTCTTACAAAGGTGACCTTTCATACTTCTGTTTGCCATTGTCTACAGCCTGTTACAAGCAAGTACAATCCTCCACAGCAATTCCCTCCAGACATATACAGCACGCATACACATACAGCTTGTTGCAAGGTTTAAAAGCTACATTCCACAGGTGTATTGAGCTGGAATACACTGTGTTTATGTATCTGGCGTCTTTTGGAAGACTGCATTACTTTGCTCCCGTTAATTACGATATCCGGAAGGGTTACAGAAATCATGTTTGGCTATACTGGGATTCTGTATCTTTGTCTGTTTCTCCCAATTCAATTAATTAAGTGTGTATTCTCAGAGAGTGTGTGTAAAGCTTGATTTCCACAGGCATACCACCAGGTATTTCACTTTACCATCAAGCTGTAAATGTGAGACACTTGGATGCATGTGCTGTAGATACACTTCATCCTTCAGGTCATTTAGAAGAAGAAAGAGTTTTGTTGGATCAAAGGTGTCAAGGGACGTGTAAAAGTGATAACACGTGATCTAAAATTATTACCTATTAGCTGATTAATCGGTGTACTAATTAACTAGTTAGATCATCCATTAAGTACTTAATCTATTGAAGTTACCCAACCATATCAGATCTTACAGATTCCCTCCCTCTCACTTTCTCCAATCAACTAACGTATAATAGCTTTGCAGCCATTTTAATCTTGCATAATATACCCCCCACCTTTAATCTCAGCCATCAACTTCACTGTATTACTAATAGAGCAAATATTCTATTAAGAAAATCTATTCTGGGGCTTCCACCCCCACACCTTTCTCCTCTCCTGCGGTCTTTTCTCTCCAACCCACTTTCCTCCCGTGGGCTTTGGTCAGTAATTATAGTGGATAGGGTCTATTCTCACCTCCCCCAGGCTTAAGATACCTTCACAGACTGGTCAGCAGAACACTGTACACTAGCACAGACTGTGGCTACGATTCACCTCACTCTGTAAAAATACAAAAAAAAAAAAAACAAATACAGTATTGTACTGTGATAAATCTTGAAATCTAGTTTGTATAGAAATCAAATACAGCACAAACTGACTAAACCATTTTATAACAGTTTATATCTTGCAAAAGCTAAAAGGTGTTCAGTACCACACAAGCGTTTCCACTGGGATAAATCGTTTAAAATGAGTGAACAATTCTGTCGTGTTTCAATCTAAGGTAGTATGGGAGATTATCCCTCAAACACTGAGGAGGAATGTTGAGCGACTTGAGAAACGATAAACTGTAGAGGGCTCCTCTATCATAAATAATGGGCTGAAGATCCTCGCAAGGAACTAGGTGCTGTTGAGGTTAACAAACTGACTACTACCACAACCCCTGACCCCCAGTCACATTTCCAGTCTAATCCAATCAGCAACTGCATCACCCCTCCACAACCGCATGGCTCCAGACTAAACGCACAAGCACACATGGGTAAACCCAGCAAAGGAAGAAAGAAGTCCCCAGAAAATTTCAAGAAAGTCTCCTATACTAATGATTTCACTGTATAAACTTAGTATCTGTATGAAAGGACTTTGTTTGTTGTGGACAGAAATACAAAAGTTGGTATGCTTTTTTCCCCCTACAACCCAGTGGTGTGTCAGAAGATGCTGCTTGTTCTGTATTTAATTGCAAAGAAGTCAAAGAAGCTCAAGTCAGCTTACATGAGAGGGACTCGTGTGATTTTGTTTGTTGCCTCCGCCAACCAATGGTATGATAATTGCTCTGTGGGCTTGCTTTTTTCAATGAGTTGGTTGTCGAGAAACTGATCTAGAGATGTGGAAACGCAGACACAATTTCACTTTGTTGGAGAAAAAAAAACGAACAAAAAAATAGTGTTCACCATATATTAGGCTGTAATTGCCAAAATCGCACAAATAAGCTTATATATTTGCAATATACTTTTACATCCCCATATGTGCGACCCTCCTTCTATAAAACTTGATTTTTTTTGTATACCATGTAAAAAACTATCTTTCTGTTCTACTTTGTGGTTGAGAGAATTAACTTTGTTTAAGGTTTAACTCAGTGAGGAAAAAGAAGTCTGGAGTTGTTAATTAGTGATAGAAACTTCAGCGGTTACTTTGGTCAAGAAAATTACTCACAATCAGGCTCACACTTTATCTTTTTTTCGAACTAAAAACAATACAAAAAAAAACTTGAATGAAAAATGAAATTAACAATAAACCTATACAACAAACTTAATGAACACTGATTGTCAAGTGTATGTGTACTGTAGTGTAACACCTACTGCATGTGTTGCACATAGTTAAACAGGGATATACTGTATAAACATGCATATAAACACACACTGCAAACATGATGTGGACTTGTAATGTTCAACTCTCCAATTCAAGCACATATACAGTATGCACACACTCATACACACACATTAAACAATCTATTGGAGTCCTCTGACATTGTGATGATTTACTTTGCAGGGTTTAGCTCGGGACGCTCCCGTCTCTGATACCCTAAACAACCCTCCAGAGTGTGGAGTGGAGTACACACACTCACATTCACACTTACTCATACACACACAATCTTGCACCTCAGCAAAAATACACTGATTGGTCCCAGTGTAGACCCATTGGGAGGAAGAGTAAAAAAAATACCGGAAAGAGACAGAGGAAGAGTTTTTTCCCCCTTTTGAGAATATATTTAATGGTACATTTATTATTACCTAATTTCTTTCCAAAGTACCTGCTTGTGTTGTTACATATTGCAACCCTTGTTTTATTAGTGCAGGCACCCTCTAACAAGCTTTATAGACTCACTTCTGCTGAGCACCAGACCAAACCCTCCTGGTAGAGGCTGTATAAATAGCCATCACACTAAAAGTTGTCATCCACCAAGTCAGCAACTTAAGAAGTAGCAGAGTGACAAAGTTTGAGGGCTCCACTAGTCATCCTAGAACTACAGTTACAATGCATAACCTTTTTTCTATCACACATGCTTTGCCCTCGAACAGGGCCAAAGGGGACGACGCCACATGCTTGTACCCTTTGCTCGCTGCACTGTCTGGTTTTGATCTCGCACAATACCATAAGCAGGGAAACACAAAACTCACCTCTGATCTGACAGGCAAGAAGGCAGCGAATGGAGCCTGCTACACATCAATGCCAGTCTCTGAAAAACAGGATTAGGGTGCCCACTAGGCTGATGTCTGCTCCTACCACGCTTTCCACCTGACAAAACTGTCTGGTCGGGATGCAGTCTCGGGATAGCCAGCGGTCGCCAAGCTACCAATCATGCTTACTCGCTGAGTTGCTGTGGAGGCTAATTACTTTTGCAAATCATACTGTGCAACTCTCTTCCCTTAACCACCACAGACATCCTCAAAAGTGAAAAAACATGGACCCAGGAGAGAAGCAAGAAGCAAAGTGTCCTACCCTGTAAACACTGATCCTCCTACCTCATGTGGGAGAGCAGGTGGGGCCAGTGACAACCCGTACACACCAAACCCAGTCGAGGCTGCGTCCTCCAAGTGGATCTGCAACCTACAGGATCTAAACCAGCCAGCAATATCCCCATCGTATTTTTAGGACTGGTAGGGTGCCACAAATCATCAGTAGTTAGTGACAGCGCCTATGGAGAGAAAATTAGACACAAAGCACATTATTGTTCCTATAATGTTCCTTGGGCTATAGCAACACACTGTTTACACTTTGGAGACAAAAAATTGTTTACGATATCCTGTATTTTTATGTAATCGAACACAGTTTTGGGGTTATTTTGTGATCCAAAAACAAACAAACAAACAAAAAAAAAACATTTATATTGGTTATATTGAGACTTCATCTAATAATTATTGAAGCAAAAAGTTAGTTAACCGAAAGCCTCTCCAGCCTTCTGCCATTAAACCAGCAGTAACTGATTTTATTTGGTCCACTTCGGGGAAGCCAAAAACAAGTTGTAGAACACAGCATTTTCATATAATCGCCTTTTAAGTTGATCTTGGAAACTTGTTAGCAAACAAAGTTGTGTATTTATACAGCTAGTAGTTACACAGCAACGTCCAATAGTCCAATAGTCACTCCCTTTTAGCCCTGTTGTTGATCTCCAAAAGATCTCGCTCTTTAGCTGCTAAATGCTCCACTATGATCTCCAGCTAGTCACTAACTGTTACTGCTTGATGCTGAGTAGGTAGTGTACAGTGGGTTTTTAGAGCTTTTTTTGCTGAAAACAGCTGCCTTGTGCAACTTAAAACTTCACTATGACATTGGGGAGAGTGAACCAAGACAGGCAATTTACGAATTGGGCAGCTAATTATTCCAATATCGTATATATGTTTTGCTGGTATTTAAGGTTTGACTTACCTTCAAATAACCACAGTAATGGTATAAATTGTCCGACTGATGAAGCCCACAACTTACTCCCTCTCTTGTCTTTTTCTCGCCACAATCTTTATCTTCAATCTATCTTCACAGTAACAGGCAAAGAGAGATCCCTGATAACACAACAGAGTTCAGAAAGTTGATGTGCCAACCAACTATAGATAAAAGGAGGAAAAGAAAGAAGTGGTAAGAGAGGAAAAAAGTGAGAGATGAGCAGCAGGAGGACACGCAGGGTGGCAAAATAAAATGATGTAATCGCTGCATTATGTGCACTTGAGCTAAAATGCACAACACTGTTGACATCACATGCACAGCTGTTGGTTGCACTCTGTTACACAACATCAGCAGCTTAAGTAAAAGGGGTTTAGTTTCAAGAGTACATTGCACTTGCACACACAAAAAGCCCATACAAACAATAATTAGTAACAAACCAAAACATACTGTACATGCACAATATATGAAAGACACAGGACACAGAACAGCTGGCAGGATATTCGCAGTGTGACGATAGTTCTACCAATACATGATCCAATGTCGACCTCAGCACTTTCTGGCCACTCCAGACTCACATACTTAATATATTTGCATATAAGCATGCATGCAGGGTCAAAAGCACAGGTAAAGGTCACAGATCCAACACGCAGACATATGCAGATATTAACATAGCATTCAATCTCAAAAGAAGAAGCTCTGGCAATGGTATTCTATCAAAAATGTCCCCACCGGCTTTCAAGACAGAGAGAGGTAGAGATAGAGTAAATTTACGTAACAAAGACATTAAGAACGTGATAGTGTAATGAAGGTGACTTTGAATCCAGACTGTTAATGTTTACGCATCTCGTGCCCCCCCCCCCCCCCCGCCCCCGTTCTCCTATTCCTTCTTACTCTCTCTCTCTCCTATCTTTATTCTCCTCAATCCTTTTATTGTCATCATCATCCAGAGTAATCTTTGCCCACATGCTACTCTGCCTATTGAGTGTCTGAGAATCCTTTGCAGCCAGCTGGGTTTTCAAGGGTACATGCAGGTGAACAAAATATACCCATCTCTTCTGGGTACATAGATTACAGTGACACTTCAGCATAACTACCGCTGACACATATTGCATTGTCACGGTGAGATAAATAAAAGCCCTTGCACAATTTGAGAATTTATAGTAGAGGCATTTAATCAGTAATACAAATGTATGCCACAACCACTGTGACCTTGTTGGTCCCTGCCTGAAAGATACACACATTTACACGATTGGTCTTCTATTTCATAGCATACCATATATGTTACGGTAGCATATTTAGGAAATATTCATCATAAGTTGTTGCAATGCATGATCAACTATTTACTCTTTGTAAACCATTTATTTCAAAACCATGATTGTACAAAATGCATGTGCAATGCACTTAAAAGGCTAAATAACTATCTTGCGCACCATACGGCTTGGATTCCAGTCTCATTCACATAAACAATTTTCAATTGGCCATGCCCTATCCCCCTTGGTTACTGTTGCTAAGCCTGTCAAGCTTTCCTTTCTGATCAGAAAAAAATATTATACTTTAGGAGGTAAGCCAGTAAGTTTGACATGCTAAAAACTGCAGCTTACATTAGAGCAGACAATTTCTAAAAGTGCTCTTTTGTTTTGGAAAGTCTTAAAACAAAGACTGCACCCTCAAAACTCAATAGATGCTGAGTCGCACTTCTTATAATGTCATAGTTTTGGCATGGCAGCTTGAATTAGGTCTACTTTTCAGATTCATATTATTAATACAAAATATAAATCAACTTATACATTATGATTAATTATTATAGATTAAACTACCGAGCAGGAAATAAAGTAATTAAAATGTGCTCCACCTTTAACAGCTGCAACACTAATGGGATGCACATTAATGCATCAATAATTATAATCAAATAATATAATATAAATTATTCTCAAATGGGCCATTCTGTATGATGAATACTTTTATTTTTGGTACTCTAAGTATATTTTGATGGTAATACTGATGTACTTTTACTCAAATAGGATTTTAAATGCAGGACTTTTACTTGTATCAGAGTATTTCAACGCTGAGGAATTTCTGCCTTTACTTAAGTAAAAGATCAGAGTACTTCTTCCACCACTGTGTCAAACCAAGACAAAGAGACATAGAGTCATATTCAGATATCAGACAAAAAACAACCACATTATCAAGGAGTCAAAGCCATCAACTTTGGGAGCAGCATTTTCAGGAGAAAGTTGTTACCATGTGTTGTGTGACCAACGTTCCATACTTAGGTCATGTGGGGAAACCTAAACACACACACACACACACACACAGAAACGACTTCTGCAGCCACCACTTTACAAAACCTAATTTTAAGAACCTAAACATGAACTTCGTACTCATTTTAAGCTATTTTCCTTCAACTGTAGCCTACATAGTCAACCACAAATCTGTTTAAGTACAAGGGATCATCTCATCAGAACTTTGACACAGACAAAACCATAATAACACCGAACAGAATCTCCCTGTCTGCTTGTCTAACCGTGTAAAGTTATTCAGTGCATGAATGCTCAGCTTGATGTTCCTTCAGGCCAGTGACACAGGCGGAGAGATCTACTCTACGCAGCCTTGTCATTGCCTATTAACGACTCTCCACACTAAGTGGCTGTTTGAACACTGCCTGCTCCTCTGTTCCTGTTGACTCCCATTTTGTTGCTTGGCACCTTTTTTGCAACTCGTCTGTCAAAACACACTCATGGAACATGACAAGCATCACATACTTATACAGCCATCATTTAACCTCAGGAAAAACTCTGTTTCATTAACAGCTCTGTACTTAAGTGTTGATGAGAGGTGATGAAGAGGAGTAAGTGCTGGGTCTTTTATGCAACAGCACAGGCCTTTTTTTATAGTAGTATAACATTATTGTATTTATATCTGTTGCAGTTTCCTTTCTTTAAACAATTAATTTGATAGGGGTTAAAAAAGAAGCTACAGTAATCTACGAACAAGTTGATGAGATTCTGCTATTTTAATTGTTGTAATTGACCTGTCATTTTTACTGGTCAGTTATTTCAATTACTGATCTTGACCATATAACCTTCTGAATATACGCTCCTCTGCCTCCTCTATATTTCTCTCTTGCGTTAGTTACACCTTACTCCATTTTTCTGGTGTCAGTCATGCCATAAGATACTCGTCTTGCCACTCATCTTCAGTGACATATCTTCTAAAAACACTTAAAGAGTATAAATCTAGCCTCATGAATGAGTGTGCCTTCCACTACTTAAAGTGCAACACGTTGCAACACTCATGTTTATCTCCTTCACAAATCTTTTCATCTTTCCATCCGACTCTCTCTCACCCTGTTTGTGTGGACTGCTTGACTCTCTACATGTGCCATGGATAAAGCACTATTACATGTACTGCTCATTTAGTTCTGTAGTTGCTAAAAATAACATTGAATGCGCTATCTCTTGAATCACTCCATTTTAATATCACTCTCCGTTTTGGCTTGCAGTCTAGATTTTATAGTGATGAACTGTAGGTTATTAGGCATAAATGGCTGATAAACACTTGGCATTTACTGATGCTTTAATTTATTCCATTTCTTCAAGGCTCCAAACTAAGCTGCATGTTTTGGCACCGGCACAGTGAAATTAGAGTAAGAAAGACTATTCAGTCTGCCCAGTTCACACAGACACACTCACACACACCAACACCAAAAAAAAAACACGCACACGTATACACACAAATGCAAGGGTACACAAACGTGAAGGAATTTTGCCACTACAAACATGTCCATGTGAATGCATGCACACACAAAAAACTAACCAAAACCAAACTGCATTCATTCATAACCTGTATGTCTTTAGTTTTCCTTGGTCAGGTAGGCTCTGCTGTTGTCTGCATTTTTATATTTGTGTGTATGTGTGTGCATGCGAGTTACCTATCCTAAACACCGGCCATTTGATAAATGGGTAGAGAGCGGCTGATGTGGGCCCATCAATCATTCAGACCTTGGTCTATGGCAGGCAAATAAAATAAAACGTCCCAGGTGCATAGGCAGGAGAAATATGGAATGGGCCGGAGTGACAATGACAGAAGCCTCCAGACATGGAGACGGGATTCACCTAAAACACACCGGTGCATGCACAAACACATGCACACATACACACATCTATTCTTACCTTCAGCGCTGTCTGTTCTCAAACAGTGTTTGCTGACGTTTGCTTACTAGCTACCTAACTACATTTTAGCTGCAAACTGCTAAGTCGTCATGTCTCTGCGTGTGGGGTGTGTGGTCTTCCAGAACTAAAGAAAACTGTGACCTAACAACACACAAACACTGTTGTGATAGGCATAACAGGTACATTCCAGCAAAACCTATAAATTTTTGTGCATGACAGGTTAACTAATATGCCTAAATGAGCTACAGGGAATGCCTGTTCTTTATTTTCTTATTGCTTTGCAGCTTCAATGTTGCTCCAACTCTGCAGGTAAGGCCTAAATGTATACTTACACGTTCTGGAGATCAGAAAGGCCCTTTGGATTGTGTGAAGGAGTGGGAGGGCTGCTGTGGAAATGTGCTGCCTACATTCATAGTGGCAGATCGAATATAATGACGTATTAAGGGGAAGTGCAGACCACTGCCAATTTCTACTTGTACGTTCTTCTTTGAACAACTCCAGGGAGTTGCCGTTCGCACCACTTATTGATTATCCAATGCCCTTAGACCTAGTGATCTACTACCAAACTGAATACACAGCCTGAGATTACACTGGCTCACAATTAAAATAACTTTTTTGCTTTAAGTACTTTGCCAACATCGCGTAGTAACTAATTGAATTAATTAAGTCAGTAAGTGGTTTGTAATACACATACTTAGAAAGAAATTAAAGAAGCTATAGTCAATACTTTTATGTTACAATGGATTATATGATCACCAAACAGTAGACAGACAAAGTTAGCAACTAGCTGGTGAACATAGTGCAGCATTTAGCAGCTTAAGAGCTTGATATTTCGCTCAGGAGTTGGTTGAGGCCAAAAACTGAGCTAAAAGGAGAGTGAATATTGGACTTAAATTCATTAGGTGCCCTTGGATTAACACTGAAACATGAATCTAAAATGATCAATTGATAAAGAACAAGAAATAAAAAAGAAATGGGAACAATATCACACTCACTGTTTGTGTGATTGTGCATCCTATCCAGGTTGAAGAAACATATGCAATGCATACACATTCGCTCCCATACACAGACATACAGTACATGAATCAATAAGCATATACCATGTCCTACCATATACCATGTACAGAAATGTAATGTTGGCATTGCTTGTGAATACTGGAATTGCCAATACACACCGAGCACACACACACACGTGTGTGGGCTGTACTACTTAATAATGCCCCAGTTTTGCCTGCGGACAACAGACTAAATCAGATGCATGGTGAATCACTGTAAGGAGTAGTACAACTATTATTGCATTAAGATAAGTAAATGACAATAATGCAATAGGTAAATTCCACAGTACATGAAAAGAAGTATTGACCAATAACACACACACACACACACACACAAACGCACACGCATACCTGTAGACACCACATATTCATTGAACTGCACTCAGTATAAATCTTTTAGACTGATGTGTGTGTGTGTGTTAGTTCAGTGTGTTCTGGTCAGATGTGTACGTGCTGGTGTCACTGCCTTGCCTCGTCTTCCCTTGACATTATTTTATATGTGATGACTTTCTGTCCTTGCCATGCCATGCTGCATGGTTAAGAACTATTTATAGCCCCTTCATTGTGCAACAAACAAAAATGCCTACCCTGCACATATACTTACAGAGACACTGTTTATATGCAATATGTGCATGCACACCCATATATTTACTGAATATTCACTACATGCATACATCATACACACGTACTGTAAACCTAAGTTTCAATGTTTTTGTTGCTCTTGTTAGTTCGCTCTTGAAAGACTTTTTTTGCAGACATTCTCTGGACACTCTGGAGCGTCAAAACAATGTATTCTAGCCTGCAGAAGCTGTAGCCTGAAAAGAAAGGAGACCTGGAAAATCTCTGCAGTTATTTTTGAATGAGGCAGAAATCTAATATTGGTCAGTAAAGGCTAAGAAATGCAGCTGGGTAGAGAAAAAAAGCCTGCTGACATTTTTCCTTTTGTCTATAATAAGCAGATTTTTTATCCCTTCTCACACTAACAGACATATACACACAGTGACACACACACACCTATACATACACAAGTCATCAAGTATATATGTTGTACTTGGACTGAAATTGAATTTGCTATATTGAAAGATTGGCTAGAATTCTTAACATGCAAACACACACTAAGCGCCAGAAAAGGAAAAGAAAACCCTCCCTTGATGTTGAGTTGATTTTTATGAATAATGAAGTATAAATAACACATACTATTGTTTGTCTTAGTCTTTTAGCCTTTTGAAGACAATGTATTTTAGTTCAGTCAAATTTTTGTCATTTGTCTTTTGTTAGTTTAGTTAACTAAACTAAAGACATTTCAGTCTAGTTTTGGTCTCATTTTATTCAGGGCATTTTTTTAAGTCTTCTAAGCATTTTGAGGCTACAGCTGTCGCATCTTTGTTTCGTACAGTTACAGTGACAGATTTCCACCCATCATTTGACGATAGTGATAACAAAATGAAAGGGAAAACTGTGCAAATGTATAATGTTTGGTCAAGGTTGAGTGTCAAGTTTGTAGTTTGCACTTGTGTAAATGGCTTTGCTATTAAGTGGTTTGTGGGCTGTGTACTATAGTCAGGGCTTTTGCCATTTTGGGGCGCTTTGTGAGATTTCTGATGAGGCCAAGAACTAGACAGAGATGCCAATTTCAACTTTTATCAAAAGTTCCTTCTTATTTCTTAATTAAAACTATCTTGTTTCTTTGAATTGCGCATTCATTTTCGCCACAAATGAAAACCTTTGCCCTTTTGTCTGTTTCGAAGACTTTCTATTTTTAGCTGGGTTTTTGTCATCTCTCTTTCTGTCTGTACATCTCTCTCCCTCTCCCTCACCATCTCTACTTAGAGACACTTGTAGTCAAGTGAATTATGTATGAACTGGGCTGTGCTGTAGTCTTTTGGGAGAACAGTAAAACATGCATCCGCATCCTCATTCATAGGCTTTGACCTAGATTATGCTAATATCTCCACCCTGCAACTACAACAAAATAAATTCAGTATAACCCCAAAAGCCTGCAAAACCAATATCACAACTTTACAATATAGTGAGGAGGCATAGCTTTTGTGTGTGTGTGTCCTCACAAACAATATGCTGTATCTCTTTTTGTCTTGACATAGAGCCACTCCCTTTGCGGGGGCACACACACACACACGCACGCACGGTGTGTAGGTGTGCATACACACACACAGAGTTGGGCATGTTTGTGCGGGTCCATGACATCCAGTAACTCATCCCAGTCTGATTGGCCTTAGTGGAGGGGCGTTGTGGTCAGCAGAATAGAAACTGCTTACTCGACACTTTGTTGAGGTTTCTTTTTGTTTGTTGCAGATATGAGTGACAGGAGGGTTAGCAGAGAACCCCATGGGTCGCAGACCCAGAAACAGCGAAATGATATTGCTTCTGCAGTGTGTGTTTGTGTGTGTACCGTAGCAAAAAATAAAACAGAAAAGTAAACAGAAAGATAAAGAGAAAAATTTATGAATACATTTGTTTAATTTTCAGTTGTGGTTTTTATTTATTTAAATTAAATGTATTAATAATTTTATGCATCCGATTGATTTTTGCCTACCACACTTTAACCTGCAGTATGTGTAAAATGTAAGCTGTCCTGACTTAAGTGAAGTACTGTTTATTAAGGAAATATGATGGCAAGTGTCTGGGGAAATACTTCCATTTATTGAATAAACAGTGTAGATGTAAGAGACGTTAATTGTTGTGGCAGTTAATTAGTAATAACAATTCAAAATTAAACTACTGGGGATACACTTTGATTTGTGTGTGAATATGACCTCTGAGCAACTGGTAAACTGTTAATAAGCCTGTAATCATGTTTTTATCCAAATTAACTTCTTGAGTGTTAACATTTCAATCTCCAAACGCTGTAACGCCAAGAAACACAGAAATGGAGAGAGCTAGATGACTATACATGCTCCACCCCCTTCACTGGGGCATGAAGTTCAAACAAACCAACAGAGAAACACAATGGAAGGTCAATTAACACAGGTCTTTCAGCTCATCATGTCTTTCGTAGCTTCTGCATATTTTAACTTATTTTTGAAGTACGCTTCATCTCATTTAGAGTCATGTAATTGCCCCAAAAGTTAAAATATTCATCAGACTCATAAAAACATCACCATTTTACTGCAGGGAGAGAATGAGCTATGCAAAAGCCTTCTGCTCTCCCCTAAAAATTGTACATCTTTAATAGGGGATAACACTCTCTGTGAAACTTAGTGGCTTTTCATGTTTTGGAGAAAATTGTCACATCATGTTGCTAAATTCTCCAAACGGCCCAAGCAGCATTTCTGAATTACAAGAGAAGCGGAGTGGAAATAGTAGACATGGCCACAGGAAATGTTTCAAGGAAGGGGTTAGTTTTTGAGAAAACAGTCACTATGAATGTAATTAAATATGAACCTGAAGCACACATTCTTTGCAGTGAAGATATTGGTATATTCATGGTGTATGATTGGTACTTACGGTCATTGCTGTGCAAATGCCAACTGGTGCTGACACTCATTATTACACATGCATTATTACAAAAGCATAACATAATCAGTCAGTCCACCATAACACAAAAATGAAAGAAATGTTATGTTTTCTAATCCTAATTTATGGCAGGGGTCAAACTTGGGTTAAAGTTTAAATTCAATTAAATCCAATTTCAATGATAGTTATGTTGACAAGACGAATAACGGCTTTTGCAAAGAAGCTGGTCATGAAGATGACAGAGACAGGTACAATGACTTTTATTATGATAAGAGATGCAACTTGTTACAACAGTAATGATTGTGACAACAAAGGCAAAAAGGCATCAGCATCAGTGATATGATTATATTTATGAAAATTATAATGTTTTCAATGACAATGACGGCCGTAATGACGGCAGAGATGATGAGGGCACATGGCAGTAACAGTAAAATTGAACTGTAGCAGCAACTGCCAAGCATTACTCATCTTATAATGTAATGAGAATGCCTGGTTCTAATGCTCTGTGTTTAACCTCGCCATGAGGCAAGGGCAGTCACACAGGCCAGAACTGACTAACCAGAACTATAGCAGGGATTTCACGTATCACCGGCTTACTAACACACAGACTTACAAGTACAGACATGCTATGCCAATATTAATGATGCATGCATGGCTGCAAATGCATGCATGTCCTAAATGAATGCACTATATATTGTCCCGCTTGCTCTATTATGTACACCCACGTGCATTAAACATTTCAAACTAATCTATTTTCGGTTGGGGCACGCAAGGTTAAAAGATGCACAGCAGATGGGAAAACCACAGTGGTTCCCATTAAGAACTAATCTTGTTCACTTACTCCCTTACCATTTCCCCTTTATCCATCCATAATTCTAACCATCCTATCTCTCTATCCATTCATTCATTAATGTATCCATTCTTCAATAACATAGTCTCCATTAATCCCCCCACCAGTGCCTTTATTTCCCCTTTTTCTAATCTTGATTATCAGTCCTACAAGTCGGTTTGGCTAACAGAAACCTCACAATGGAGTACATAAAGATTATATAGATCTTTATACATAAATTATAGATTTATGGGTATGTTCAAATAGATAAAATAAAATTACATACAACAGAAGTTAGTTTGAATATGGCATTATATATATATGTTGCCTTCTGGAAATACAGCAACATGCTTTTATGTGTAGGATATGCTGGTGGTTTGAGAACCTACATAACTCACTCTCAAGTAACGATTCATGTTGGAAATGAGGAGCTGAGGGATTTGAACTTGTGATCTTTTAAGTGCGTCACAAGAATGTCATGATAGAGATGTAATTTAGCATAATTAACAGGTGATTTGACAAGGTAAGATCATCTGTGAATTGGAGCACAGACTGTTGACATTAGCAGGCTTTTACAATTTCTCATTATGTTTGGTTCAGAGAAAATAGTAGAAAACAAATGAAAGACACCTTGATTACTCACATTGACCTTGCCCTTTACTACTCATGGACATAACCGTTACTGCGAGCTCACTTAGCACCACTGAGCTTTCTAACGTTACAGCTCAGCCGAGGAGGACAGCATTAACGTTTACATCCTGCACTTTCATGATTTCTGGAAAGAGACATTGCTGTTGAGTATTTAAAATGTATTTTCTTTGGAACTTCAGCACCGCAAGCCAAGTGCCATTTAGTTCTATTCTTATTTGAGAGAAAGCAGACATCTTAATGGCCGATGTCTCCAAAACTCAGCAACCTTACACCAAAACAATCTACATGGATAAATAGCATTACATATAAGAAGAAAACAATGTATTTTTGATTCTGGGGTGAGCTTTCCCTTTAAGCCATTGGCAGCATGCCATTGCAACCTGAGTGAGTCATTATATTTTGTCTTAATTTTAGTGTAAAATTATCATAATTCAGATACACGTTTGTGACATTTCACCTTTGCCCATATTATTCACTTTACATAGCAAAATATTGTGTATTTCAGACATTAGCCACCACACAAAATAATAGGGTTCGTCCTTCCTCGAGAGAAGGAGAAATAGTGCAAGCTGTTAATGCTGATGTGTGTGACATGTACTTCAATATAGCTTTTATACAGTACTGAGCCTAGGTGAGCACTGTAATTTAGTCAAACTCAAACTACTGTATCATCCAAAAAGGTAATAGTTTCAGAACAGCCCTGGGATTGTATATCTATCTATGAATTAAAGCTATTCCTTTTCTGTACGTGTGTGAGTGTAGTTAAATGTATGCCTTTTGCCAATTAGTTTTTTTTTTACCCCCTCCCCAAGTGTGCAGTGTAGAAGGAATATCCACTATTATTCTCACGTAACAGTGGTAGCCATCACACCAGTGAACCGCTTTGCACCTTCTGGAAACCTCTTCCAGTCCTGCAGCCAGGACGTTCTTTCTCTAATGTTCAGAGTGAAAGTGGTTGATCACAAGACTCTCCTGACAGCTGAAAGTGAAAATAAGTAAAATGAAAAATCCAAGTCTCAAACAAAGTCTCTGGAGCAATGCTTCTGTCATGAATAATATGTAAAAGTTGGACTTTTGATAGCTGCATCTGTAGCCAATGTGTGGGGCTGTGGGGGATGTTGCCAGGCCGTTTGTGCCATCGGTCTCTTTAGAGCCAAATCTTGGAATTTGCAAGGCCACTGCTTGCATCTGGGCCTGCAGCCTGAACCCCAAGAGAGGACCTTTAAGTGCTAGTTGGGGATACAATCTGACAACCACACGTACACACCTATTTAAGCACAAAGTCAGAGATAAAGCTGTACACGCACGTCATTAAATCTCCCTGTAAAGATATATGCTTTAGTCTACACACACCCTTGCCCCTGAGCCCTCATGGATTTAATTAATTTGGCCTGAATGCACTGCTCCCACCAGCCATTGTATAGGGCATCCACAAACACACGCGCACACACACACACACACACACACACACGAACACAGACACATTCACAATGGTTCATTGAAAACTGTATGCTGATGTCTCGAGATGGGGAAATCTGATCCAATTACATGCCGTACTTTACCTGGCCCCTCCTTCAGACCACTGATATTTTAACTCTCTGTTTGCGTTCAAAAGAATGTTTACTGTTACTTTTTTTCCACTTGCCCCTCTTTTACACCCTTGGGCTGTTTGGTTAGTGTAACAGTTCGTCATTCTGTCCGAGCACAGATAGAAGGACGGAGAGATATCTGGAGCACAAGCTTGACGTGGCTCAGCAGAGCTCTCAGTGCTCATATCGCTCCTGCCTGTGGAGGCTCGGCTCTTCATCCCCAGAGCCTAGAGATAGGCTAGTTGCATCTGAGTCACTGCTGGGGGACGGCTGGATAGGATACCGGTAGGGTGTGTGTGTGTGTTTATGTCCATCCATGCCTGGCTTTGGGCCCTCTGGCAAGCTGCAGCTCAATCTGCGACTGTCACTCTGCATGGAGTGGGATGGATGATTGACGTGTTTGTGTGTGTGCATTGCTGTTTGGGAGCATCCAGTGTGTGTACGTCTCATAGTGGGTTGCAGGCAGAAG